>CM060286.1:4961119-5249009 GCA_030684275.1 Acipenser oxyrinchus oxyrinchus | reverse complement strand
GTTGTAAGAGGGTAGTTGTTGTAAGAGGTGTTGTTGTTGTTAGAGGGTAGTTGTTGTAAGAGGGTAGTTGTTGTAAGAGGGTGGTTGTAAGAGGGGTAGTTGTTGTTAGAGGGTAGTTGTTGTAAGAGGGTTGTAGTTGTTAGAGGGTAGTTGTTGTAAGAGGGGTGGTTGTAAGAGGGGTAGTTGATGTAAGAGGGGTGGTTGTAAGAGGGATTGTTGTTGACAGATGGGTAGTTGATGTGAGAGGTGTTGTAGTTGTTAGAGGGGTCAGTTGTTGCAAGAGGGAGTTGTTGCAAGAGGGTGGTTGTAAGAGGGTAGTTGTTGTAAGAGGGGTTGTTGTTGTTAGAGGAGTAGTTGTTGTAAGCGGGGTTGTAGTTGTTAGAGGTGTAGTTGATGTAAGAGGGGTGGTTGTAAGAGGGATTGTTGTTGACAGAGGGGTAGTTGATGTGAGAGGTGTTGTAGTTGTTAGAGGGGCAGTTGTTGTAAGAGGGTAGTTGTTGTAAGAGGGTGGTTGTAAGAGGGTAGTTGTTGTAAGAGGGTAGTTGTTGTAAGAGGGTTGTAGTTGTTAGAGGTGTAGTTGTTGTAAGAGGGTGTTGTTGTAAGAGGGGTAGTTGTTGTAAGAGGGGTGGTTGTAAGAGGGTTGTTGTTGACAGAGGGTAGTTGATGTGAGAGGTGTTGTAGTTGTTAGAGGGTAGTTGTTGTAAGAGGGGAGTTGTTGTAAGAGGGGTGGTTGTAAGAGGGTAGTTGATGTAAGAGGGTTGTTGTTGTTAGAGGGTAGTTGTTGTAAGAGGGTTGTAGTTGTTAGAGGGTAGTTGTTGTAAGAGGGTTGGTTGTAAGAGGGTAGTTGTTGTAAGAGGGTAGTTGTTGTGAGAGGTGTTGTTGTTGTTAGAGGGTAGTTGTTGTAAGAGGTGTTGTAGTTGTTAGAGGGTAGTTGTTGTAAGAGGGTAGTTGTTGCAAGAGGGTTGTTGTTGTAAGAGGAGTAGTTGTTGTAAGCGGGGTTGTAGTTGTTAGAGGTGTAGTTGTTGTAAGAGGGTGTAGTTGTTAGAGGGTAGTTGTTGTAAGAGGGTGTTGTTGTAAGAGGGTTGTTGTTGTTAGAGGGTAGTTGATGTGAGAGGTGTTGTTGTTGTTAGAGGGTAGTTGTTGCAAGAGGGTAGTTGTTGCAAGAGGGGTGGTTGTAAGAGGAGTAGTTGTTGTAAGAGGGGTTGTTGTTGTTAGAGGAGTAGTTGTTGTAAGCGGGGTTGTAGTTGTTAGAGGTGTAGTTGTTGTAAGAGGGGTTGTTGTAAGAGGGTTGTTGTTGTTAGAGGGTAGTTGTTGTGAGAGGTGTTGTTGTTGTTAGAGGGTAGTTGTTGTAAGAGGGTAGTTGTTGTAAGAGGGTGTTGTTGTAAGAGGGTTGTTGTTGTTAGAGGGTAGTTGTTGTAGAGAGGTTGTTGTAGAGGGTTGTTGTTAGAGGGTAGTTGTTGTAAGAGGGTTGGTTGTAAGAGGGTAGTTGTTGTAAGAGGGTAGTTGTTGTAAGAGGGTTGTAGTTGTTAGAGGGTAGTTGTTGTAAGAGGGTAGTTGTTGTAAGAGGGTGTTGTTGTAAGAGGGTAGTTGTTGTAAGAGGGTAGTTGTTGTAAGAGGGTTGTTGTTGTTAGAGGGTAGTTGTTGTAAGAGGGTTGGTTGTAAGAGGGTAGTTGTTGTAAGAGGGTGGTTGTAAGAGGGTTGTTGTTGTTAGAGGGTAGTTGATGTGAGAGGTGTTGTAGTTGTTAGAGGGTAGTTGTTGTAAGAGGGTAGTTGTTGTAAGAGGGTGGTTGTAAGAGGGTAGTTGTTGTAAGAGGGTTGTTGTTGTTAGAGGGTAGTTGTTGTAAGAGGGTTGTAGTTGTTAGAGGGTAGTTGTTGTAAGAGGGTGGTTGTAAGAGGGTTGTTGTTGTAAGAGGGTAGTTGTTGTGAGAGGTGTTGTAGTTGTTAGAGGGTAGTTGTTGTAAGAGGGTAGTTGTTGTAAGAGGGTGGTTGTAAGAGGGTAGTTGTTGTTAGAGGGTAGTTGTTGTAAGAGGGTTGTAGTTGTTAGAGGTGTAGTTGTTGTAAGAGGGTGTTGTTGTAAGAGGGTAGTTGTTGTAAGAGGGTGGTTGTAAGAGGGTTGTTGTTGACAGAGGGTAGTTGATGTGAGAGGTGTTGTAGTTGTTAGAGGGTAGTTGTTGCAAGAGGGAGTTGTTGTAAGAGGGTGGTTGTAAGAGGGTAGTTGTTGTAAGAGGGTTGTTGTTGTTAGAGGGTAGTTGTTGTAAGAGGGGTTGTAGTTGTTAGAGGGTAGTTGTTGTAAGAGGGTTGTAGTTGTAAGAGGGTAGTTGTTGTAAGAGGGTGGTTGTAAGAGGGTTGTTGTTGTAGAGGGTAGTTGTTGTGAGAGGTGTTGTAGTTGTTAGAGGGTAGTTGTTGTAAGAGGGTTGTTGTAAGAGGGTAGTTGTTGTAAGAGGGTAGTTGTTGTAAGAGGGTTGTTGTTGTTAGAGGGTAGTTGTTGTAAGAGGGTGTAGTTGTAAGAGGGTAGTTGTTGTAAGAGGGTGTTGTTGTAAGAGGGTTGTTGTTGATAGAGGGTAGTTGATGTGAGAGGTGTTGTAGTTGTTAGAGGGTAGTTGTTGTAAGAGGGAGTTGTTGTAAGAGGGTGGTTGTAAGAGGGTAGTTGTTGTAAGAGGGTTGTTGTTGTTAGAGGGTAGTTGTTGTAAGAGGGGTTGTAGTTGTTAGAGGTGTAGTTGTTGTAAGAGGGTTGTTGTTGTAAGAGGGTAGTTGTTGTAAGAGGGTGGTTGTTAGAGGGTAGTTGTTGTAAGAGGGTTGTTGTTGTAAGAGGGTAGTTGTTGTAAGAGGGTAGTTGTTGTAAGAGGGTAGTTGTTGTAAGAGGGTTGTTGTTGTAAGAGGGTAGTTGTTGTAAGAGGGTTGTTGTTGTTAGAGGGTAGTTGTTGTAAGAGGGTTGTTGTTGTTAGAGGGTAGTTGTTGTAAGAGGGTAGTTGTTGTAAGAGGGTAGTTGTTGTAAGAGGGTAGTTGTTGTAAGAGGGTTGTTGTTGTTAGAGGGTAGTTGTTGTAAGAGGGGTTGTTGTTGTTAGAGGGTAGTTGTTGTAAGAGGGTTGTTGTTGTTAGAGGGTAGTTGTTGTAAGAGGGTAGTTGTTGTAAGAGGGTAGTTGTTGTAAGAGGGTTGTTGTAAGAGGGTTGTTGTTAGAGGGTAGTTGTTGTAAGAGGGTTGTTGTTGTAAGAGGGTAGTTGTTGTAAGAGGGTGTTGTTGTAAGAGGGTTGTTGTTGTTAGAGGGTAGTTGTTGTAAGAGGGTTGTAGTTGTTAGAGGGTAGTTGTTGTAAGAGGGTAGTTGTTGTAAGAGGGTAGTTGTTGTAAGAGGGTAGTTGTTGTAAGAGGGTTGTTGTTGTTAGAGGGTAGTTGTTGTAAGAGGTGTTGTAGTTGTTAGAGGGTAGTTGTTGTAAGAGGGTTGGTTGTAAGAGGGTAGTTGTTGTAAGAGGGTTGTTGTTGTTAGAGGGTAGTTGTTGTAAGAGGGTTGTTGTTGTTAGAGGGTAGTTGTTGTAAGAGGGTGGTTGTAAGAGGGTTGTTGTTGTAAGAGGGTAGTTGTTGTGAGAGGTGTTGTTGTTGTTAGAGGGTAGTTGTTGTAAGAGGGTTGTTGTTGTAAGAGGTGGTTGTTGTAAGAGGGTAGTTGTTGTAAGAGGGTTGTTGTTGTTAGAGGGTAGTTGTTGTAAGAGGGGTTGTAGTTGTTAGAGGTGTAGTTGTTGTAAGAGGGTGTTGTTGTAAGAGGGTAGTTGTTGTAAGAGGGTGGTTGTAAGAGGGTTGTTGTTGTAAGAGGGTAGTTGTTGTGAGAGGTGTTGTAGTTGTTAGAGGGTAGTTGTTGTAAGAGGGTAGTTGTTGTAAGAGGGGTGGTTGTAAGAGGGTTGTTGTTGTTAGAGGGTAGTTGTTGTAAGAGGGTTGTTGTTGTTAGAGGGTAGTTGTTGTAAGAGGGGTTGTAGTTGTTAGAGGTGTAGTTGTTGTAAGAGGGTTGTTGTAAGAGGGTAGTTGTTGTAAGAGGGTGTTGTTGTAAGAGGGTTGTTGTTGTTAGAGGGTAGTTGTTGTGAGAGGTGTTGTAGTTGTTAGAGGGTAGTTGTTGTAAGAGGGTGTTGTTGTAAGAGGGGTGGTTGTAAGAGGGTAGTTGTTGTAAGAGGGTTGTTGTTGTTAGAGGGTAGTTGTTGTAAGAGGGGTTGTAGTTGTTAGAGGGTAGTTGTTGTAAGAGGGTGGTTGTAAGAGGGTAGTTGTTGTAAGAGGGTTGTTGTTGTTAGAGGGTTGTTGTTGTAAGAGGGTTGTTGTTGTAAGAGGGTAGTTGTTGTAAGAGGGTAGTTGTTGTAGAGGGTAGTTGTTGTAAGAGGGTAGTTGTTGTAAGAGGGTAGTTGTTGTAAGAGGGTAGTTGTTGTAAGAGGGGTTGTTGTTGTTAGAGGGTAGTTGTTGTAAGAGGGTTGTAGTTGTTAGAGGGTAGTTGTTGTAAGAGGGTTGGTTGTAAGAGGGTAGTTGTTGTAAGAGGGTGGTTGTAAGAGGGTTGTTGTTGTTAGAGGGTAGTTGTTGTGAGAGGTGTTGTAGTTGTTAGAGGGTAGTTGTTGTAAGAGGGTAGTTGTTGTAAGAGGGTGGTTGTAAGAGGGTAGTTGTTGTAAGAGGGTTGTTGTTGTTAGAGGGTAGTTGTTGTAAGAGGGGTTGTAGTTGTTAGAGGGTAGTTGTTGTAAGAGGGTGTTGTTGTAAGAGGGTTGTTGTTGTAAGAGGGTAGTTGTTGTAAGAGGGTTGTTGTTGTTAGAGGGTAGTTGTTGTAAGAGGGTAGTTGTTGTAAGAGGGTAGTTGTTGTAAGAGGGTGGTTGTAAGAGGGTTGTTGTTGTTAGAGGGTAGTTGTTGTAAGAGGGTAGTTGTTGTAAGAGGGTAGTTGTTGTAAGAGGGTAGTTGTTGTAAGAGGGTGGTTGTAAGAGGGTAGTTGTTGTAAGAGGGTAGTTGTTGTAAGAGGGTTGTTGTTGTTAGAGGGTAGTTGTTGTAAGAGGGTGTTGTTGTAAGAGGGTTGTTGTTGTAAGAGGGTAGTTGTTGTAAGAGGGTTGTTGTTGTTAGAGGGTAGTTGTTGTAAGAGGGTAGTTGTTGTAAGAGGGTGTTGTTGTAAGAGGGTAGTTGTTGTAAGAGGGTTGTTGTTGTTAGAGGGTAGTTGTTGTAAGAGGGTTGTTGTTGTTAGAGGGTAGTTGTTGTAAGAGGGGTTGTTGTAAGAGGGTTGTTGTTGTAGAGGGTAGTTGTTGTAGAGGGTTGTAGTTGTTAGAGGGTAGTTGTTGTAAGAGGGTGTTGTTGTAAGAGGGTTGTTGTTGTAAGAGGGTAGTTGTTGTGAGAGGGTTGTTGTTGTTAGAGGGTAGTTGTTGTAAGAGGGTAGTTGTTGTAAGAGGGTGTTGTTGTAAGAGGGTAGTTGTTGTAAGAGGGGTTGTTGTTGTTAGAGGGTAGTTGTTGTAAGAGGGTTGGTTGTAAGAGGGTAGTTGTTGTAAGAGGGTGGTTGTAAGAGGGTTGTTGTTGTAAGAGGGTAGTTGTTGTAAGAGGTGTTGTAGTTGTTAGAGGGTAGTTGTTGTAAGAGGGTAGTTGTTGTAAGAGGGTTGGTTGTAAGAGGGTAGTTGTTGTAAGAGGGTTGTTGTTGTTAGAGGGGTAGTTGTTGTAAGAGGGTTGTAGTTGTTAGAGGGTAGTTGTTGTAAGAGGGTTGGTTGTAAGAGGGTAGTTGTTGTAAGAGGGTGGTTGTAAGAGGGTTGTTGTTGATAGAGGGTAGTTGATGTGAGAGGTGTTGTAGTTGTTAGAGGGTAGTTGTTGTAAGAGGGTTGTTGTAAGAGGGTGGTTGTAAGAGGGTAGTTGTTGTAAGAGGGTAGTTGTTGTAAGAGGGTTGTTGTTGTTAGAGGGTAGTTGTTGTAAGAGGGTTGTAGTTGTTAGAGGGTAGTTGTTGTAAGAGGGTGTTGTTGTAAGAGGGTAGTTGTTGTAAGAGGTGTTGTAGAGGGTTGTTGTTAGAGGGTAGTTGTTGTAAGAGGGTTGTTGTTGTTAGAGGGTAGTTGTTGTAAGAGGGTAGTTGTTGTAAGAGGGTGTTGTTGTAAGAGGGTAGTTGTTGTAAGAGGGTTGTTGTTGTTAGAGGGTAGTTGTTGTAAGAGGGGTTGTAGTTGTTAGAGGGTAGTTGTTGTAAGAGGGGTTGTTGTAAGAGGGTAGTTGTTGTAAGAGGGTAGTTGTTGTAAGAGGGTTGTTGTTGTTAGAGGGTAGTTGTTGTAAGAGGTGTTGTAGTTGTTAGAGGGTAGTTGTTGTAAGAGGGTAGTTGTTGTAAGAGGGGTTGTTGTAAGAGGGTAGTTGTTGTAAGAGGGTTGTTGTTGTTAGAGGGTAGTTGTTGTAAGAGGGGTTGTAGTTGTTAGAGGGGTAGTTGTTGTAAGAGGGTTGGTTGTAAGAGGGTAGTTGTTGTAAGAGGGTAGTTGTTGTAAGAGGGTTGTTGTTGTTAGAGGGTAGTTGTTGTAAGAGGGTGTTGTTGTAAGAGGGTAGTTGTTGTAAGAGGGTTGGTTGTAAGAGGGTTGTTGTTGTAAGAGGGTAGTTGTTGTGAGAGGTGTTGTTGTTGTTAGAGGGTAGTTGTTGTAAGAGGGTGTTGTTGTAAGAGGGGTGGTTGTAAGAGGGTAGTTGTTGTAAGAGGGTTGTTGTTGTTAGAGGGTAGTTGTTGTAGAGGGTTGTTGTTGTTAGAGGGTAGTTGTTGTAAGAGGGTTGGTTGTAAGAGGGTAGTTGTTGTAAGAGGGTAGTTGTTGTAAGAGGGTTGTTGTTGTTAGAGGGTAGTTGTTGTGAGAGGTGTTGTAGTTGTTAGAGGGTAGTTGTTGTAAGAGGGTGTTGTTGTAAGAGGGTAGTTGTTGTAAGAGGGTAGTTGTTGTTAGAGGGTAGTTGTTGTAAGAGGGGTTGTAGTTGTTAGAGGGTAGTTGTTGTAAGAGGGGTTGTTGTTGTTAGAGGGTAGTTGTTGTAAGAGGGTTGTTGTTGTTAGAGGGTAGTTGTTGTAAGAGGGTAGTTGTTGTAAGAGGGTTGTTGTTGTAGAGGGGTAGTTGTTGTAAGAGGGTTGTTGTTGTTAGAGGGTAGTTGTTGTAAGAGGGTAGTTGTTGTAAGAGGGTTGGTTGTAAGAGGGTAGTTGTTGTAAGAGGGTTGTTGTTGTTAGAGGGTAGTTGTTGTAAGAGGGGTTGTAGTTGTTAGAGGGTAGTTGTTGTAAGAGGGTGTTGTTGTAAGAGGGTAGTTGTTGTAAGAGGGTAGTTGTTGTAAGAGGGTTGTTGTTGTTAGAGGTGTAGTTGTTGTAAGAGGGTGGTTGTTAGAGGGTAGTTGTTGTAAGAGGGTGGTTGTAAGAGGGTTGTTGTTGAAGAGGGTAGTTGTTGTGAGAGGTGTTGTAGTTGTTAGAGGGTAGTTGTTGTAAGAGGGTAGTTGTTGTAAGAGGGTGTTGTTGTAAGAGGGTGTTGTTGTTAGAGGGTAGTTGTTGTAAGAGGGTTGTTGTTGTTAGAGGGTAGTTGTTGTAAGAGGGTTGTAGTTGTTAGAGGGTAGTTGTTGTAAGAGGGTGGTTGTAAGAGGGTAGTTGTTGTAAGAGGGTAGTTGTTGTAAGAGGGTTGTTGTTGTTAGAGGGTAGTTGTTGTAAGAGGTGTTGTAGTTGTTAGAGGGTAGTTGTTGTAAGAGGGTTGTTGTTGTAAGAGGGTAGTTGTTGTAAGAGGGTAGTTGTTGTAAGAGGGTTGTTGTTGTTAGAGGGTAGTTGTTGTAAGAGGGTTGTAGTTGTTAGAGGGTAGTTGTTGTAAGAGGGTTGTTGTTGTAAGAGGGTAGTTGATGTAAGAGGGTGGTTGTAAGAGGGTTGTTGTTGACAGAGGGTAGTTGATGTGAGAGGTGTTGTAGTTGTTAGAGGGTAGTTGTTGTAAGAGGGTAGTTGTTGTAAGAGGGTGGTTGTAAGAGGGTAGTTGTTGTAAGAGGGTTGTTGTTGTTAGAGGGTAGTTGTTGTAAGAGGGGTTGTAGTTGTTAGAGGGTAGTTGTTGTAAGAGGGTGGTTGTAAGAGGGTAGTTGTTGTAAGAGGGTGGTTGTAAGAGGGTTGTTGTTGACAGAGGGTAGTTGATGTGAGAGGTGTTGTAGTTGTTAGAGGGGCAGTTGTTGTAAGAGGGTAGTTGTTGTAAGAGGGTGGTTGTAAGAGGGTAGTTGTTGTAAGAGGGTTGTTGTTGTTAGAGGGTAGTTGTTGTAAGCGGGGTTGTAGTTGTTAGAGGTGTAGTTGTTGTAAGAGGGTGGTTGTAAGAGGGTAGTTGTTGTAGAGGGGTAGTTGTTGTAAGAGGGTTGTTGTTGTTAGAGGGTAGTTGTTGTAAGAGGGTGGTTGTTAGAGGGTAGTTGTTGTAAGAGGGTAGTTGTTGTAAGAGGGTAGTTGTTGTGAGAGGTGTTGTAGTTGTTAGAGGGTAGTTGTTGTAAGAGGGTAGTTGTTGTAAGAGGGTGGTTGTAAGAGGGTAGTTGTTGTAAGAGGGTTGTTGTTGTTAGAGGGTAGTTGTTGTAAGAGGGGTTGTAGTTGTTAGAGGTGTAGTTGTTGTAAGAGGGTGGTTGTAAGAGGGTAGTTGTTGTAAGAGGGTGGTTGTAAGAGGGTTGTTGTTGTTAGAGGGTAGTTGTTGTGAGAGGTGTTGTAGTTGTTAGAGGGTAGTTGTTGTAAGAGGGAGTTGTTGTAAGAGGGTGTTGTTGTAAGAGGGTAGTTGTTGTTAGAGGGTAGTTGTTGTAGAGGGTAGTTGTTAGAGGGTAGTTGTTGTAAGAGGGTAGTTGTTAGAGGGTTGTTGTTGTAAGAGGGTAGTTGTTGTGAGAGGGTTGTAGTTGTTAGAGGGTAGTTGTTGTAAGAGGGGTTGTTGTAAGAGGGTAGTTGTTGTAGAGGGTTGTTGTTGTTAGAGGGTAGTTGTTGTAAGAGGGGTTGTAGTTGTTAGAGGGTAGTTGTTGTAAGAGGGTTGTTGTAAGAGGGTTGTTGTTGTAGAGGGTAGTTGTTGTAAGAGGGTTGTTGTTGTTAGAGGGTAGTTGTTGTAAGAGGGTAGTTGTTGTAAGAGGGTAGTTGTTGTAAGAGGGTTGTTGTTGTAAGAGGGTAGTTGTTGTAAGAGGGTGGTTGTAAGAGGGTTGTTGTTGTTAGAGGGTAGTTGTTGTGAGAGGGTTGTTGTTGTTAGAGGGTAGTTGTTGTAAGAGGGTGGTTGTAGAGGGTAGTTGTTGTAAGAGGGTAGTTGTTGTAAGAGGGTTGTTGTTGTTAGAGGGTAGTTGTTGTAAGAGGGGTTGTAGTTGTTAGAGGGTAGTTGTTGTAAGAGGGGTGGTTGTAAGAGGGTAGTTGTTGTAAGAGGGTGTTGTTGTAAGAGGGTTGTTGTTGTTAGAGGGTAGTTGTTGTGAGAGGTGTTGTAGTTGTTAGAGGGGTAGTTGTTGTAAGAGGGGTTGTTGTAAGAGGGTAGTTGTTGTAAGAGGGTTGTTGTTGTTAGAGGGTAGTTGTTGTAAGAGGGGTTGTAGAGTTGTTGTAGAGGGTAGTTGTTGTAAGAGGGTGTTGTTGTAAGAGGGTAGTTGTTGTAAGAGGGTGTTGTTGTAAGAGGGTTGTAGTTGTTAGAGGGGTAGTTGTTGTAAGAGGGTTGTTGTTGTTAGAGGGTAGTTGTTGTAAGAGGGTAGTTGTTGTAGAGGGTTGTTGTAAGAGGTTGTTGTTGTAGAGGGTAGTTGTTGTAAGAGGGTAGTTGTTGTAAGAGGGTAGTTGTTGTAAGAGGGTTGTAGTTGTTAGAGGGTAGTTGTTGTAAGAGGGTAGTTGTTGTAAGAGGGTAGTTGTTGTAAGAGGGTAGTTGTTGTAAGAGGTTGTTGTTGTAAGAGGGTAGTTGTTGTAAGAGGGTGTAGTTGTTAGAGGGTAGTTGTTGTAAGAGGGTAGTTGTTGTAAGAGGGTAGTTGTTGTAAGAGGGTTGTTGTTGTTAGAGGGTAGTTGTTGTAAGAGGGTTGTAGTTGTTAGAGGGTAGTTGTTGTAAGAGGGTGGTTGTAAGAGGGTAGTTGTTGTAAGAGGGTAGTTGTTGTAAGAGGGTTGTTGTTGTTAGAGGGTAGTTGTTGTAAGAGGGTTGTAGTTGTAAGAGGGTAGTTGTTGTAAGAGGGTTGTTGTTGTAAGAGGGTAGTTGTTGTAGAGGTGTAGTTGTGGTAAGAGGGTTGTAGTTGTTAGAGGTGTAGCTGTTGTAAGAGGGGTGGTTGCAAGAGGGTAGTTGATGTAAGAGGGTGGTTGTAAGAGGGTTGTTGCTGACAGAGGGTAGTTGATGTGAGAGGTGTTGTAGTTGTTAGAGGGTAGTTGTTGCAAGAGGGTTGTTGTAAGAGGGGTAGTTGTAAAAGGAGTTGTTGTTGTTAGAGGAGTAGTTGATGTGAGAGGTATAGTTGTTGTAAGCGGGGTTGTAGTTGTTAGAGGTGTAGTTGTTGTAAGAGGGGTGGTTGTAAGAGGGGTAGTTGATGTAAGAGGGTGGTTGTAAGAGGGTTGTTGTTGACAGAGGGGTAGTTGATGTGAGAGGTGTTGTAGTTGTTAGAGGGGTCAGTTGTTGCAAGAGGGGAAGTTGTTGCAAGAGGGGTGGTTGTAAGAGGAGTAGTTGTTGTTAGAGGAGTAGTTGTTGTAAGCAGGGGTTGTAGTTGTTAGAGGTGTAGTTGTTGTAAGAGGGGTGGTTGTAAGAGGGTTGTTGATGTAAGAGGGTGGTTGTAAGAGGGATTGTTGTTGACAGATGGGTAGTTGATGTGAGAGGTGTTGTAGTTGTTAGAGGGGTAGTTGTTGCAAGAGGGGTCGTTGTAAGAGGGGTAGTTGTTGTAAGAGGGGTTGTTGTTGTTAGAGGAGTAGTTGTTGTAAGAGGGGTTGTAGTTGTTAGAGGGGTAGTTGTTGTAAGAGAGGTGGTTGTTAGAGGGGTAGTTGATGTAAGAGGGGTGGTTGCAAGAGGGATTGTTGTTGTCAGAGGGGTAGTTGATGTTAGAGGTGACGTAGTTGTTAGAGGGGCAGTTGTTGCAAGAGGAGTGGTTGTAATGTGGGTAGTTGTTGTAAGAAGGGTTGTTGTTGTAAGAGGGGTAGTTGATGTAAGAGGGGTGGTTGTAAGAGGGGTTGTTGTTGATAGAGAGGTAGTTGATGTGAGAGGTATAGTTGTTGTAAGTGGGGTTGTAGTTGTTAGAGGTGTAGTTGTTGTAAGAGGGGTGGTTGTAAGAGGGGTAGTTGATGTAAGTGGGGTGGTTGTAAGAGGGATTGTTGTTGACAGATGGGTAGTTGATGTGAGAGGTATAGTTGTTGTAAGAGGGGTTGTAGTTGTTAGAGGGGTAGTTGTTGTAAGAGGGGTTGTTTTTGTTAGATGGGTAGTTGATATGAGAGGAGTTGTAGTTGGTAGAGGGGTAGTTGTTTTGGGAGTGGTTATTCCCGCTGTGAAAAAAAAATACATTGAATTCTATTTTTGTTTACGACTTTAAGTTGCCCTGGAAAAGGGTATCTGCTAAGAAATAAATAAATAAATAAATAAATAAATAAAAATAATAATAATAATAATAATAATAATAATAATAATAATAATAATATTATTATCAGAAAGTCAACATTTCGATTCTTGAAATGGGCTTTGCAACTCATGCAGCCCAGAGAGTGGTGAATAATCTCCATTTTGATTACCTTTCAAATCACGTACTCTCATGCAGTGTGCTTATCTTTATTGTTCCTATAATTCTTCTAAGGGCTGTGCCTGGGGTGTATTGAAAGGTCACATGCAAATAACCTGATTAGCCCATACGGTGTTTCAGCTGCAGAGTCGTAAAAATGAATAAGTTACAAGCATTTGCTTCTGCAACCGCCAGACCCGCCGTTTATGCGGCATATTGAAATTAATACAATATAGCCGACAATTTAGTCTGGGCTTTGTAATAAAATCAAAGTCATTGTGAAAGAAATTATTATATACTCCTGTCGAGTTCTGAAACACTAATGAAAGTCATTCTGCACATCATACATTATTATTATTATTATTATTATTATTATTATTATTATTATTATTATTATTAATTTTATTAGCAGTTGTCCCAAAATATACACATTGAATCACAATACAGTGTGATATAGCTATGCTACTTTTTTCTCGTCTGCCTGTCCTCTGAATAGAGTTACCACCAACAGCTGAAGCCGTGCGAGCCCCCCTGCACTCCACTCCACTCCTCAGGCAGAATGACTGTGCCATCCTGTGTGTACGTGTAAAAAAGTGCTTAATCTAGCTTTCTGCACAAATCAGTGACCATAGGGAGTTCAGGACTGATTCTAAACAAAAGCTAGAGACCGTTTCATTTTACAACGCAACGAAGTACGGTGTGGATATACTGGATCAAATGGCATGGCTGTATTCTGACAAAGTTGGTACTCGCAGGTGGCCTGTGGCTGTTTTTTATAATGTTTTGGACCTGGCAGCCATCAACGCTTTGGTTTTGTACAAGGAGTGCACCGGCAACACAATCACTCGGAGGGACTTCAATTTGCAGCTAGCCCTGGAGCTACAGCAGAAACATTTTGATAAAAGACACGAAAGCCAGCTGGCAAATGCCCCTCAACCTTCAGCCAGCGCTGCGCCCACTGGCACATGGAATAAAAGACAATGTCATGTTGCTAAATGCAATAAAAACAGAACTTTTGATGTCTTCGCCCGTTGTGAAAAGGCAGTCTGTGGCAAATGCAGTTGAAAAGCGTGTTTTCTGCGTAGATTGTACTGAGAAAGCTGTACTAGAACTCTGAACAGACAGACAGAGTCTTTGAACTCTGTTTCACTCAAAGCGCTTTCACGCTGCATAAGTTCTGTTATATTTTTGTTTTATGCTATTTTTATAACTAGTTATTTATGTTTTATAATTTGATATGCGCGTACAGCTTTCTACACCTGTTTAACAGAAGTTTATTGCGTAAAGTCTATTTTATTACAGTTTTTCATGTTTATGTATATGTGGTCTTTATGAAAAAAATAAGAACAAATTTTAATTTTCAATGTAAATACAGAGTTTCTGCTATGAAAATGTTGTGTTTGATGTTCAAAAGTAAAAATATTAAGTTGTATCTGATTGTTTTCTTTTCATTTTCATATCGAAGCCGTTTTAAAATGGAGCCTCACATTTTGCGGGTGTGGCGGTTGTATGTAGTCTGAAATCTCAGCGGTTCTAGTGTTAAGCAGTGTGGTGTGTGTTGTTGTGTGATACTGCCACACCTCAGGAAGGGGTGATATCACACAACAACTCACACATTGGAGTGGCATATTGCCATTATACAATGGTTATGAAGTCATTCCACCCAAGGAATTAGTTCTCCATCTGTTTTCAATATTAAACAAATACATATGTAGATAATAAATTGTTAACACTAATACTAACTTTTAAAACTGCCTCAGATCATTTTTTCTTATAGGGGTCTATATATAAGGATACGTGCAAAGTGATTAACTGCTGGAACACACTGAATGGTAAATGTACTAAGATGGGACAGTTTCAGTGCAAACATAACATGTTTGAATTTTCGTTGCAATAATTTGGAAGGTATACATTTTGTTGTATGTACTACCATGTTAATGAAGAGGGCCGCAATATACTCATTTAAATATTTGTTGCATCATTTTAGCAAGATCTCCAGCATTGCAAGAGTTGTGCGACATTTGTTCAAATAAATAATGAAAGGCAGTTTAATCCCATCAGATTCTATAGTGGGGCCCCCACCTTCACCCCCAAATAAAAAATGTGTTTCTAACAAAAAGCTTTTCATAACCATACAGTAGCCCCTCACTAAACCGGACACAGAAGGAGGTGCTGGGTTTTTTAAAAATAAAATAAATCATTTATAGTGCAGGGAGAAGCGCATTATCTGTATTGATTGGGAACAGCCTTAGACTCAGGTAAAGGAATACCCTTTTGTAGAAAAAAAGAGAAAATAAATTAGACTTTTTTATAACTTGTGCTGTGCACTTCTGTAAATTATTTTTCTAAGTTTATTTATTTCTAACATTGGAGTGGCTCAAGAACAAAAAGGTGAATGTCCTACAGTGGCCCAGTCAAAGTCCTGATCTCAATCCCATTGAGAATCTGTGGCACTATTTGAAAATTGTGGTCCACAAGCGTCGTCCAACCAACCTGAACAACCTGGAGCAAATCTGCTAAGAAGAATGGGCCAAAATCACTCCGACACTGTGTGCAAAGCTGGTACATACTTACCCCAAAAGACTTGAAGCTGTTATTGCAGCGAAAGGTGGCTCTACCAAATATTAATGCGTGGGGGTTGAATACTTATGCAAGCAAGATATTTCAGTTTTTTATTTTTCTTAAAAATATTTCCCAACATAAAACCAATGTCACCTTACAATAATTGATTTTGAGTTTCAGTGTTTTAAAATAAAATTTCAAGCAGAACGAAATTTCAATGTACCATTTGTAATTCAGTAATATGAGAGAACTGGTCAGGGGTCTGAATATTTTTGCAAGGCACTGTATATTACAAATCAAAACAAGAAAATGTAAATAAATAAACATCTGAACAGACATCGGTTTATAGCATACGGTACATATTTATAAAACTGAAACAATAGCAATACATTTTTATCTTTTCAACAGCAATCGGTTTATTATCAGATGAGCAAAAGCAACTGAACAACGTAGATAAATAAACTTAGAAAAAAAAAACATTTTACAGAAGCGCACAGCATAAGAAATTATTAAAAAAAGTCATTTATTTTCTCTTTTTTTCAACAAAAGGGTATTCCTTTACCTGAGTCTAAGGCTGTTCACAATCAATACAGATAATGTGCTTCTCCACGCTGCATCTCTGCACAGGGCACAACTGTCCGAAGATATATTTTTATTGCACTTGCCAACCTGGCATTGGCATCTCTTTCGGTTCTCAGCGGGGTTGCCAGCTTCAGCTGTGGGTACACGCTTGAAAGTCTCCCTCTGTTCCAAATGCTTCTTGTGAAGTTGCTGTGCTAACTGTCAAATATATTCTCTCCTTGGTAAATTCTTCTCCGTGCATTCTTTGTAAAGTACCCAGGAGTTGATGGCTGCTAGATCCAATACATTGTGAAACACCTGAACAGACCACCGTCGGGAGCCAGCTTTCACGGAATACTTCCGTGCCATCTGATCCAAAACATCAACTCTGTATTTTGTTGCGTAGTAAAACTCCACGGTCTCTGGTATTTATTTTCACTAGTCCCAATGCTAATCGACTGACCAAAGCAGCGCAAATGGCAAGCAGGCGCCAGCCTTCAAAAGGCTGATTGAAAACAATATAATATAAACTGTCAGTCATTCACTGCTAGGGCTTCTGGTTTTCGGTTTTAACCGATAAAACACCCCGATACAAGAAAAAATGAAATCGGTGGATAGCCAATAAATACCGGAAAACACTGGAAAAGCTGTGGAAATGGTTAATCAATTCATGTTGATATTCCCATTAAGAAATAAAACCTCCTGCAAAAATAATAATAAATACATTTCCCAGTACTGCTGGGCAATGTCCCGCCTTCCTGACTTGCATCTATCATTGATTCGTTCTCAATACTTTAAACCCGCCCCAACTACTGAATGACAGCGCATTACTACATTTCTATTGGAGACTCCGCTTGCGAGATTTAAAACGAGATTACAATCAGGATGGAGGCTTGTTAGCGGGATTTCAAGCTGTATTACAGTTAAGATACGCAGGATTTAAAACAGAATTGTGGCGAAATGTACAAAAATGTCTACGCACTAAAACCCCAGGAGAATGTGCCCGTGACCATAGGGATTTCATTGTGGAAGACAGCAAAGGAAAGAAGGTACAACTTAAGTGTGCAAGTACTGTCGAGTTATTATACATACTCTGACACAAAAAAAAATGCTCAAGCATTTTGGAAAGTTACCGAAAACACTAATTTCATACAGTATATCAAAAACGAAAACTATAAGCACCGAAAAATACAAATAATAAAACCCGAAAAACAGAAGCCCTAATTACAGCTAAACACATTCCGGACTGGTAAATAAAAATAATAAAGTAGAATACCGTTCTGTATAATCAAGATACAATCGTTTTCTGTGTGGCCGTCAATGTGACTGCTCCCGGGGCATTTAGGAATAATGTAATATATCTCCTTTATTTCTGCACTCCCGCGTTTCATGCTTTGTGAAAATATTTAATACATATGGACAGAAAGGTACATGAACGCGCAGCCCCGTATGTGTTACACGACTGGAGAAAATTACATTTTAAAACCAAAATGACCGCCAGAGACAACAAAATAAATGCACATTGGCCAAAACAAACAGACACTAAACAAGCACAGTGAAACAAACCAAAAACAGCAACAAGCTGATTAAAGTCAGCACAAATAGCAATTGTGATTCTTTTCTGTGCCTCCCGACTCTCGTTCTCTCCTCACCGAACTGTGCTACATAACCCACACTCTATATACAACAGACAACATAAACACGAAAAACACACAGGGGCATGGCACCCCGCCACAGAGCTCTATTGAGACCCTAGGAGTGCTTTAATTATTGTTATTATTATTATTTATTTCTTAGCCGACGCCCTTATCCAGGGCAACATAGAATTGTTACAAGATAGCACATTATTTTTACATACAATTCCCCACTTATACAGTTGGGTTTTTACTGGAGCAATCTAGGTAAAGTACCTTGCTCAAGGGTACAGCAGCAGTGTCCCCCACCTGGGATTGAACCCACGACCCTCCGGTCAAGAGTCCAAAGCCCTAACCACTACTCCACACTGCTGAGTCTTAAAAAGTCACACGGATAAGATGATTGAAGCAAAGGGGAAAACATGTATCACATAGGACCAAACCTTTGAAACTAATCCATATATTATATTTGAATTCTTGTGGCTTTAAAAAAATGTCAAATGGGTTTCATTAAAAGCAAAATAACAGTTTTAACCTGTTTACTAACATGCGCAAACTTCAAAATACAGATATATTAACTTTACAGTATCTGCACTTATGTAACATTATAGGGGTTAATGAACAGCAAATGTCTGTTTGTAGAAATATCAACATTAGTTGAAGTGAATCGGTTACCACTGGCCAGGTTTCCATGCACCTTAGAAAGTCTTCACTCTCTCTCCACAGTCATTATTTATGTGACGCAGGAGCACATACCACGCATATACCATGCGCTATAGGAATGTGCGTGGTACGTGGCGCCCGAACTGTGCATACTTATGGCTTGCAAAATTTCGGCTTTGTAAGTGTGGACTCTCTTTAAGGTCAAATACAAAACCAGCTTATAACTGCTTAGAGAATGCAGATAGGGTCATGGTTACTATGGAACACAGAGAGGAACCCATATATGCTCTATCCAAAAATGACCTTGATCATGGCCTTTGACCGATGAAATTTGTTAAAAGTAAATTTGCTGGGTCAAAAAACATGGAGGCCACAAGCAAATCCAATTTCAGCATATGTTGTACTATTAATCTATGGTAGAATATAGTACAGTCTTCAAAGTTCACAGACTAGTTGAGGCCAATAGAGTGCCATGCCACAGGGTAAATACGGTCATAGGTCACCTGGTCTGGCACTTGGCCCCCGGTCATTGCTGCTTGCAGCTATTATTATTATTATTATTATTATTATTATTATTATTATTATTATTATTATTATTATTATAACAATAATATGTAGTGTGAAACACAGTGAGTAGGATAGCCTGATCTACTACTAATATTTAAAAAATGTACTGTACTAAACATTTTGACCAGATCATTTTTATATAAGAACATAAGAAAGTTTACAAACGAGAGGAGGCCATTCAGCCCATCTTGCTCGTTTGGTTGTTAGTAGCTTATTGATCCCAGAATAACAGTGCTGGTTATTGTAGCTCAGTTAATAGACTACAAGGATCAAATTTGCTGAAGCTACGGTTCTGTAGGAAAACGTGCCCATGTATACAATATTGTGGCAGTCTGGCTGAGTGGTGACGTCAGACCCAGGAAATGAATAACACAGACAGGATGGGTGAAATGGTAAATGCGCTTGCTTGTGCCTGTTTATTGCAAATGAAAAGGTTGAACTAAACAGAAAACACTTACTGAACAAAAAAAAGGCACGTTGGCCAAAGTAAATAGAAAGCCAAACAAAGTGGACGAACCAAACAAGTATCGTGCAAGTCCTCTCGCACGATAGCATTTGTTTGTAGTTTAAATTAATTAGATCAATTCTCATTCATATATATTCTCTCTCTCTCTCTCTCTCTCTCTCTCTCTCTCTCTCTCTCTCTCTCTCTCTCTCTCTCTCCACTTACTGTATACACAACAACCCCAATTGTACTGGGATTCAATTACCAGTTACTTATTCACTTGAATCCCAGCACATGAACTAATCTGTGCACTCCTGTGCTCACATATCAATACACTTTTAATTTGCACATGAAGTGATTTGTGCCACCCTCGTGTCTAAATACAATTATACATTTTAAACACTTGTGCTCTTTACCCACATTATATCCCGTGTACCAACTACAATACACCAACATTAACACACCACCCACAACACACAAATAAATACAGGGGTATGTCTATATTCTTCGGATGAGACGTGACTCTGCAGCAGCAGTTGTGTCACACGGGGTGACAAATGGGGCTGCAGCATTTATCATTTAGTGTTATGATTTTGTATTCACGTGTGCACTATATCAGCTGTAGTTGCTGCTAAATACCTGAGATAAGTGCTACTCTAATCTAGCTTCGTTTGTTTTTAACGAGGAAGAAGAATACTGTATTTTTTGTCTTTGTCTTGTTGTATGTTGTTGTATGTGTATTTTATTGCTTTCTGTATTTTGTCTGACTATAGTTAGATTTTGTTCTTAGTCTGTTTATGTAAATTAAAGAAAGCTGTTGCATTGTTTTTATAGAAAGCCCACAAATGATAGAAGGGGAGGGAGGGGGAGCTGGAGTATAGGGTGGGAGTGACTGTAGCGAGAATTATCTATATATATATATATATATATATATATATATATATATATATATATATACACACACGTTCGGTTTGGATTTGCGTTTGATTACTGCGTGTTTTGTTGTTTATTTCTTTTAGTTGTGATTCCAATCGGGGAGACGTTCGGTTATCCAGTGCCTGGCTGTCTGCCACAGGAGGACGTTGGATTTGATTTATTTTGTGTTGGACATTTATTATATTTATTCACAGTGTATTTTTGTTTATTTGTTACTTTGGCTCCCAGCTAACAGAGGGAGACGCCTTTCTCATTTCTTTTGTTACTTTGGCTTCTAGCCAAGTGGTGGAGTCTTTTTATATTGTATGTTCAACTGCCTTGTGCAATAAACCCATTGTTGTAATAACTTTTAAAAGCTGTCTCTTGCACTCTTGCTTGGTTTGGTTTGGCAATGCAACTGCTCTAAGCTAGTCAGAATTTGAACCTGTGGTCGGAAGGGGATATAGTTTTTAAAATTTTTATTTAATCTTATCAAGGGTCCTAGTGCCCTGTAAACAACTGCGTGGTGTAGATCGGCAGACTACATTAGTTACAGTGAGTGACATTTAGCCATTTTGTCACATAATTGTGTGCTGAGAGCAAATACAGTGCAACTCCATCTAGCTGAAGTGCGTGTGTATTTTGACTGTATCCAGATAGCGTCTTTGCTCTTCATATACAATCAATAATTAAAAGTCACCAGTATGAGTCTACAATTTCAGAAATTGATTTTTTTTCCATTCATCCTGTACAAGGGGTACTGTTCTCATGACCACACAATTAAACCAGACAGAATTAAAGCAACTGAAGTATATGGCGTGTACCAAACACTTCTGGAACACAATTAAACAAGCGACAAACTTGAAGTACTGTAATAAATATCAAACATTTGAAAGTCTTAAAATATCAAATATTTGCATGATCTAAATCAATAGTATAATACTATTACAAAACCATCAATGCCCTTAACAATGAAAAGAAATAAGTGTTAAAGATGAATTAACTGTAATTGTATTAATACTTGTACTGTGATTCTTGAAATGTATTTGTTTATGACTGTAAGTCGCCCTGGATAAGGCCGGCTGCTAAGAAAATAATAATAATAATATTAATAATAATTAACAGAAAAGCCGTAGAAGTTATATTACCTGTGCCAGTATTTGCCAAAGCAAGGGTGCAGGAAATCCAAAGTATCCCAGATATTCCTGGTTTAAACATCCTGAGCGCGATTGGGGACAGGGCCACAAAGACCGTGTCTGTGTCCGGACCCAGGTTCTGTCTGGGGGTAGTGGAGGAGGATGGATGGGGGATCTTTACAGTAGAGTTAACCTTTAATCAAGGTATGGCATGGTGTGAACTGCCAAATATGAATTATACTCTATACTGATACAATAAAGATTGCGTCTGTTTGTTATACTCATAAAAACTTCAACCAACTTCGCTTGGGCACAGTAACTGTAAATAGCAGCATAACATTTTAGCATTAGCAACAGGATTTTAAGGATATTAATAAGAACATAAGAACATAAGAAAGTTTACAAACGAGAGGAGGCCATTCAGCCCATCTTGCTTGTTTGGTTGTTAGTAGCTTATTGATACTAGAATCTCATCAAGCAGCTTCTTGAAGGATCCCAGGGTGTCAGCTTCAACAACATTACTGGGGAGTTGGTTTCAGACCCTCACAATTCTCTGTGTAAAAAAGTGCTTCCTATTTTCTGTTCTGAATGCCCCTTTATCTAATCTCCATTCGTCACCCCTGGTCCTTGTTTCTTTTTTCAGGTCAAAAAAGTCCCCTGGGTCGACATTGTATATACCTTTTAGGATTTTGAATGTTTGAATCAGATCACCGCGTAGTCTTCTTTGTTCAAGACTGAATAGATTCAGTTCTTTTAGCCTGTCTGCATACGACATGCCTTTTAAAACCGGGATAATTCTGATTGCTCTTCTTTGCACTCTTTCTAGAGCAGCAATATCCTTTTTGCAACGAGGTGACCAGAACTGAACACAATATTCTAGGTGAGGTCTTATGAATGCATTGTAAAGTTTTAACATTACTTCCCTTGATTTGAATTCAACGCTTCTCACAATATATCCGAGCATCTTGTTGGCCTTTTTTATAGCTTCCCCACATTGTCTAGATGAAGACATTTCTTAGTCAACATAAACTCCTAGGTCTTTTTCATAGTTCCCTTCTTCAATTTCAGTATCTCCCATATGATATTTAAAATGCATATTTTTATTTCCTGCATGCAATACTTTACACTTTTCTCTATTAAATGTCATTTGCCATGTGTCTGCCCAGTTCTGAATGCTGTCTAGATCATTTTGAATGACCTTTGCTGCTGCTGCAACAGTGTTTGCCACTCCTCCTATGTTTGTGTTGTCTGCAAATTTAACGAGTTTGCTTACTATACCAGAATCTAAATCATTAATGTAGATTAGGAATAGCAGAGGACCTAATACTGATCCCTGTGGTACACCACTGGTTACCTCACTCCATTTTGAGGTTTCTCCTCTAATCAGTACTTTCTGTTTTCTACCTGTTAACCACTCCCTAATCCATGTGCATGCATTTCCTTGAATCCCTACTGCGTTCAGTTTGAGAATTAATTTTTTATGTGGGACTTTGTCAAAAGCTTTCTGGAAATCTAAATAAACCATGTCGTATGCTTTGCAATTATCCATTTTCAATGTTGCATCTTCAAAAAAGTCAAGTAGGTTAGTTAGACACGATCTCCCTTTCCTAAAACCATGCTGACTGTCCCCCAGGATATTGTTACCATATAGGTAATTTTCCATTTTGGATCTTATTATAGTTTCCATAAGTTTACATATAAGTTACCTGGTTCGGTTTTGTCTCCCTTTTTGTGGACTGGTATTACGTTTGCTATTTTCCAGTCTGTCGGTACAACCCCTGTGTCAAGAGACTGTTGCATGATCTTGGTTAGCAGTTTGTAAATAACTTCTTTCATTTCTTTGAGTACTATTGGGAGGATCTCATCAGGCCCAGGGGATTTGTTTATTTTAAGAGCTCCTAGTCCCTTTAACACTTCTGCCTCTGTTATGCTAAAGTTATTTAAAACTGGATAGGAACAGGTCGACGTGGGGCATGTTGTCCGTGTCCTCCTTTGTAAAAACCTGTGAAAAGTAATCATTTAATATATTTGCTATTTTTTTCTTCATCTATGATTTTGCCATTTGTGTCTCTTAGACATTTAACCTCCTCTTTGAATGTTGCTGTTAGCCATTAATACCACCACTGTAAAATGCTGTAAACCCAAGCTGTTAAAGATCACTTGTATTTATATTTGTATCCACCACGGTTTAGATCATTAAAATGCTCCCCCTTGAATATCAAGTTTAACACTTAGTTAACAGTTCCCTTATCTAAGGTATTCACTTGAATGTGTTAGGTTTGTTTCTGTAACTGAAGGGGAAAAACAAGAGGAAATAAAACTTTATGGGAGCAGATGAGTGGACACATTAAAGCAAGCTGCAGGTACAATAAGAAATGCAAACCAGGTGGACTTTCAACCTGCCCCGGAGGCACTTTGGGAGCATCGTGAACCAAACCTCGATATCAGAATTATATGATAAGAGTGGAAGCAATACCAACTGGCTCTGTATAGTTTTCAAAGAGTGATTACTGGTTTTTCTTTGTTGAATATCAAGATTGCCAATGTCTACCAAGAGCACAGATTATGATCAGTGATTCTGAAAAAAACTCTACTAATATGAACAGGGTGCGGACAAAACGTGTTATTGTATTATTGTACTGTAATAAACGTTTTTTTTATTTTTTTATCTTTTTATTTTTTTTGCTGCATTGTTTTTATTAGGTAGATTTTTTAAAGATTTAAAGCTTTGGCCCAGTGCAAAGATGTGCCGATGATGATGCAAGTTGAATGCTATTTTTTGTACTGATGATGTTCGATGCCAGAGGCGTTCATGGTCTTTTGGAATTTAGGTGATTAAAATACAAGGTAACACCTTTTTTTTAAATCTTTGTTTCCTTCTATTTCATTTAGCTGTTCCTCATCTACTGTTATGTGTCTACTCTTGCTGGTGCACTTATGTACCAATTATGTGGAGTTTCATCCCCAAATTTATTAAAGGAAATAGGTGAAATGCCACTCATTTTTGGCAGTGGTTTCGTAACTAATAACAAATAAAATGGAATGGAATTTGTCATGGAATTTAGAATGTAGAGGTGCGTAGTGATTTATTTAGTGTGAAGCGGCTCATTAGTATGCAAGCTGTGCTATATGCTATATATACGCATGGTCATGTGATGCTGTTTAACCAGTCAGAGGTTGTTAATTTCCCAAGCCGTGTTATATATATATATATATATACAGTACTGTGCAAAAGTTTTAGGCAGGTGTGAAAAAATGCTGTAAAGTAAGAATGCTTTCAAAAATAGACATGTTAATAGATTATATTTATCAATTAACTAAATGCAAAGTGAGTGAACAGAAGAAAAATCTAAATCAAATCCATATTTGGTGTGACCACCCTTTGCCTTCAAAACAGCATCAATTCTTCTAGGTACACTTGCACAAAGTCAGGATTTTGTAGGCATATAGTCAGGTGTATGATTAAACAATTATACCAAACAGGTGCTAATGATCATCAATTCAATATGTAGGTTGAAACACAATCATTAACTGAAACAGAAACAGCTGTGTAGGAGGAATAAAACTGGGTGAGGAACAGCCAAACTCAGCTAACAAGGTGAGATTGCTGAAGACAGTTTACTGTCAAAGTCATACACCATGGCAAGACTGAGCACAGCAACAAGACACGAGGTAGTTATACTGCATCAGCAAGGTCTCTCCCAGGCAGAAATTTCAAGGCAGACAGGGGTTTCCAGATGTGCTGTCCAAGCTCTTTTGAAGAAGCACAAAGAAACGGGCAACGTTGAGGACCGTAGACGCAGTGGTCGGCCAAGGAAACTTACTGCAGCAGATGAAAGACACATCATGCTTACTTCCTTCGCAATCGGAAGATGTCCAGCAGTGCCATCAGCTCAGAATTGGCAGAAAACAGTGGGACCCTGGTACACCCATCTACTGTCCGGAGAAGTCTGGTCAGAAGTGGCCTTCATGGAAGACTTGCGGCCAAAAGCCATACCTCGACGTGGAAACAAGGCCAAGCGACTCAACTATGCATGAAAACACAGGAACTGGGGTGCAGAAAAATGGCAGCAGGTGCTCTGGACTGATGAGTCAAAATTTGAAATATTTGGCTGTAGCAGAAGGCAGTTTGTTCACCGAAGGGCTGGAGAGCGGTACACGAATGAGTGTCTGCAGGCAACAGTGAAGCATGGTGGAGGTTCCTTGCAAGTTTGGGGCTGCATTTCTGCAAATGGAGTTGGGGATTTGGTCAGCATTAATGGTCTCCTCAATGCTGAGAAGTACAGGCAGATACTTATCCATCATGCAATACCATCAGGGAGGCATCTGATTGGCCCCAAATTTATTCTGCAGCATGAAAATGACCCCAAACATACAGCGAAAGTCATTAAGAACTATCTTCAGTGTAAAAAAGAACAAGGAGTCCTGGAAGTGATGGTATGGCCCCCACAGAGCCCTGATCTCAAGATCATCGAGTCTGTCTGGGATTACATGAAGAGAGAGAAGCAACTGAGGCTGCCTAAATCCACAGAAGGACTGTGGTTAGTTCTCCAAGACGTTTGGGCCAACCTACCTGCCGAGTTCCTTCAAAAACTGTGTGCAAGTGTACCTAGAAGAATTGATGCTGTTTTGAAGGCAAAGGGTGGTCACACCAAATATTGATTTGATGTAGATTTTTCTTCTGTTCACTCACTTTGCATTTTGTTAATTGATAAATATAAACTATTAACATGTCTATTTTTGAAAGCATTCTTACTTTACAGCATTTTTCACACCTGCCTAAAACTTTTGCACAGTACTGTATATATATATATATATATATATATATATATATATATATATATATATATATATATATATATATATATATATATATATATATATATATATTCTGAATTCAACACTTGTTTTGGTCCTTTATGCATTACAAAAAGAGACGGCAGTAAACATGAACATGAGTATTATAGATATTTAGAACAACAACATATCTGATTACCATTACCAGCTCAAAACTAACGCGAGACAGAAATTATTGTGTGATAATAATATTTTCTGACCCATATGTCATTTTATATTTTCTATGTTTCTTAAAGCATACAGAAGTGAGTAACTGTGTCAAAGTGGTGAATGGTTACAGATGTGTGCAGTGCAGAACGGATACAAAATACACAGACAATGATTTCCAGGTGCAAGGGTGTTTATTGTTTTTACAATGTCCAGAGCCTTAGGGCAAACACCTATAAATAATAAATGTTGGAAGTGATACAGCGGCGTGTATCACTGTTTGTAATCCTCGGGTTTGACCCGAAACCAACACAGAACACAAAGACACAGTGTTATTTTAGTGCGTGAAAATAAAACTCATGTTTTATTTATCACAGCGGTCTCCTAGGTTGTTCTAACCATTTACAAAGGAACAGATCACTTACGCTATGTCCCCTATTTATATCCTGGCTCATGACCCCTAGGTTAACGAGCACATCCGCTCCTCCAATCCTTGGATCATCTGGGTCATTGAGTTAGGATACCGTAGCTCCACCCCTTTGCTAAATGACCAACTTCCACCTACCCTACAGAATAAATTGTCGTGCCATTTAGTTAAGGGTACTATGTTCCTTTAACACAGTGCCCTCACAGGTTGGGAGGGAGATCTAACACTAAGATTCGATCTCTGTCACAGTAACATTGAAAAATAAATGGTCATTGTTATCACTTTTGCTACAACCAGCGCAGTACACTGGAGAAGAAATAATACATTCAAAATAAAGACATTGTTCATTTTTCTATTTTATTGACGAGATGAAATGGTGTTTGTACAGGTAAAATTATTTTTCTGGTATTTGGCGACGTTATCTTGTTTCTCCCACTGAACGCAAATACGACTTTGTGAGCTTTTTTATCAGCAAGTGCTTCTTTCCCTGTATTTTCATTTTCTTGCTGTTTTAAAAACGTCTCCTTAAATTCTTCTGTTATTGGTCTGAACCTCATTGTTTACTTTGTTTGTCTTTACTTTGAATGTATTCATTTTTCTTCATTGATCTTGTTGTATAATGGTGGTGGTTTGATTTTAGATGAAGCTGGTGACCAGGGAGTGTAGTCATGATGTAGGAACGCGTATATGCACTAAGGCCTGACAGGGTGTCTGTATACGTCCAACATACGGACACCTTGGAGCCTTGTGAGTCCTGAGGCCAACCAAGAGCCTACAACACCCCGCTTGTATTTCAAAGGAAGAAGCAGTCCAATAGTGTATAATGTTCAGAAGTGTCTTTCTGTGATTTCCTGTAGCTTTTACAAACCCCTAAAAAGACCTTGTTTGAAGTGATGAAATCGGGGTGAGTATGTATGTTGACTGATTTCCCGATAGTGTTTTGATTTAGATAGCTGTTTATTCCAGCTTGGAGACTAATGTAGCTTGAAATATTATATTCCTCCCTGTGACAGTCTGGCTCGCAGTGGTGACGTCACGGACCAGGAAGTACAGAAACCAAAACAATGGATGGGCGGGTGAAGCTGAGTGCAACGGCACTCAGCATATTTATTAATAAATAAAATAAAAGATTTAAACAATAACAAAACAAAACCAAAGGGCACAAGGGCCAAACGAATAAACAGACAAACAAGTAAGTGGCGTGCTGGCTAAACCAGCACGTTTTAGCAATTGTTTCTATGTCTTCTACGCGCTCTCTCTCCGCTCTCCCGTACTCTCTACTCCAACACTCAACACCGCAGCACGGACAGCTGTCGGTTCTTATACTCTGGCCGAGGGGTTAACTAGCTGTTAATTATCTTATTACCCTCGCCACAGTCTGCATCGTTTGGTAAGGATGCATGACTGTCAGCTAGTTAAATAATCAGTAGCTGATCAGTCATGCATCCTCACGGGTTTTTAAATAATAAGTAATAAAAGACGGGCGCTTTTACCCGCCGCAAAACAAAAATACAAATAATAATACATAGGGCGGGACACTCCGCCACACATGCCCCCTTGTGCAACACACATGGCCTTTTCGGCCACCTCCCCTTATTCCCTAAAGTCCCGGCTAGCAGTCCTGGCCCAGGAACAGGGAAGCAAGGTGCCTCGAGGCGGCCACGGCGGGATGTCCTCCTCCCACCCCAACAACTGTAGCGCCTAGTGGACCACGACAGGCCGGCTCCTCTGGCCAGAAAATTTTGGGGTGGTCTCCAGACCTGCCCCTTCTTCATGGCCGGCAGCTCCTCCGTGGGGCTCCGCCACAGTATTTCCTGCAGCGAAATTGCTGCTGGGGAGCTGGTCTCCTGACCTCCCCCTTCTTCATGGCTGGCAGCTGCCCTTCATGGGGCTCCAGCCACAGTATTTCCTGCCACGAAGTGCGGCTGGGGAGCTGATCTTCTGACCTTCCCCACTTCTTCGTGGCCGCAGCTGCCCTTCATGGGGCTCCAGCCACAGTATTTCCTGCCGCGAAAGTGCGGCTGGGGAGCTGGTCTCCTGACCTCCCCCTTTTCCGTGGCCGCAGCTCCCTTCATGGGGCTCCAGCCACAGTATTTTCTGCCGCATGGCAGGACTGGTAGCACCCCAGGCAAAACAGGACCCTTGGGAGGCGACGGCAGCAGCAGGACCCTCGGGAGGTGACGGCAGCCGCAGCGACCTCGGGAGGCGACGCAGCAGCAGCGACCTCGGGAGGCGCACGGCAGCCGCAGCGGACCCTCGGGAGGCGACGGCAGCAGCAGCGGACCCTCGGGAGGCGACGGCAGCAGCAGCGGACCCTCGGGAGGCGACGGCAGCAGCAGCGGACCCTCGGGAGGCGGACTCGGGAGGGGAGCCCCTGGCCATGGAGGCGGCAGCAGGAGCTCCACTTCTCCCTCGTACCCTGTAACTGGTGGCTCTCCAGGCGATGCAGAGCAGCAGGCAGCCCCAGGCGATGCGGAGCAACAGGCAGCCCCAGGTGATGCGAGACAGGCCTTCTTGGGCGAAGCGAGGCTGGCCTTCTTGGGCGAAGCGAGGCAGGCATCCTTGGGCGAAGTGAGGCAGGCATCCTTGGGCGAAGCGAGGCAGGCATCCTTGGGCGAAGCGAGGCAGGCATCCTTGGGCGGTGCGAGGCAGGGCAGGAGCAGTCCTTCCCATGATGGTGGATGTGGAACCAGCAGGTATTCACCCTCTGCTGGTGGATGTGGAGATGGAACCAGCAGGTATTCACCCTCTGCTGGTGGAGGTGGGAGGGGCAAGCAGTCCTCCCATGGCGATTGAGGCGGAACCAGCAGGAATTCACCCTCTGCTGGTGGAGCTGGGAGCGGCAAGCAGTCCTCCCACGGCGGTTGAGGCAGAACCAGCAGGCATTTACCCTCTGCTGGTGGAGCTGGGAGCGGCAAGCAGTCCTCCCACGGCGGTTGAGGCAGAACCAGCAGGCATTTACTCTCTGCTGGTGGAGCTGGAAGCGGCAAGCTGTTTCCCACGGCGGTTGAGGCAGAACCAGCAGGTATTCACCCTCTGCTGGTGGAGGTGGGAGGGTCAAGCAATCCTCCCACAGCGGTTGAGGCGGAACCAGCAGGAATTCACCCTCTGCTGGTGGAGGTGGGAGGGGCAAGCAATCCTCCCACGGCGGTTGAGGCGGAACCAGCAGGAATTCACCCTCTGCTGGTGGAGCTGGGAGGAGCAAGCAGTCCTCCCACTGTGGTGGAGACAGAGGCAGCTCCTGCTGCTCTGCTCCTGGCGGTGGAGACAGAGGCAGCTCCTGCTGCTCTGCTCCTGGCGGTGGAAGCGATGGAGGTGGCAGAGACAGAGGCAGCTCCCGCTGCTCTGCTCCTGGTTGTGGAAGCGGTGGAGGTGGTGGAGGCAGAGGCAGCTCCTGCTGCTCTGCTCCTGGTGGTGGAGGCAGAGGCAGCAGGTATTCTTCCTCTGCTGCTGGAGGCCTGGGCGCTGGATGCACGGGCTCCCCCCCTCTGGGCGCTGGATGCACGGGCTCCCGCCTCTAGGCGCTGGATGCACGGGCTCCCCCCTCTGGGCGCTGGATGCACGGGCTCCCCCTCTGGGCGCTGGATGCACGGGCTCCCCTTCCGGCGCTGGATGCACGCGCTCCCCATCTGGGTGCTCGATGCTCGCGCTCCCCCTTCTGCGCTGGATGCTCGCGCTCCCCCTTCTGGGCGCTGGATGCTCGCGCTCCCCCTTCTGGGCGCTGGATGCTCGCGCTCCCCTTCTGGGCGCTGGGCACAACGGGACTTCGGCTCATCCCTTTCCTCATCTGTGTCCCGGTCGACCTCTGGGCAGCTTTCCTCCTCATGCCCATATCGATGGCAGTATCGCATACCACTCCTCCATGGAGTCCTCCCTGTGTACCCACCATGCAAGATCCCATGGCGAGCTCAGGATCCATCCTCTGGCTTCCACTGTTCCTCTGTTGTGGGGGCTGGCCATTCCTCTCGCCTCCTCTTTTTCTTCCCATTTTTTTTTTTTTCCCTTCACAAAAAAAACACTTTTGAAAAAACAAAAAAAACGTCCTTTTCCTGGTCCGGCTGTTGGAGGCGTTGTTTGTCCCACGCAGGACACCATATGTGACAGTCTGGCTCGCAGTGGTGACGTCACGGACCAGGAAGTACAGAAACCAAAACAATGGATGGGCGGGTGAAGCTGAGTGCAACGGCACTCAGCATATTTATTAATAAATCAAATAAAAGATTTAAACAATAACAAAACAAAAGCAAAGGGCACAAGGGCCAAACGAATAAACAGACAAACAAGTAAGTTGCGTGCTGGCTAAACCAGCACGTTTTAGCAATTGTTTCTATGTCTTCTACGCGCTCTCTCTCCGCTCTCCCGTACTCTCTACTCCAACACTCAACACCGCAGCACAGACAGCTGTCGGTTCTTATACTCTGGCCGAGGGGTTAACTAGCTGTTAATTATCTTATTACCCTCGCCACAGTCTGCATCGCTTGGTAAGGATGCATGACTGTCAGCTAGTTAAATAATCAGTAGCTGATCAGTCATGCATCCTCACGGGTTTTTAAATAATAAGTAATAAAAGACGCGGCGCTTTTACCCGCCGCAAAACAAAAATACAAATAATAATACATAGGGCGGACACTACCACACTCCCCCTTGGCATTTCTTATATTTCCATTGAAATCCCTTAGTATTTTGTTTAAGTGTATATTTTGTATCGTTGATAAATCTATTTCAATTAGTTCATGTTTTAGCCAGTACTGAAAGACTTGGTAAAATTCGATAACACTTTAAGTCCTAACTCCCTTTTCAACACCAGTACAAGATTGATACTGTTGCCATATACAGGTAGTGGACAAAAAAATGGAAACACCAATGTAAAGTCACTTAATAGGGTGTTGGGCCACTATGGTATCCCGCTCTGTGGAGTTCTCGGCGGACCGTTTTTGATGAAACTGGCTGCTCGCGCCCCGTTGAAATTTGCAGTCAATTGATCTGCAGTTGCTTGCCTGTTTTGCCTTGCACTTCGAATTAATGTACGGATATCACGATCCTGGAGTATGCGCTTCCACCCACTGTTGCCCTTTGCTTATGATGTCTTTCCTTCGGAGTTCCATGCCGACATCACCTTAGACACCGTTGTTTGTGAAACGTCAGCAAGTTGAGCTGTCTTGGTCACTGAAGCTCCTGCCAAACGCGCCCCAACGATCACCCCTCTTTCAAAGTCACTGAGGTCTCCTCTTGCAGCCATGCTCGCCATAATTATAGGCAACCAGGCCTGCCCAGCATTTTAATACATGACCCTAAGCATGCTGGGATGTTATTTGCTTAATTAACGCATGAGCCACACCTGTGTGGAAGCCCTTGCTTTCAATATACTTGGTGTCCCTCATTTACCCAGGTGTTTCCATTTTTTTGTTCACTACCTGTAGCTGTCCACATTTAAACTGGTTTATATCGATACACTTACATGAATGATGTTTTGTATATTACACCAAGATACTCAACTCTACTGATTCTCTATGGGGGACCTCCCTCATGCTGCGCGCAAAGGTTTGTTGGATATAAAGACCTCTGGAGAACATTTTCTATTGACAGCCAATGAAGTGGTGTCGGATCGAGCTGCTTGGAGCTTATTATAGCTTTGTAATTAAACAAGCATGATGAAAGTAAATGTAGAGTTGAGAATTTTGTCTGGGTTTCATATGGATACAGTTATACAGGTACGACGCCGGCAACAATTCCACAGTGAACAGACATTGCGATACTGTAGCACAATGATATTGGTTTAAAAATGTGAACAGGGATCAATATGTAGAACCACAGAAGTAGTTGAAAGGTCAGACATGTAATTAAAACTTCAGCATCTGCATTTTGTAATAAAGGAGCGAGTTGAAGATGAGCTGTCCTCTTTTCTGTTAATCCCTTAGAATTCCAGAGCTGAGGCACAATTTGAGTTACTGTCGTAATAAAGGTAGTAATAAAAAGGAGAGGATGGAGCTCCATGTGACATTCCTGGATTTTGCTATGCATACGGTTCAGTACCACATGAACTTCTTTGGGCAGCATTTGATTTTTTCAGTTAGGGTGTCAAAATGGGTAGTGGGAGGAGAACACAATCATGACTACAACAGTACCCTGCACTAATCGGTTATTGGATAAACTAATCAATAACATTGAATGGGCACAAATGCAATTCAAGCCCACTAAGTCATGGAGCATCTCTATAATTAAAGGTAAAGTAGTGGATTAGAGGTTCTAGATTAACGGTGAGGCAATATCAACAGTGGCTGAGATGCCTGTGAAAAGTCTTGGGAGATGCTATAATGTGGACCTAAAGGACACAGTTTGTGTGGGAGAAGCGAGACAACAAGCAGTGCAAGGGTTGAAGAGCATAGACAGCAGCACTTTACCAGGCAAACTTAAACTCTGGTGCTTTCAGTTTGGTCTACTGCCAAGACTTCTGTGGCCACTCACTGTGTATGAGGTTGTCTTGACAAGCTGGAAGCATTAATCAGTTTATATGTCAGGAAATGGTTAGGAGTTCAATGCTGCCTCAACAGAGTGGGACTGTATGGTAAAGGGAAAATGAAAGTATTTAAATTGAAAATTAAACTTTTTTCTTATGTTTTCCAAAACGAGCACAAATGCATAAACATGAAAAACTGTAGTAAAATAAACTTTACGAAATAAAGTTCTGTTAAACAGGTGTAGAAAGCTGTATGCACGTATAAAATTATAAAACATAAATAACTAGTTATAAAAATAGCATAACACAAAAATATAACAGAACTTATGCAGCGTGAAAGCGCTTTGAGTGAAACAGAGTTCAAAGGCTCTGTCTGTTTGTTCAGAGTTCTATTACAGCTTTTTTAGTACAATCTACACAGAAAACACACTTTTCAACTGTACCAGTGCATTTGCCACAGACGGCCTTTTCACAACGGGCGCAGACATCAAAAGTTCTGTTTTTGTTGCATTTAGCAACCTGGCATTGTCTTTTATTCCATGTCCCAGTGGGCGCAGCGCAGGCTGAAGGTTGATGGGCATTTGCCAGCTGGCTTTCGTGTCTCTTATGTTTCTGCTGTAGCTCCAGGGCTAGTTGCAAAATGAAGTCCCTCTGAGTGATTGTATTGCCGGTGCACTCCTTGTACAAAACCAAAGCATTGATGGCTGCGAGGTCCAAAACATTAATAATAATAATAATAATAATAATAATAATAATAATAATAATAATAATAATATGATGTGTAGAATGAGTGTTTCAGCACTCGACAGGAGTATATAATACGTTCTTTCACAATGACTGATTTTATTACAAAGCCCAGACTAAATTGTCGGCTGTATTGTATTGATTTCAATATGCCGCATAAACTTCAGGTCTGGCGGTTGAAGAAGCAAGTGCTTCTAACTTACTAATTTTTATGATTCTGCAGCTGGAACACCGTATGGGTATTTAATTCAAATATTTAGTAACACTTAATAACGGACATGCACGAGATATTCACACACACAGAGATATTTAAATTTGAATTGCAAAAGCCATTCAAAAAGTGGCTATGGAGGTGCTAGTGTTAATGAGTTCACCCATAGCTATAAAACTATAGTTGTATGTGTAGCAATGCTAAAAAACATACACAATGCTATAACTTCTTGATTCAGTTTATTTTAGTATTTCTATATAAATGTATGGATGTGAAAGTACTATACTTGTATACTATCCAGATTTCTTTTAGTTGTGATCTTTTAAGATGATTCTTAAAGAAACGGTCTCTGCCCTGTGGCAAATTAATTTCTAATGTATAACTTTTATTTGAACCATAGCACTTTTGAGCTATTCCTAGGAGCTATGCTCAGTTATTTATGGCAATGTTTGATTGTTTGTTGCTAGGCTGTTTGGTGATAAATGACGTTAGGTCTTCTATACCCATAGAAAAGTTTACTGCAATAAATGTGTGACCTACAGTGTGTGTGTACTGTGTCCTGGGAAACAGCAGTGTAATGTTGTGATATATCTAAAAGGGTGAGAAATAAGATTTGGTACAAAACCTATACCACTCTATCACTCTGTCACTATAGTCTACATTTTCTTTTTTTTTAATACATTTAAAATCCTTCTGGACCAAAACAAAACTGCCCGTATGGGGCACTATAAGAATGTGAAACATCTTTCAAACTATACCAGATGATTACTCTGTCACTATAGCCTATATATTAAAAATAATTATAATTTTCATATTTTTAATCAATCAAAATACTCCTGGATCAAGACAAACCTGTCCGGACAGGGCACTAAATCAATATGAAACATCAAATGAAATTATACTCTTAAAGAAGTCTGATCTCATACAATGATACAAAGCTTTTTAATATATACAGACTAGTATAGTTTCCAAGATGTTTTATACTGTTTTCTGTCACACATTGAATTGTTTTCACCCATCCTCTGATAATGCAATGCTGTTTCAACTGTTCCAAAGGATATAGATGATATTAAAAAGATATTATGATTTGAAATGTGAGTTGAAGAAAAAATCTGCCAAATCTACTGGTGGAGGACCTGCCTCAGAGCAGATCTCTTTAACAGAGAACGGGCGTCCCAACAATTCCCAGAGAGGCTGTGGAAGGCTTTGGAGGCCATGATATTATTGGGAGGGCCCTGGGCACAGCTAAACCATCAGTGCCACCAAAATCTGTTTCTACTGGACCAGTATCTGAAACCGAGAAGCTAAACTTACCTGGGACATAAGCATCTCTACTGAAACATCAGGAGCTAAACTTACCTGGACATACATCTGAGACGAGCAGTAAACTTACCTGGGACATAAGCATCCTCTGTTGGAGCTGCATACATTGAGACACATTTATACGTATTTAATAATGAAAATGATACATTTTTGTATATTTAGTGACAGTAACTATTCATATTTGTTTTCAGTTCTTGCACTGCTCTGAATACAGGTTTTATTATTATTTTTTGTTTAAACATTGCTTTTTCATAATTCCATTTCTATTTAAATACTATTTTAGCTTCTCCCGAAACACTTGCAACACATTTGTCCTCAACATCGTGATTTGCAGAAAACATATTATTTTAATTTCGCACTTGTAGTTGGACTTGCATAATTATTCACAACTCCTCCTCCAGAGTTATAAAATACTTTGCAATTTTTGTCTTTTTCTCCCGTGACTCTCATTTTTTCACTGAAAATCGCATCTCTTTTGAATTTGTGGCCGCTTGTTCTCACCGCTTAGCACTAGTTACATTATCCCTGGTTCACTTTTAAAAGAGTGCTAACCAAAGCTTTAAAATCAATTTTCTTCCCTTATTATTAGCACTAGCAATGTTATCACTGATGTGCTGTTATCCACTCCCATGGAGATTTAAGTGCTGCATTCAACACTATCGATCATTCTGTTCTAATTGATCACCTTGAAAATACAGTGGGATTATCAGATTGCGTCCTGTCTTGATTCCGATGCTAGCTGTCAAACAGGTTTCAATTTGTAAAATAGAGGAGACCTCTTTTTTGTCGAAGGTTGCATGTGGGGTCCCACAGGGCTCGATTCTTGTCCTAATTCTGTTTTCTTTTTATATGCTACCTTTGGGCGACATTATTCGTGGACATGGGGTTAATTTTCATTGTTACTGTAAGGTTAGCCTTATTATGTTTTAAGCAAACAGAATAGAACAGAACAAATATCTAAACTTTTAAAGAAAATAAATACAACCATGTACAGCTAAAAAGGAAAATAAATCTCCTGAGAGTTGGATTAATTATGGCTTCTTTAAACAAAACCAGCATGTAGGCTTCGTCAGGGCAAGAACACACTTCCCTAGCCTCTACAAAAATGAACTCATCTCTCCAACCTCCTCCTTTTATAACTGAACTCAGGTAACTCCTCACCGTGGAACCAACCAAGAATAGAGGAAAAACATTTCAGATATCGACTAAAACTACTCAAACTTAAATGAGAAATGCAGTTGTGATCTTTAACCCACTGTGGTAAAGTGGTTAACAGTGTGCAGGTGGAGGTGATCAGTAAACAAACACTTATAATCCAGGTGCAATGTTGTTTAATGTTTTTTTAAATCCAATGGCCTGATGGCAAAACAACAGTAAACAATAGACAATGTCAATAAGAAGCAATACAGCAGTGTGTATTGCTTATTTATAATCCGCGGGTTGGCCCCTAAATAATAACAATCCTGTTTTATTTCACCCACACGTAACAAGTACACAAACACAAACACCCGTCCACAGTACATGCTCTAGTGCTCGTAGTGAAAATACAGTTCAGTGGTGATACAAAGTGCAGTGATGTCCAGATTTGTGCTGGCCTTTAGCGACAGCTCCTGGATCGTGTTTAACCATCTAAATAATAACAAACAAGTATAATTTAGCAACAACAATAAACAAAACAAACACTCACGGTATCCCAACACAGTTTCTCCTTTCAGTTATGTTAATTGACCATTTACAAAGTACCCGTCCCCTTTTTAGCTGTCTGACTTCCACTTAACCCTGGGAATGAATTGTCGGGCCAACCAGTCCATGTACTCTGTTCCCTTTACGCAGCTGCCTCGCAGGTCGGGAGGGAGATCTAACACCAAGAATCATTCAATCTCTGTCACAGCCAGACGTTAGAAATGTGATGCAGATTGATGCATACTTTTGTATCTTCTAGGATTGATTACTGTAACGCCCTATTCTCTGGTAGTCGTGTTATATCTTGTCTGCAACTTGTAAAAATTACTGCTGCTAGAGTTTTAAAAGGAACTAAGAGACAAGAACACTTTACCCCTGTACTAGCATCTTTGCACAGGCTTTCTGTGTGATTTAGGATCGATTTTAAGGTGCTGCTTTTAACTTTTTTAAGGCTTTAAATAGCCTTGCCCCATCTTATTTATATGATCATTTAACCACATATTTTCTGAGATGCTCACTCCAATCACAGGATGATGGCTTACTCATAATAATAATAATAATAATAATAATAATAATAATAATAATAATAATAATAATAATAATTATAAAACAAAAACACAGGCAGTAGAGTATTCAGCTGTAAAGTCCCTACATTATGGAATGAGCTGCCTAGTTCTGTAAGAGAAGCACTGACTGTTGCTGCTTTTAAAACAAGACTGAAAACATTATTATAATCAAGCTTTTACTCCCTAAAATTATGTTCATACTCTCAGTCTCCATGTTTTATTATTTTACTGTTTTACTATTTTATTATTTTACTGTTTTACTGTTGTACTGTTTTATTGATCTGTTTTCATTTTGTTCATTTTTTATTGATCATTGTTACTTTTGATGTTTTTATCCATGTAAAGCACCTTGAGGCGATGCATCGTGAAAAGGCACTATCTAAATAAAGATTGATTGATTGATTGATTGATTACTGGTCCTCCTTTAAAGGAGTGCGAGCCAGTTTTCTGTAAGTAATTAACTCCATGTGTTGAATCAGAGTTCAAATATTCTAACAGAAGACATTTAAATGAATTCAGGTATTAATGTTTGCAATGCTTTTGCAGTAACAACTGATACAATCTGAGGAAATGTTAAACAAAGGGTCGTTACTGTTTTAATTGTTGGTGTGTTTCCTCACAAGGTACTGGGCACCAGCAATACACTACTCATCAGAGCAGCATTTCAGTTGAGTTTCAGTTCTGCGATATAGAAACTTAACAACCCCCCCTGTCCCTCCCCTGGCATCAAAGTGAAACTTTCACTGATATCTGAAACCCGCTGGCACACTGCCAGATTACAGGGACTGCAGCGAACAAAATAATTCCACAAATCTAGCCTGTCCTGCACTTCCATTCATTACATACAGTAGGTCACAAATGAGCAGTTTTGAAACAGACACATGTCATAGTAAACATCTTTTTTTAAAGTTTAAAACATCTGGTCTTACACTCAAATTGAAATGAAACCAAAACAGTAATACAGGGGCTCCCGAGTGGTGCATCCGGTAAAGACGCTCTGCGTGGAGTGCAGGATGCGCTCTATAGCCTGGAAGTCGCTGGTTCGAGTCCAGGCTATTCCACAGCCGACCGTGGATGGGAGCTCCCTGGGGGCGGCGCACAATTGGCCGAGCGTCGCCCGGGTGGGGGGTTTGGGTCGGCCAGGGTGTCCTCGGCTCACCGCGCACCAGCGACCCCTGTAGTCTGGCTGGGCACCTGCGGGCTTGCCTGTAAGCTGCCCAAGAGCTGCGTTGTCCTCCAACGCTATAGCTCTGGGGTGGCTGCATGTTGAGTCTGCAGTGTGAAAAAAAGTGGTTGGCTGACGGCACACGCTTTGGAGGACAGCGTGTGTTCGTCTTCGCCCTCTCGAGTCAGCGCAGGGGTGGTAACGGTTAGCTGAGCCTAAAAACAATTTGCCATTCCAAATTGGGAGAAAAATAATACAAAATAATTGGCAACAACTAAATTTAAAAAAAAACAGTAATACAAAATAAATGCATAAAAAAGTCAAACAATTCCAATTTCAACGATCCTGGTCATTTACAGGATTTGCAATCCTGGTCAGATTTAAAATAATTATGTATGAGTGGTTTTAAAAAGTCTCATGAAGAGGCTGTTTTATGATCCAAAGGTGAGATGTTTGATATACAAAGGCACGTAAGGTAACTTGGAGCATTTCCAGAGCACACCTTATAAACTAAACACAAACAATGACAGAGCCTTCTATTCTCCAGACTGAGCCACCCTAGTTTCATAGAAAGTACAGGGTGCTGCTTGTAATCTACATTCAGTATGAATCTTGCAGCACTTTTATACATGGGAACCAACTTTGGCAGAAGTGAATGGAATGCGCTCACGTATACTGAATCAGCATAGTCTATCAAAGGTAATATCGTTTGGGTTACCGAGAACAACCTTCTTGAGAAAAAACACTGCATGTGTTTGTATAGAAAACCAAGTTTAACTCTGCATTTGATACCAGATGTTCAATATGGTATTCAAAATTTAGCACTGAATCAAGCCATAACCAAGGTTTTTATATTGTCTTAAAGTTTCAAGACTAGTGCCATCATTTGATATAAGAGCAAGGTTACTTTCAACATTGTGCTATTTCGGTGCACATCCAAACAGAATGGTTTTAGTTGTAATAGTATTTAAAACCACCTTGCTATTTACTAATTCATTTTATAAGGCATCATAGTCTTTTTGAAGGTTATGTTGGATTTCACTAAAACAACATCCACTGCCATAGAAAACTGTATCATCTGCCTATAAATGAAATGTGGAGTATTTAAGACAACTGCACATGTGACTTTATATAGATGCAAAAAAGCAATGGATCAAAAATTAAACTTTGAGGAGCACCTGTAGCAGGATAGCGTCAGGAATGAGAGACAAGAAGCCGCAGTTTAAGAGTACATGCACCCATTTCTTACACACACACACAAACAAAGAAACAACAAATTAACAGGGCACAATGGCCAAAATAAAAGGTTTTAAAAAACAAGAACATGTAGGCTGGGCATTCGCCTTCGCTACAACAACATTTACACACAGTTAACTCCCTCCACCAAAGAAAGGCTTTTCTCCCCTATATACAGGTGACCATTCCCTAATTAGCACTCACTTACCTAATTGGGGAATGGCCTCACCTGTGATTGTTGGCATGGACAAAATTAACCTCATCCCTGTCAAACCTAGCCCTATTTTTCCCTTTTTGATGATGAGCAGGTCAGATTTAGTGCAATCAATAGTCACCCTTTGAGTCCGATCTTGGAAGTAATTTTTAAACCAACTTACAACAACAGAATCAAAACCAATATTCTGCAGTTTAATAATCATGATTTCATGGTCAACAGTATCAAAAGCTTTGTTAGATCAATGAAGATAGCTGCAGTATCCATTATTGCATTATGGGCAGCAGTGTGGAGTAGTGGTTAGGGCTCTGGACTCTTGACCGGAGGTTTGTGGGTTCATGGGTTCCAGGTGGGGGACACTGCTACTATACCTTTAAACAAAGTATTTTAACTAGATTGCTCCAGTAAAAACCCAACTGTATAAATGGGTAATTGTATGTAAAAATAATGTGATATCCTGTAACAGTTGTAAGTCACCCTGGATAAGGAGATTGCCCTGGGCAATAAGGAGATTGGACATTAATTAATTAAATCAGAAGCAGAGTCAGATTTAAATAGAAGTTTATCAAGTGATGACTCATGGTTGTTCGAGTTTAAAAGATAACAAAGAGTTTTCCTGCTGACATTTTAGATTTCTTATCTTCATTAATCTTGGTCAGGTTTATCCTGGCTACAAGTAACCCTGGACAGCACAGCAGGGCTGGGACTTTCAGTTCAGCATGCAAGAATGTTAGTTTCTTTATAGGTACTGATAATGTACTGTAATAATATCTTATCATATTTATTATGAGTGTTAAAAATGACAACACCCAGGGAGTGTTAAAGTCTAAGGATGTCCTAATATGGACATCCTGATTGGGTGAATGAACTTTTACCTTCACTGTATCAACATTTTTTAAACATGATTGCAGAGTACAATCCATTATTAAATGACAGGCAAATATGCAGCTCTCTGATTGGTCAATCGCACCCATTGAAAAATCTCACAACATCCTCTCGGCAGGATCCTCATCACAAAATATTAATGATGAAATATGAATCTGCTAACAGGTGAACAAAAACAAAAAGGATATCAGGAAATTGAAGAAAACAGGGACTCCATGAACCGCTCCCGTTGTAATAAAGCACGTGTTACAACTGCTTTCAATAAAACAGACGAGTCAGGAAAGAGATCTGCAACACTGACATTCAACGGGGGAAAAAGTCATGACTCTGAAGCAAACAAACAAGAACTCATGGGATGATGTATGAGGACTTTAATAATCCACTCGAACCTGCACTTTTGAAAATGCCTGAAAATCCACCTGCTTTTTAAATTCCACCCTCGGCACCTCCCACATCATCACCTACTCACTGGAGCCAATGGGTATACATTACACTGGTTCAGTCACTTCATCACCTACTCACTGGCACCAATGGGTATACATTACACTGGTTCAGTCACATCATCACCTACTCACTGGAGTCAATGGGTATACATTACACTGGTTCAGTCACATCATCACCTACTCACTGAAGCCAATGGGTATACATTACACTGGTTCAGTCACATCATCACCTACTCACTGGCGCCAATGGGTATACATTTCACTGGTTCATGATGTAGATTCAAGCTGAACGAAGGAGTGGATATACAAACTATTCAACATGATCTACTGCTGTTCATATTCTCACCAAACACAGTGAATAACATCCATAACAGGGCCCAAAAAAATAAGTATGTTTGTACGTAATGATGATAAATGTCATTTTATAACCCATGTCAAGCATGGTACTCCAGGGTGTAAAGATATGCTGGAATATAACAACAACACCGTGCCGTGTCATCATTCTTAAACATTCTGCATACTTTGTTATTTTTCTTACTTATTTTAATCAATAAAAACCAAAAATTTACAAAATCCTTTTTTTACCTTTTCTATCAAATAAGCATTATACATTAAAAAAAATCAACTACAAATTTTTCAAATCTGGAACCTATACAAATGTGGACGTAAAAACATTACATAAGTGATTTCTATTACATGAGAGTAGATGTTAAAACTTCATGCTGTTTTGAACTCAGCTCTCGCTAAGATAGGCACCAACTAAGATGTAGCTCTACAGTAAACTAATGTGATCCATCTGTGTCTCCATCCATTTGCGTTTCCTTCCATATGATGATGTAGATATCCTTCTGCCTGGTGTTGATGGCTGAAGTGTAATGCTGGCTCCACGGATCAGCTTATTTTGCCTCCCTAGCGCATCAACATACACAACGGCTGTGATGCTGGCTCTGGGGATCAACCACAGTGTGGTCTCCCTGTCTCGATTGAGCTAAGTAGGGTATATCTCTGGGGTATTCAAGTGGGCACCTTCCATCCTCGGTGTTTCATCAACTAGCCCACGACATCTAGTCGACGAAACACAGAGGATGGAAGAGGGCTTGACGGTAATTCTGGCATCCCAGCATCACCCCCCTCCATCCCCCACTCAACTCAGCCCAGCTTACTTACCTGTACATCAGTTTTTCTTTCTTTCTATTGTGCTTGAGATCCCCAACCAGAATCTTTCCGTCTCAACCACAGCCAGTTGCTGCTCCTCTCTGCTGCTTCAGATAAGTTCTTCACTGTGCGACGCAACTCTTGGCCACTGAATCCAACATCTCTGAGAAACCGGGTTATAGAGTGTGCCACAAATCCTTGACAACCCACCTCCACTGGGTAAACCCGGACTTGCTGTTCCGCTTCAGTGGCTAGTTGAGCATACCACAGTTTCTTCCTCTTATACTCTTCATCTACAGCATCCTCCCATGGCACTGTTAACTCTACCAGGTAAACAAGACATGCTGATCCAGACAACAAGACAATATCTGGTCGAAGGTTAGTGGTGGCAATCTCAGGTGGAAAAATAAGCCGTTGACCAACATCTGCCAGCATTTTCCAATCTCTAGCAGCTTCCAGTTGTCCTGGGTGAAGCTTGGTTTTAACACCTTTTCTTGGCAGTTGCTCTCCTGGGTGGAGGAATGTTGTCTTTTGTGTGTAATGTTTTGATGGAACTGGTGGCAACTTATTGGTCATGTTAGCTTGTCTTCCAATGCTAAGGCCAAACATCGCAGCACTGGTCATGGTGCCAAGTAAACCATCCTTGGATAAGAGCCACCTTACATCCTGTCAAAATGTGCCTTAATGTTGCAGGTGATGAACACAAAGGACATGAGGGATCCTCTCCTACCTACAGGTTTAGGTTCTGTGGTGAATGGAGAACATCATATGTTGACCTGATGAGGAAACTGATTCTGCTCTGTTCCATTGACCATAGGTCTTCCCAGCTGATCTTGCGTTGTTCCACACTCTCCCATCTCATTCATTCTCCCTGCTTGGCCTGGGAAACGGCCTTTATGCACCTCATCCTCTCCTGCTTTTGCACCTCATTGACTACCAGCTTCCTCCGTTGAGCTGGGGCTGTCTTGTGCCATGTAGGAGGAGCTGAACTGAGACCAAGACCCCCTCTTCCATGCTGAACTTGCCCCATGATATCACTGATTCGAAGGGCAGCCTTTGCATCTTCCACAGCTTTCTTTGCCGCCCACTTTTGTCCAGTTTTCAACACAGGTGCTGCCTCCCTTGCGCATTTGTTGCATGACTCTACTAATGTAATTTCCAGTCGGACCTTGGCGCACTTAAACTCCTCGGTTAGAGCAGAGACTGGTAGCTGCAGTATTCCTTTACCATAAAGTCCCACTTTCCTGAGGCAGCATGGAACTCCCAACCATTTCCTGATGTATGAACTGATTAAAGACTATAGACCACCAAATTCAGACGCTGAGCAAAATAATCTGTTATACAATGACATTCGAAATGCGTGTAGAAAAGGAGAAGCCATACTAATGGATTTCAACTTCCCCCGTATAAAATGGGAAAACCCGATGGGAAGCACAACGGACGAAATTGAAATGGTGGAAATGAAAAATGACTGCTTCCTAACGCAATTTGTCAAGGAACCGACTAGAGGGGAGGCATGCCTTGATTTAGTCTTTTCAAATAATGAAGACAGAATAACTAAAACAGAGGTCAGAGAGCCATTGGCAAACTCAGACCACAACATGGTCTCATTTGAAGTATTTTTTAAAACCCCAAAAGTAATGACTAAAGCTAATGTTTACAATTTTAGAAAAGCAAACTATGAAGGTATGAAACAGAGACTAACAGAAGTAGATTGGAGTAAAATAGAGAACTGCAAACACAAGTCAAAAAGGAAGTTAGAAAGGCCAAGAGAGAGATCGAAATCAATATTGCTAAGGGGGCTAAAACAAATTTCAAAATGTTTTTCCAATATTATAACAGCAAGAGAACATTCAAAGAGGAGGTTAAATGTCCAAGAGACACAAATGGCAAAATCATAGATGAAGGAAAAAAAGTAGCAAATATATTAAATGATTACTTTTCACAGGTTTTTACAAAGGAGGACACGGACAACATGCCCGACATGTCGACCTGTTCCTATCCAATTTTAAATAACTTTAGCATAACAGAGGCAGAAGTGTTAAAGGGACTAGGAGCTCTTAAAATAAACAAATCCCCTGGGCTGGATGAGATCCTCCCAACAGTACTCAAAGAAATGAAATAAGTTATTTACAAACCGCTAACCAAGATCATGCAACAATCTCTTGACACAGGGGTTGTACCGACAGACTGGAAAATAGCAAACGTAATACCGATCCACAAAAAGGGAGACAAAACCTAACCAGGTAACTACAGACCAATAAGCCTGACTTCTATTATATGTAAACTTATGGAAACTATAATAAGTTCCAAAATGGAAAATTACCTATATGATAACAATATCCTGGGAGACAGTCAGCATGGTTTTAGGAAAGGGAGATCCTGTCTAACTAACCTACTTGACTTTTTTGAGGATGCAACATTGAAAATGGATAATTGCAAAGCATACGACATGGTTTATTTAGATTTCCAGAAAGCTTTTGACAAAGTCCCGCATAAAGGATTAATTCTCAAACTGAACGCAGTAGGGATTCATGGAAATGCATGCACATGGATTAGGAAGTGGTTAACAGGTAGAAAACAGAAAGTACTGATTAGAGGAGAAACCTCAAAATGGAGCGAGGTAACCAGTGGTGTACCACAGGGATCAGTATTAGGTCCTCTGCTATTCCTAATCTACATTAATGATTTAGATTCTGGTAGAGTAAGCAAACTCGTTAAATTTGCAGACGACACAAAAATAGGAGGAGTGGCAAACACTGTTGCAGCAGCAAAGGTCATTCAAAATAATCTAGACAGCATTCAGAACTGGGCAGACACATGGCAAATGAAATTTAATAGAGAAAAGTGTAAAGTATTGCATGCAGGAAATAAAAATATGCATTTTAAATAAAATATGCATTTTAAATATCATATGGGAGATTAAATTGAAGAAGGGAACTATGAAAAAGACCTAGGAGTTTATGTTGACTAAGAAATGTCTTCATCTAGACAATGTGGGGAAGCTATAAAAAAGGCCAACAAGATGCTCGGATATATTGTGAGAAGTGTTGAATTTAAATCAAGGGAAGTAATGTTAAAAACAATGCATTCGTAAGACCTCACCAAGAATATTGTGTTCAGTTCTGGTCACCTCGTTACAAAAAGGATATTGCTGCTCTAGAAAGAGTGCAAAAAAGAGCAATCAGAATTATCCCGGTTTTAAAAGGCATGTCGTATGCAGACAGGCTAAAAGAACTGAATCTATTCAGTCTTGAACAAAGAAGACTACGTGGCGATCTGATTCAAACATTCACAATCCTAAAAGGTATAGACAATGTCGACCCAGGGTTCTTTTTTGACCTGAAAAAAGAAACAAGGACCAGGGGTCACAAATGGAGATTAGATAAAGGGGCATTCAGAACAGAAAATAGGAGGCACTTTTTTACACAGAGAATTGTTAGGGTCTGGAACCAACTCCCCAGTAATGTTGTTGAAGCTGACACCCTGGGATCCTTCAAGAAGCTGCTTGATGAGATTCTGGGATCAATAACAACCAAACAAGCAAGATGGGCTGAATGGCCTCCTCTCATTTGTAAACTTTCTTATGTTCTTAAAGCTTCCAGTTTCTCTACTGTTGTCAAAGAAACCTCATACACAGTCAGTGGCCACAGAAGCCTCGACAGTAGACCAAACTGAAAGCACCAGAGATTTAGTTTGCCTGGTAAAGCACTGCTGTCTATGCTCTTCAAACCTTCCACTGCTTGTTGTCTAACTTCTCCCACATGAACTGTGTTCTTTAGATGGAGCTCATTCCTCTCCTTTTTAGCTGATTGAATTTGTTGCGAGATCACATTGATGTGTTCTAAGCATCCTGGGAAACCTGGAATGCCCGCTTTTTGTACTGAAGTGTCAATGAAGCAGTTCTGTAATAGGTAAGTTGACAATCTCTGAGCAATAATGCTGAAGAAAATCAATTAATGTTGTTAGTAATGGCAGATTATTAGGGAATAAGTCAAGTAAACTTCATATTAATTTGATCTAATAGTTTTTCTCCATAGATTTTAGATTTTTGAAAATGACAGAGATTTAAACAACAATTGCAGGTAAATGTGTTATTACAACTGAATCTCAGTGGCGCTCTGGCATTCATTTCAAGGTGAGATAAGACATTGTGAACCAAACTATACTGAAAAACGTTTGGCCATAGCAGTAGAATCAAACACAGTAGCATATTCTTAGTAAAGTGGTAGATCTGCTACATAGTGCTCTACATACTGTTATACCAATTATCCCAAGCCTTGTATTTTGCCTTTCAGTTCTTCTTTCTTCGTAATTTATGGGCAACCATATCCCTCATGTGTACAAAAAATGACTGCAATTCACAGAACTAAAATCACTATCCTGATTGCTATAGAAAAAAAACAGTAATGGAAGCACCGTTATTCTGATATTATATTGCATGTATGCTGTCCTTTTCCCAACGAAAGCCTTGGTTCAATGTACTGCTGGTTCATTTTTCTGTCTGTGTGCTTCCTGTAACCTGCTGTTTCTTCTATTCCATCCCTTAAATTTCATTCAAATCAGGTTGATTTTAGGGTGGTCCACATGTAAAGACATAAGACAGGTGGAAAATCCAACAGAAAAAAAGCTTTCCGAATGTCATTTAAAAAAAATAAAACTTTAATGAATCACCCCCCATTTAAGATGTGTGTGTCATATATATATATATATATATATATATATATATATATATATATATATATATATATATATATATAATTTTGGAAAAGCATTTCTAAAATACCTATACTTTGAACTGATGAATCGAGGCCAACATGACTTGTCAATTCTTAAACTTGGCATCCTTTTCCCAATGTATACATATCAAAAGCGTCAGGTGGCAGTGTTGTGTTGGTTTCTGTACACCAATGGTGCTACTCTACCTTTGCACTGTAGAAATCTGCTTGCTAACAGTAATATAATGTACATGTGAGGCTGTGTCTCCTATACTGTCCTAAGTCTATCTCCACTTTATTTCCAGCTGTGTCCTCTAGTCTAGTTCTGGTTTCTGCACTTGATTGGTTAGCGTTAAGTTTGTCAACTCCTAATTTTTCTTTGCTCCAGACTAAATAGATGGAGTTTTTTCAGCCTCTCTTTGTAGCTCATTCCTTGAAGCCCTGGGATTAGCCTGGTTGCTCTTTGTTGGACTCTATCCAGGACCACAATGTCCCTGTGATACTGTGGTGACCAGAACTGGACACAGAACTCTGATAGGGTGGTCTCACTGGTGCATTATACAACCTTCTCAGAAGCAATTCATCTGCCTTTTTTTTCAAAAAATTAAAACAGAAATACCCAATGAGAAAATCAATCACTAATAAAATACAAAAATAAAAATATTTCATATGTAATCGTGTGTGATAGATTGAAAAATGCATAAAAAGTGAGTTGTTTGGACATTGTGCTCAGAAGAAACACTTTGGGTGGATTTAAAAAAGAATAAATGGAATTGCTTGGGTTTTGTTTGTTTGTGTTACCTGATTAATTGATTTTGTATTCTGATTTGTTTTTCTGACCCAGACATAAGTCAAATAAATAAAACTAAATTGCAATATATATTTAACTTATTATATGGTTGTAACGGGACCACAGCACCCTAAATGACCCAAATGGTTTAACTTTAAATTTATAGCCAGTCTGCCAGTTCTGAACAAAATACATAGCTCAATATGTTCTTTATAATTCAAGGAAGCAGCCCTGAAACAAGGCAGCAGGATACCCAATAAAGACACAAGATGCCTGTAGTTTTATTACAAGCTTACAATTGTAGACAAAATACCCAGTTTTAAAATACCCAGATCAGAAGCTTTTGTAATAACTGGTACAGGCTCAGTAATCTGGCCTAGATTTTTTTCATGGTAAATGGCACTTAATGGTCTAATAATATTTTTTTCACGATATTTCCCTGATTAAACAGAACATTTATTAAAGCAGAAAAAAATAGTCAAATTAAAAATCGATCATGTTTCTCTAGTTATTATATAAACAATGTTTCTAAATATTTAAATACCTAACAACAGTTTATGTACATCTTTTAAAGACATTCTATTTTCAAACAAATGATCAAACAAAATAAAAACATAAATAAAACGTAAAAACAACAACAGACTGGTGAAATGATCCCTTCTTGTACTGGACAGAGCGATCTTTGGCAGAATTATTTCCAATCTTTGATGCAGCTGGTGTTGTTTTTGTTGAAGACATTTTAAAGAAATTGTTCTGTGCAATATGTTCAATCATTTCAAGTAAGCAAACTAAACCAGCTGCTATAGGTTCATAACCTAAACGTTGTATTTATTTTTAATTACTAAAAAAGATGTACATTTGCACTATTCTTTCCGAAATAGTCATTTTCACAGGGAAGTATATATTACATGGCAATGGCTAAATTTGACAGAAATCATGAAATCATGAAATGTTTCTACATCCCTTCTGTAGTCTGACTCATGCTGTGTCTCAATCAACAAAAATATGCCTAAACAGAATAAACAGAAATGTCCCTTGTGGAAGTGAAACCTTCACGCAGGTGTGGCTGTTTGTTATTGCGTCTGCTCACGAACGGCCGTCATACATTTTATCTTGCTCAACCTGGGTCAAAGCGTGTCAACCCACATTCTGACATGGGTTGCTGGGACCCGGGTTAACGCTGAGCGCTGTTGTCTGTGGCCTGAATACCGACAACAGCAGTCAGGTCCACAGTAATACCAATACAGGTAGTCCAATGTCTCGCATTCACAGGTGCTCAAAAGAATAATGAAAACAAAAGGCAAAAGAAAAAGGGAAAATAAAACACAGCAATAAAGCTACAAAATAAAGGTGCTGCACTGGGCAGCGTTACCCCGACCGTCGCTATCCGCACGGCCCGGGTCTCCGTCCTACACTCACCCGTTCCCTCAACCTGCTTGTACTGTTCGGGGTTCTGCCCAAGTCTTTCCCGCTACTAAAAATTCCTTTTCTTTTTCATTAATTATTTGTTGTGCTCGTTCTTCTCTGGCTGTGCTTGGTCCAGCAGCAGCGCTTCCACTGGCTCGATTTTTGTCTTAGAGGGGCAGGCTGAGGGAACAACAGAGTGTTATCTTATAGGGTCAGCAACCCCCCAAGGCCCGCCTCTCAGCCACTCACAGAGAGGGAAAGCCAACACACCCTCTTCCCCACCTCTCCGTGTCACTGCCATGACTGATAGGCGGATCTAGGAGGCTGCTGCCTAACGCCACATTACCTTGCTTTTGGGGCGATTAGTTCAAACCTAACTGCCGTTTTATAAGCAAAGAGCTACAAGGTGTTTCTATCCAGTCCTATCTCTAGCATTGTATTGCTAGAACCCCACCCCCCCCAGGTAAGGAGACTGTCTTGCTTTCACTCACTCACCCGATGGCCAATGAACCTGCAGTATGTTAAACCAAGGGCTTTAAGTTATTATTATTATTATTACTATTATTTATTTCTTAGCAGACACCCTTATCCAGGGCAACTTACAATTGTTACAAGATATCACATTATTTTTACGTACAATTACCCATTTATACAGTTGGGTTTTTACTGGAGCAATCTAGGTAAAGTACCTTGCTCAAGGGTACAGCAGCAGTGTCCCCACCTGGGATTAAACCCACGACCCTCCGGTCAAGAGTCCAGAGCCCTAACCACTACTCCACAAAGATGGTGCTTCCATTATTATTTTATTTTTTGTAGCGTTAATATGTCTGTTAGCCTTTTTGTACACATAAGGGATATGGCTGCCCCTAATTTACTGTATCATACATGCAATATTTACCTGGGAAAAGGTTTTGGTATTGCTGAATGGTGAAAGTGGGACAGTTAAGTCCCTCCCATTTCGCCAATAATTCCGACACCGTACTTAACTTAAATGGAGCAGAGATTCCACTAAGTGCAAAGTCGGGTTATTTATTACAGAACATCTGAACACATGGTAAAGTAGGCTACCCTATGAGTGGTGAAAGAGAGCTCAATTAAAAAAAAATCTCATTTAGTTTAAGGTATTTTTTATCTGTTAATGGAGCAGACTATTTCTTAATGATATTTTCCATTGCAGTAACAGTTGCAACCTGGGCAATAAACCTTTTAAAATAACTGGATGTTAAGTGAGTGACTGTTTTAGAAGAAGTGTTAACTCTGTAAAAATGTCCCTTATTTACTCTAAACCATGTAATAAATCACTTGCAGTTTCTGATTGATGAAATCCATGTATACAAATGAAGCCAGCATGTGGTAGAAGTGATTTTTGTAGAAGCGATTGTGAATGAAGTGATGTCACAGAAACTGAATAAAAACAGTCAGAGAACTGTCGGGAAAACATAAGGAATTTTGGGACCAGCGCTTTGATGAATCGAGCCCTGTGTCTCAGGTAATAATTAGACATACCGTGATTGAAATTCAATGTTTCCATTCAAATCGGATGTAACATTTTAAATTGATGGCATAAAATGGAACTTTCAGGCTAAAATGTTAATTCTGGGCCATAAAATGTAACTTTCAGCACACAATGTTACTTCCAGCAGACACTTTCTAAGTGATGTGCCTTGTTTTGGATGGGGCTGCAGTTTTTTAGATGTCGCCACCCTGTTTCAGTCCCCTGGTTGCAGCTTCGTCTCTGTGTAGATTTGCTACATCTTTGCTCTTCTGGGCCACCATATTAACTCATGTTGAAGTAAAAAAAAAAACAGTTATCTGTTTATAAAGAATTATTCTCAGTAAGTATTTCTAGTGATTGGTGAGTACCCTGTTTAATCCAGATTCCGCTTGGATATCGTGCTGTTTCTGAATTCTTGAATTACTGTGGTTCCCCTGAGCGTTCAAACGGCACATTCCTTTGGTTTTGCTTTCTAACATACTGAATGTATTTTCAAGAGAAAACAAAGGGTGTATGCAATAGGAATACAGGACGTTATTGTTTTGTTTACTTGTAGCCAGTTCTGCTTTTCAACAAAGTTGATATAACTTGGTGTGCTAACATATGATTTGATCTGAGGTTAAAGTGAGTTCCCTGCCAGAACCGCAGCTTTGTTTAATTACCTCTGGCAAATGTCCAGGATGGCATTATGTGCTGAGCCAGACACAGTTTCAGGGTAATCATGTCTACTTGTGGGAGCTGCATCATTTTCAAACCACACTTATATTTACACTATTAAAGTAATTCTCAATTATTCACATAACCAGTTTACAACACAAGGTACTTTAAAGCTCGGGTGCCATGACAATAAAGCATTGCTTGTGCTGTACGTCACTCTAGCGTCCAAGTCTGAGTGCAGCTGCTGCTCAAGAAGGGGCGGTTCTGTGGCAGAACTGTACAATCCTGGTGATTCTTTTCTTCTTCATGAGCTTTGGAAAGTGTTCTCGCAAAAACTGGAAAAAAAATACACTGACCCCTAAATCTCCAGTGCCCTGTATAGTTAAATTATATGATACCAAATCTGCCTTGAAGCAACTTGGCATGCATACAGAGTTCTCCAGCATTGAAATATTTGGAATGCTTTACACAGCTACTCGGCCCCGAACGTACACCCCTAGACGATTCCCCCTGCACAGTTTTTGGAAGGACGGCTCACGCTACAACAGTTCATATTTCTACTCAGAGAGTGCTGTTGCTAATCTATTCAGTTTTTAATCTACAACCCAACAAAGTGCAGATACTTTGGACTTTGAACCTAATCCAAAGGAACTATCTATATGTATCAAGGGACCAGAAACTGTACAACTCAGAACAACTGCAAAGTTAAGGTACTGTATGCTTTTCATTTGATGTAAAAGTTTAAAATGCATTAGATAGAGCTGTATGGTATGTTTCAATCTAGTACAGGAACTAAGCCAATGCAGTTATTTGATTGTTTATTTTATTCAGAAACCTTAGCATTCAGAATATTGCAGGCAAAAGACAAGGCCGAGGCACTGTAGGAGTCAGCTGTTACATGATATGGAGCTTAGAGTAAGTAGCGGGGTTCCGGAAAAATCTAGCATTACATGTCCCCAGGTGTTGCTTCAACTGTTTAAATAATGTACTTGTAATTTTTCTTTTCATTGCTAACATCCTGACAACTTTTTACACTTATAACTTTAAAATATGTTTCAAAGCTCTAGTGCACTGATAGTGTAAGGATTATTGCCCACATTGTCAAACAGGTAACACAGCGATAACAATCCATGATGTGGAACGGAACAGAAAATCCAGAGCACTGCTGTTATGTTTTTTTTTTTATTTTTTATAAATCGCTCTTCCTGCAGTGATTTAGATGACAGATCTCAAACTCCAGTGCACTAGAGGGGCCATTTTGAAAAGAGCTTTGAGACAGACTTTAAAGTTATAAGTGTAAACAGTTGTCAGCATGTTAACAATGAAAAGATAAAATTACAATGCAAGAAATTTCTAAAATGTAACTAAGACATTTACCAAAATAACTGGTTGCTAACATAAAGTTTTAGGTTCCCTGGTGGCTCACCTGGTAATAGCGCAGCAGCGAGGTATGCAGGGTGTCATGCATCGCAGGTTCACGTCCTGGGTGTGCAAAGTCATCGGTCTTTGCTGGTGAATCTGAAGGGAGCGTCGCATTGGCTCTGGTGCTCCCATGGGTTAGGGAGGCAAAATCGACAGGGACTGTTTATCCTCATCGCTCAACAGCTTGCTAGATGCCTAGTGAGCACAGGCGGACACCTGCAGGGATGGTTTATGTCCTCCAGAGGCCGTTAGCTCGCTGACAGCCACTATTAAGTTCCTGGGTGTAAACTGGCTTGGTCATGGGATTGGAGGATGCCCACTGAACTTTCAGTTTTCCTGAGCAGCTGTGGGGAGAGGGAAAAAATAATTGGACATTCCAAATTGGGGAGAAAATCGGTGGTAAAATAATTGGGAATATTAAATAAAAAAATAATAAAGTCATGTACAGTTTCTAAAAAGGGTTGCTAAGAATTGAGCACAAAGCACATTATAATTTTTATCTACACGTGCGTGTGTGTTTGCAGTCACACCGACTGAGAACTGGTTAAGACAACATCAGACATGTTTTTGAACCAGGGCCTCATGAATGTGGCTCAGTTCCAAGGATCAATGAAAGAGGGTTGTAAAACTCTGTCAACAATTTACTAAGAGCACACATGTGAAATGATTGCATATAGTAGGAAAGGTTACACTTTGCATGAGTCAGAAAACACCAAAAACAATTCATTATTCAACGGGTATTTTCACCGCCCGGTTAGAGAAATTAGCTATACATCATATTAAACAGACATCACTATGAGTTTATACATTGTGATAGCTTATCACAGTTAATTAATTTTGACCCAAAAACAACCATTTAGTTTATCAGATTAGTAGGAAACAATGTACAGACAGGAGCAGTTCAGTCAGTGTTGCTATACAGACACAAGTTACAAATCCTACAGTTCCTATATTCTGTTTAACAAGAGGTTCAATAATCAACAAGTCTGGGGCATAAGTTAGGAAACCACTGAAATAGAAAGTCAAGCAGTACACACTACTGCTAATTATCACATTTTATTAAGTCACTCTATTACCATTAACAGTAGAATTATTATTATTATTATTATTATTATTATTATTATTATTATTATTATTATTATTATTATTATTATTATTTATTTCTTAGCAGACGCCCTTACCCAGGGCGACTTACAGTTGTATACAAAAAAATACATATCAAGAATTACAGTACAATTAAGAGCAAGATACAAAATACAATGACTTCAGTCCTAATAAGAGCAAATACAAAACACAGTACGATTTGATATCGGGGCAGTTCAAGAGCAGATAACAGTGCTGATAGCTACATCAGAGTTAGATACGAGTGCAAGTGAAATACTACAGATTGGGTTCAGTGCAGGATTAAATACAGTAAAATAGGGAGCAGATAATTGCAAGTTAAAGTGCATTAAAGGCAGAGTGTTATATTGTCCAGAAGGGAATGATTGGGTATGCTTATTTGATCAGGTTCTTGTCAGCTTTACAGCAACGGTTGACTTTCAAACAACCTCTGTACCCTTTAATAACAATTTGAGCTTCCCTGCTTTGTGTTTCTTATATTCTAATCGCTGCAAACAGACTCATAAAGGCTGAGCTAGAGACCAGGATTTCAGTAATTTGATTTTTTTTCTCAAGTTCATCTGCTCCATCTAACGTACTTTAGCAGCTGCGTCGACAGTCAGGGGTTTGAAGATTATTTCATTGGTAAGCATCATCCTTAGTTATATGATAAACATACTTCTGCAGCCAATTCAACAGCATAGCTTCAATAATTTGCCATGCTATTTTACAATAACTAAAAAAATGAAATGTGAGTTTACTAAAGCAGGGCCAGCTGTAGCAGGGAAAACAGTTTATTTCTTTAACAGACTGTTTTAAGAATAAAAGCATTGTGAAAGCAGAAAGCATAGAAAAGTGTACGCCTACCTTTATAAGAATAGCCAGAGCAACTGAAGTAAACGATTAAAAAACATTTAAGGAATTCAAATAAAATTCAGTACACCCTTTGCATTGCACAAAATGTATTATAAAAATATCCTTAAATAAAATAGTACCAGTACCAAAAAATGTGAATGTCCGAGCTTGAATATGTGAGATTTCTTATTAAATCTAAAGGGCAGCTCTGCAGGTATATACTCTGGTTTACAATACAGAGGCAACACAATCTATCTTCATTTCTCTATACTTCATTTAAACTAAGCTTGCCTCCGCTGTAACAATATTTCTGGAACCTCTGATTACAGAAGTTTGGTCTAGACCAGCGGTTCCCAACCTGTCGTCCGTGGAGCACTTGTGGTCTGTGAGTAAACTCCAGGTGGTCCGCAAACAAAATTCAGTTACGCAGTTCTAAGCAACACAACAAACAGCTCGTGGTCATGTAAACACGATCTTACTGAAGTGTCATTCTGGGCCCGTGATCGGTAAACACGATTAAAAAAAAACACACTCCATTATGGGACATCATAATGTGCAGTACAGCTTGTTAACACATTATTTGTTTATTTAGCAGACGCCTTTATCCAAGGCGACTTACAGAGACTAGGGTGTGTGAACTATGCATCAGCTGCAGAGTCACTTACAATTACGTCTCACCCGAAAGACGGAGCACAAGGAGGTGAAGTGACTTGCTCAGGGTCACACAGTGAGTCAGTGGCTGAGGTGGGATTTGAACCGGGGATCTCCTGGTTACAAGCCCTTTTCTTTAACCACTGGATTACACAGCCTCCTATCACATATCATTGGATAGGGGGAATTGCGTTTCACTGCCAGCTCGTTAGTTTTTTCGTGTGACGTCACTGAGATGGGCATTTCATTTTTAAAGGACAGAGACATTTTCAGCAGCACAGAGAAACAAAACATGACACAAGAACTTGTTTACAGCTAATAAAAAACAGAAAAAAGCTGTAAATATGATGTATTTGATTTATAGTTATATTAGAACAATTATTCTGTTGTATGTGTTTTAATATATCTTTTTACAACATTTATAAATATCAAGAAATGAGTGGCTATAAGCAGATACAATTTCATGAACTAAATTTGCCGGGTACGTTTTTTTTTTTTTTTTTACTTATTACTGATAATAATGGAATGAATGAACTATTATTTTATTTATAAATATTTATTTTGTGGAATAACCAAGAGTAGTGTCCATTATTGCTTATAAAGACCTTGAGAATAAACGTGTATTATGTCATTGTAATCACTCAGGTTTTTATACATGTAACTCTGAGCAGAATACATAATAATAAAGAAAAAAATACTTCACGATTAAAAACAATTATATAAAAAATGAAATATCATGTTGAAAAAAAAGAGAAAGTTTATATGGTTTCTGAATTACTTTATAATGTTCCCCAGAGTGTTCCGAAAAGGACACCAATTCCAAGATGCTACTGTAAAAAATAGATTTTTAGTGAATTTTTATAGAAAGAGAGTCAACTACAGCCAAAAAAAAAACTGGTCCTTGGGGAGCATTCCAATGAAAAATGCTTGGTCCTTAAAGGGTTAACCACATTATATATAATTATAATTATGTATTTTCCCCCTTTTATCTGTTTTCTTTTTCATTTAATTTTTCAAATTGCTTCCCACGTATTCCAGTGTTTTTTTTTGTACATCGAGCGAAGTTGGAGACTCAGTGAGTGCAATAAGTTGTGTTAGAAATGGATAGATTAATTTGCTGCACAAGATAACGGGTGTGAGGACCAGCAGTGGCATTTACATTTACTGGATCCGAGGACGACCCAAGACCAGTGCCTTATTTGTCAGGTGCTTTTGTCAAACAAAACTCTTAATCCTACAAAATTGAGTTTATCTACAAAACATACAGAATGCAAAACAAATTACTTTTTAAAACAAAAGAAACATGAACTTTGCCATCAGCAACTTTCAATGCATAAAATGACAACATTCCTTAATGAACTGGTAGCGAAGATTCAAGCCCAGGAATCTCATTAAGTTAGATACATTATATACATACTTTACTTTCTATATGTACTTATACATATGCACATACAAATTAGTTTCAAAATGCTGTGAAAAAATGCGTGGCAAGTGGTCTGTCTGAAAATCAGATGCCAGATCAGTGCAGAGATGCTCAGAATATGCACTGCATTTGGTGATGTCTCTGCCCCTCTCACCCCCAGATAGACAGCAAACAATCTGCCATTCTGACTGTCTTATAAATAATAATGCTAACCAATTACCTCTCTTTGTGTGTTTCAGACTGTATGATGGGATATTCCCTTTGGAAGAGGTACCCGGCCCTCACATTCATCCTATCTCTTCTTGCTGTGCCCTGTTGCCATGGTGGCAAGATCCTGGTGTTCCCGGTGGACGGCAGCCATTGGTTGAACATGAACATCCTCATTGAGGAACTGCATGGGCGGGGTCATGACATCACAGTGGTGCACTCCAAAACCAGCAGGTACATCAAAGAGAAATCACCCCATTACACTTCCATCACTGTCACTCTACCTGCAGGCTTGAGCATCGAGAGTGAAGACTTCACGACCTCCCTTTTGAAGAAAATGCTGGAGATCCGAAGAGGAAAGGGTTCCCTGTTTTCTTTAATTTCCATGCAAATGGAGAACTTTGAAATGCTTTCTAATCTTCACAGAGGGATGTGCCAGATGGTAGTCACCATGTTTGAGGATCAACGGTTCATGAAGAAGCTCCAGGATGCCCACTTTGATTTGGTCCTCACAGATCCAGGGATGCCAGGAGGAGTTTTGCTGGCCCACTACCTTAAACTGCCTATGGTCTTCAATGTCCGTTGGCTTACAAGCGGGGAGGCTCATTTTGCTATTGCTCCCTCTCCTATCTCCTATGTCCCGACTCCAGGAACAGAGCTATCTGACCAAATGGACCTCATTCAAAGAGCTCGGAACATGTTCCAATACAGCACCAACCTCTATGTAGACAAATATGTGGTTAGCCCCCATTACAATGCCCTGTGTGCTCGGTACTTTGGCCCAGGTGTAGACCTCTACAGTCTCCTCCTGTCTGCAGACCTCTGGCTTATGAGGGCCAACTTTGTCTTTGAATTCCCACGCCCCACCATGCCTAACATTGTCTACATAGGCGGCTTCCAGTGCAAACCTGCCAAGCCCCTACCACAAGACCTAGAGGAGTTTATGGAAAGCTCTGGAGAGCACGGTGTGGTTGTCATGTCCTTGGGAACTCTGGTAAACGGTCTTCCAAGTGAGCTAACAGATAAGATAGCCTACGCTTTCTCACAGCTCCCTCAGAAAGTCATCTGGAGGCATTTGGGAGAAAGGCCTTCTAGCTTGGGCAACAACACCCTCCTGGTCAAATGGCTACCCCAGAATGATCTCCTGGGACACCCCAAGACAAGAGCTTTTGTGGCGCATGGGGGCACCAATGGGGTGTATGAGGCCATTTACCATGGTGTGCCAATCGTAGGCCTACCACTGCTCTTTGACCAGTTTGACAACCTCCTCAGGATGCAGGTGCGAGGGGCAGCCAAGGTCCTGGAAGTCACCACCCTGGGCAGCAAGGACTTCCTCCAGGCCCTGAAGGAGGTGCTTGAGGAGCCTTCCTATCAGATGAACATGAAGAGGCTCTCCAGCCTCCAGCAAGACCAGCCTGTCAAACCAATGGACAGCGCCCTCTTCTGGATTGAGTATATCATGAGGAACAAAGGCGCCGCTCACCTGCGCACAGAGTCCTACAGAATGCCCTGGTACGCCTACTACTGTGTGGACGTTATAGTGGTCTTGCTGGCTGCTGTGTTAGTCTTCATGGCAGCTATCATAGGCATTGTCAGATTGTGCTGCAGGGTTTGTAAGAAAAGAAAAATAAAGCATGAGTAAGGGGAGATTAAATATAGCTTTACAGCACAGCTTTATTACCTTTGGTTGTTATTTTACATTTACTTTTTTTTCATGCTGATTCTACAATTCGAACAGCTGTTTAAAAACATTTTACATGGACTACGATTCAATTTAAAACTTTAAAAAAAGAAAGTTTGGTGGAAATATCCAAATATTTTCCACTAATATATCTGTTACAAATCAGATCAAGAAATACAAAAAAATATATAATTTCTTTGTGTTGATTGCATAATTGCTTTTATTCAGTGTGTAAATAAACACTTTTGAAACTGTTCAATGGGAAACAGAAACATGTTTTAGCATTTATGTTTTTCTTTCTACATTTCCACTATTAATACAAATATCATTATTATTATTAGTACTATATACAGCACAATGTATAATTGAATGATTTATAAGAATTCATAAGCATACCAATATCTCTATCATTTATACTTTGACCATAGCCTTGACCCCACCTCCCCCTTTATATGTAAACATTAACATGTCTTGCTACATTTATTAGTACAACGTGTAGTGGATGAGAGACGAGTCTTCATTAAGCCTTGTCTTCTACAGGTACAGTACAGGTGTAGTGAATGAGAGAGCATCTTCATTTATAGGTGTAGTGAATGAGAGAGAGTCTTCATTAAGCCTTGTCTTCTACAGGTACAGTACAGGTGTAGTGAATGAGAGAGGAGTCTTCATTAAGCCTTGTCTTCTACAGGTACAGTACAGGTGTAGTGAATGAGAGATGTGAGTCTTCATTAAGCCAATTGTCTTCTACAGGTACAGTACAGGTGTAGTGAACTGAGAGTAGGAGTCTTGCATTAAGCCTTGTCTTCTACAGGTACAGTACAGGTGTAGTGAATGAGAGAGGAGTCTTCATTAAGCCTTGTCTTCTACAGGTACAGTACAGGTGTAGTGAATGAGAGAGGAGTCTTCATTAAGCCTTGTCTTCTACAGGTACAGTACAGGTGTAGTGAATGAGAGAGGAGTCTTCATTAAGCCTTGTATTCTACAGGTACAGTACAGGTGTAGTGAATGAGAGAGGCATCTTCATTTACAGGTGTAGTGAATGAGAGAGGAGTCTTCATTAAGCCTTGCGTCTACAGGTACAGTACAGGTGTAGTGAATGAGAGAGGAGTCTTCATTAAGCCTTGTCTTCTACAGGTACAGTACAGGTGTAGTGAATGAGAGAGGAGTCTTCATTAAGCCTTGTCTTCTACAGGTACAGTACAGGTGTAGTGAATGAGAGAGGCGTCTCCAGACACCAGCATTTGAACGTTTTGTTGACATGATATATTTCATATATATTTCATATATATGATATATTTCACTTTTAATTGTACACACTGTCTGTGAATGCCTGTGAGCGACAGGAATTGCTTCCCTTCATGTTTTGTTTCCCCAGTTTGAAGTTAAGCTGGGCATTTACAAACATGAGAAAGAGTGAGTGATATGCTGGATTTACAGTTTCACTAGCGTTTCCTGTTGACTGTTCAAATCTCAGCAATAGCATTCCAATAGTTTGCATTCTCAGTAATCTGATTGAGGTTTTGGGAATATCTGTTTTTATTTATTTCTTTTAATAAATAAAGAACCCCAGCATTGTCCAGATCTGTGTGAATATTATACAGTTTGATGTGTGTGAATCAACAGCACTGCTTTGTAATATCAAAGCTGCAGGGTGGCATTGCCCCCCAGTCAAGGCTGGTCTGCGCCCTTGCAATAGTATCCAGACTCAGATCAAATGCTTCTTTGCACTTTTATTATTCTTTACAAAACAAAACACAGGAACAAAACAAACAGTTAAACAAAACTCTACAAACCAAACCCGTCAAAATCAGCATTCCATCTCTCTGTTTTACAAGCTATAATATCTTTATATAGTGCCTTTCATAGTGGCCCACCATCACACAGTGTTTTACAGTGTGAACTGTGCATTATATGCAGAGTCACTTACAATAGGACATTGATTTAACATCTCATCCACAGGATGGAGCACAAGCAGTTTAAGTGACTTGCTCAGGGTCACACAGTGAGTCAGTCAGTGGCATGGGTGGCATTTGAACTGGTGACCTTCTGGTTACCTGGACTTTAACCACTGGACCACACTGCCTCCTTCTGTAGGTTTCTATATGACAGGTGAGGGGTATTCTTTAAAAAAACACAAACCGACACCTTGTTTACACGCAGTAATTAACAGTTATTTAATCTCAGCATACTTTCAGAAGGTGTTTCTGTGTTGGTATTTCAGTTGTTATTTTGGGATCTGTGTGGTATATTGCACAACTATTTTGTATACCTCGATTAACAGTATACAGCAGCCATTTTGTGTGTTTTGACTAAAATACTTCCAGCTGGGGATGTTGATAAGCTACAGCTGTTATTACAATGTAATACATTTCAAATTATGTGCAGCTGTAGCAATTTGTTTTAAATGCCACTGGCACCACATTGAACTTCACATGCACAGGGCAGCAGTGTGGCGTAGTGGTTAGGACTCTTGACGGGAGGGTTGTGGGTTCAATCCCAGGTGGGGGATACTGCTGTACCCTTGAGCAAGGTACTTTACCTAAATTGCTCCTGTAAAAACCCAACTGTATAAATGGGTAATTGTATGTAAAAATAAGAAGACCAACAGCATTTAAATAGTCCATCAGCTTCATTTTGAAATGACCATAAAGTTGTTTTTTTAACATACTGTTTATTTACCATGAATGTTATTTACAATTAATTTATGAATTATTCATTTACAAATTGATTTATGAATGAACTCATTTTGAACCTTTAAATGCTCCATAGGAGAGCAATGGTAAGTGCGTTTGCTGTAACAGCACAGAAAATAGGAGGCACTTTTTTACACAGAGAATTGTGAGGGTCTGGAACCAACTCCCCAGTAATGTTGTTGAAGCTGACACCCTGGGATCCTTCAAGAAGCTGCTTGATGAGATTCCGGGATCAATAAGCTACTAACGTTCTTATGTTCTTAAGCACTGGGCTGTGCTGCAGCTCTGAGGTGTTCTGTTTGTAACCACTCCCCTGTGGGGCGTATCTCCTCCCTTGGCCTTGGACACTAAACCAAACGAACTTGCTTTATTTAACAAGAGACCAGGAACGGCAGCTCAGAATAGCGGCTGAATTAAGGTAGGTTTTCCAGTTTATGCCCATTTTACCCAGCTAAAGCTTTAGAAAGTGCAGTAAGCAGAGGGGTGTGTAGATAGATGTGGGTATTTGATAATACCTGAGCTTCCAGATTATTTTCAGGTAAACGACAAGGATAGGTACTGTAGGACCGGATTTTTTTAAAACTTATTTTTATCAGTGTGATGGTTCATTTATCAGATAAATAACACAATGTGAAGAAAGTAAATATAAAAAATGAATGTGTAATATACTATATTGTTGGCTGATTTATATAAGTGTATTCTATGTATTTTTATTTATTTGATCATTGCATTTAAGAATAAGAAACTGGAGGGAGTAACTCCATTTTAGTGGGGAACCTATACATGTACAACAGTAAATATGTTGTACATCCTAAAACATATTTTTTCTATCTAAACTGCATGCATCATTTTTATGTATGCATAGGTATATAAAGTCTCCAATTGTTTGTTACTTAAAACTGCTTTTAAACCTGTTTAAAACATATCTATGTTTGAATCCTGTTCATATCCAAAGAAACAGAATTCTTCATTTTAAACAACACTTCAGATACTGGGCAGTTGAGAAAAAACACAAAGAAAGTGATTTCTATCATTTCTAATTGTTCTATTGAAAGATATAAATTAGAGATTCAGCTTTATAATAAAACAACTCGTTATTATATAACATGCATCAAATGAAAACATGCAAAAAAAAATTATACTTTGACAAAAGTATTTAGACAACCTTACATTAATGTTAGTTGTGCCCACCCTTTGCTTCCTTTACAGCTTGCGGTCTTTTTTGTATTTTGAAACCAATTCCTGGCATCTTTCTGGAGATATTTTTGCCCATTCTTCAACACATACAGCTTTGAGTTCTGCAATTGATGTTGGTTTCCTTTTTGCAACAGCAGCCTTCAAGTCAATCCACAACATCTCAATGGGATTCAAGTCTGGGGACTGAAATGGCCAATACATAACTGTAATCTTTCTTTTTTCAAAAATTCCTTTGTCGACTGCTTAGGTTCATTTCTTTATCCTGCTGGCATACACATTTCCATCCAATAAGCCTTCCAGCACAGAGTAACAAATGTGAGTGCAAAATTTCTTGATATTTTGCAGCATTCATTGATCCTTCTACAATACAAAGGTCGCCAGTGCCTGAGGAAGAAAAACAAGCCCATGCCATCACACTACCTCCACCATGTTTAACACTTCTCCTATCTTCTTCCAAACATATTGTTGCTTTCTTTGTGAAAAAAAATCTATTTTGGATTCGTCTGACCACCAAATTTGGTTGAAGAAATCATTAGGCTTCTTCAAGTATTCAATGGAAAACTCCAATCATTTTCTTTTGTGTATTGTTTTTAACAAAGGTTTGCATCTTGGTTTTTGCCCATGGACATTCATCTTGTAAAGGTATCGTTGAATTGTTCACCCATGTGTCCAATCTTTTGCAATCATCCAAGGATTTTGCCGGGCTGCTCGAATTATTCTTCTTCCAGGTTTTGCAGAAATCATTCTTCCACACTTGGAGCTAGTTGCAATAGTTTCTGTTCTCCCGTGTTTGTCAAATAGCAAACCAAGTCTTTCTGCTATTTTTCTGGCAGTTTCTCCTTTTTCGTTTAGTTGTATCACTGCCATTTTGAGATAGCTGCTGTACTCTGCAGTATTAACCATTTGTGTTGCTTATTTTAATCACAAATTTCCTAATTATTTTTCAGCACCCAATGATTATGTATTTAATTACTCTATTTTCAGAATACTGTTGGAATATTCTGAGTGTTTTCTGAAAACTCACTCCGATACATTTTCGGAAAACTGTGACTTTTGATATCAGAATTAGTTTTCAGAGAACTATATGTTCTCACTACTGACAGTTAGCTTTGGCAAACATGCGGAATGAGAACTGTTTACCACATGGCTCACTTCCAAGGACCAATTAAAGCAGGTTATCTAACTCTTTCAATGATTTACATGCAATACAAACTAATCTGATACCCGACTTGCAAAGCACAATGCAAACTAAGCTGAAGGGTAGCAAAGCTTTTTTTTAAGATATGTTTGACTTGTCAAATGTTCGAGATCTACCAGCCACAGATGGGCAGAATGGCTTCCTCTTGATGTAACTCTCCTTGTGTTCTTCGTGTTATCAGGACATTAGCATAGATCTGTGCAATTCTAAGCAATTCAATCAAGGCGATTTGCCAAACTGAAATAGTTGTGTGCCATCTTTATTTTACACCATCTAGGCATGTAATAAACATATCCTACAGTTCACACATCATCAATTGCATAGTATTTATTTTATTACATATAGAAAAAAATAGTCCCTATAGAAATCTGCAGTAACATTTCCTAAGATCGGAGGCTGTGTGGTCCAGTGGTTAAAGACAAGGGCTTGTAACAAAGGAGATCCCTGGTTCAAATCCCACCTCAGCCACTGACTCATTGTGTGACCCTGAGCAAGTCACTTGTGCTCCGTCTTTTGGGTGAGACGTAATTGTAAGTGACTCTGCATCTGATGCATAGTTCACACACCCTAGTCTTGGATAAAGGCGTCTGCTAAATAAACAAATAATAATAAAATCTACAAAGAGAAAAATTGTATTTTTTTGCAATTCTAAGGCAATGACTTTTCAATGAAAAAATAGTGTTAATGAATATTAATAAATAAGAAAAAGTAAGTCCCAGTTAGTTATATACAATAACAACATTTATTTATATAGCAACATTTTATTTATATAGCGCCTTTCATAGCAAGTATCCAAAGGCACTTTACAAGATTTAAACAAACAAAAAGAAAAAAGTACAATGAAGTACAGTTAAAAGCCATACAATTAAAAGCCAATTTAAATTAATAAGACTTTAAAGAAGTTTAAAAAAAACAAACTCCAGAGAGTCTGAACTTTTAATATAATTTGGCAAGGAGTTCCAAAGTCTGGGTGCATAAACAGAAAAAGCCCTGTCACCCTGAGTGTGCAGCCTGGAGCTGGGGACAACCAACAGACCAGCCAACTATTATATAAACAATATCCCATGAGAGGGTGTGAAGGTTCAGGAAAAAAAAATGACTGTGCATATTAAGCTTGTTTATTATAGGACCAAGTTCGCTGTTATCTGTACATTGTTTATCGGCTTGCACGTAATGTGCACATTAATATAGTAAGTGTTGGACACAATCTGTGAACTATTATTTGTAGTGTTAAGTTTGCTCTTCTTACAATGGATCGGTGGTTGGTTCATGCAAAAGAAAAAAACACAATAGCAGTGACATGGGGATATTTTTTTAAAATATGTACATGTGGGTGGCTTACATGACTATCACCGTGGCCGATGAAATCGGGATTTTGAGACTTTAAAGAAAATAAATCCAAGGAAATTGATTACTCTTCAGAGGGGATGATTCACCCCTTGAAGAGCATAAGACAAGTCTTACTGCGTGGTCATGTGATCTTGTTCAGCCAATCGTGGCATTTAATTTATCCAAGCCGTATTTGAGGCTGTGTGGCAGGGCTTCCAACTGAGCTCTCTATTACTGAACTAGACCCTTAATTGAACTGATCATTTGCTTAATTAGACATTTTAACTTGTGTTCAGCTCTTAAACAGTTGCAGATTCCAAGTTAGCTATAACAAGTAACTTGAAATATGCAACGTTTTAGGAGCTGAGAACAATGAAGAGAGGTCTAATTAAGCAAATTATTAGTTAAATTAAGGGTTACATTATTTATTGAAACAATACAGCATGAAAATGCCATTTGTACAGAATAGATGATATGTACCTTGTGTTTGGGGATTTGAAGGTATCTAGTATCTAGAAGGTATCTTTTAGTGAGTGACAGTTATCAACACTGTATAAGCATGCATATAGTCCACTGCAACCTAGATGCAACATTACTCCTATATAAGTACTAAGCAAAGGACAGTACCAGTATTAAACTTTCAATAATTTAACAACAGCAAAACATAATTTACAGATACATTTAAACAACAAAAACAGTAACTTATAACTGATACCAATCTTGATCTTCTCTGTCTAGCTAAAACCTGGCACTCTGTAAACGACATGCACTCGCTGCATCTAGGCACCCCAAAGGGCTATGCCCTCTTTGACAAACCTCGCCTCACTGGCCATGGCGGGGTCACTGCTGTTTTTGCCAATTCCTAAGAATAACTCTGCTTTTATTGCCGAGTTTTCAGAATTCCTCTCCCTTGTCTGCACTTCTACTGACAAAATCCTACTCCTAGGTGACTTCAACATTCATGTTGACTTGCCTTCCTCCCCCTAGTGACCGACTTCAACACGCTTCTGGACTGTCTTGGGCTCTCTCGTCTGTCAACGTCCCCACTCACACCCAAGGACACACCCTGGATCTGCTCATCAAGGGTCTTGACCCATCAAATCTCTCCGTCTCAGATATCTCCCTCTCTGACCATTTCTTAATCACTGCTAATATTAATCTCCCTGCTCCTTCCTCTGCTACTGACACTGCTATCTCCTTCCGTCCCAAGAATCTGCTGAATCCTCTGAAACTCTCCGAATGTTTTTGTTCATCCCCCCCAGCCTGGTACTCTCCCATCCTCCGTTGACGATGTGGTGACCCTCTACAAAGCCACCCTTACTCATATCATCGACACTGTTGCACTGCTTACAACCAGAACCGTCAAGAAAGTTCACACTCGAACTTTGATTGCTTAAGTCTGCCTGCCGCAAGCTTGAGCGCAAGTGGAGGTCGTCTGGACTAACGGTTCACAGAGAGATCTGGACCGACCATCTCGGGAGCTACTGGCGTGCGCTCGCTTCTGCCAGGGTGAAGTACTTCTCTGAAATCATAACTGTGGGACACGGTAAGCCCAATGTTCTCTTTAAGACCATGGACCAAATCCTACATCCAGCCACTGACAGATCCATCTCCCGTTCATCCTCCTCTCTTACCTGTCATGATTTCTCCTCTTTCTTTCAGAACAAAATTGACAACATCTTTTCGATGCTCTCCCACCACAAACCCTGTCTACTATTTGACCACCTTGACTCTCCTAGCTTTGGTGCGTGATGCTCCCACCATCGCTCGCTTTAAATCAACTCTCAAGACCCACTTGTTCTCTCTTGCTTTCCATGCTCTAAGTTTGATATCTGCTATTAGCTGCTGTGTCGTTGCTACTATATCATGTATTATGCTACTATATCATGTATTATGCATTGTTCACTGTATTGGATTAGGCATTTTTTTACTGTATATCATGTATTATGCATTTCTCTGTATTTAAAGTATTATGGATTTTCTTGTTGTTACTGCATCTTGTAAAGCGCTTTGTGATGCTGGTCCACTATGAAAGGCTCTATATAAAATAAAGATGGATTGATTGGTTGATGTATCTGTTGAATCTAATTTAAACATTGCATATTCACTAGTCAGTTTTATAAGGCGATAATTAGTTTAATTGTATATATTACATGCTGAATGAGACTTGCGTCGTGATTTTTCAGATGACTTTTGAATAACGTGTTACTGCTCCTGCTTACCTCAGAGTTTTCCTTGTTCTGTTCTCTGACTAAATACCACAGTACAATATATTTGCCAATTTTTCTGTAATTCTTAGTGACAGAGATGAAAAACACAGATTGTTGGGTGATTTAAATGCTGTTTCAGTTGTATGTTGACATTTTTACCTACAGAAATACTGTTTAGATAAGTGTTACTATTAAGGTGTAGTAAAATTAATAGATCAGGTAAGTAAGTTGATTTATGACAGTGGTACTCAATTACATTCTCTGGTGGGCCAGATACAATCTGACTATCCAATCAATCTTTACATACAGTAACAAAACGTTGCAACACTGCACTTGCACCAATCAACTAATACATCTCAGAAATAACTACTTAACAAGATACAATGTTTGATCACCATTAATAATAAAAATATTAAGCAAATATCATTTCCTGACCAGTATTCAAACGACATCTTGCAAACAAACAATTATACAAATCTCACTGTAATGCTATTAAAACAGCATGTTATTCATTTTAATTCTATTAAAACTAGAAAATGTTCTGACAATTACTGTGCTGCAAGCATTCAAGTTAACAAATGAAAGCTCTTCTGTTGTATAAGCATCTTACTAAGCGCCTGATTAAAAGTGTAGCACGGTGCCTAAATATGCATGTTCAAGCTCAAATGTGTTTAAAAGTAAATGAAAAGTTTCTAAATTAAATACATGGCATGACAGTAAACAGAGGGGAAATAAACTTAAGTGCATATCCACTGTGCCATCTTTGAGAGGCGTGCTGCAGGTGCATTTCTTACTGTTGCCAAACAGGTTTATTTAAGCCTAAATAAAAGATCTTTGACAGGCTCGGTTTCTTCGGCCAATTTCCTGTGACTGAACACTTACTGGTGGCGCATTGCTAATTTTCCTAACAATACTTAGTTTATAATATGCAAAATATAAGAAATATAGACATATGCACTTAAGTTTTTTTTATGTATTTCTATAATAAAACCAAACTGTTTCTCATTTTAAACATACAGCAGCCCCGCTCAACTTCCCAAGACTTTCTACAATAAACTGGAGACAAACATCTGGTGTTTTGGAAGATTTAAAAAAAAAAATGCTATTGCTCTGACAACAGGTCAAACGTAATAGGTTAATCAATCATATAATTTAATAGAATACCTAAGCTAAAGTACATTACTAACGTATTTAAGTTAAATGAACACAACAAGTACTTTCACTTTCCTGTTCCAATCACATGCTGCACAATTCTCAGCTAAATCTTACAACATTAAAGCAATTTCCAATACTATTTATCCAAAATAATATGTAAAACTGTACTATTCCAGAATAGGTTGTGAAGGCTTTACAGTGCTACACTGAATTAACTATAAACAGAGGATGTCACACTTAAAATTATACACTTTCCATGTGTGTATTTCAGGCAGAAACAGTACATAAGTAGATATCGTTTTTTTTCTTTCTTTTTTTTATCCCTGCCATTGTAGTTTCTTCGCAATAAACAAAGTGGCAAATGACACATTTTCATAAAGTAATAGCATTACTGGGGTTTACTTTTTTTAAGCTGTGCATGCAAGTGAAAACTGTCAAATGTAACTTTAAATAAACTCTTCAAAAAATATATGTGGAAAAGGTGGCGTTGTACAAAAAAAACACAATTTTATTACTCTCCTCATAACAGAAAATAGGATCACAACAAAACAAAACGTTGATCACTATACGTAGCATTTACCTTTGGCCAGTGTCTGGAAAGTGTGAAGCACTTTCGAGCGACATGCATTACCTGCAGCTGTCTGTATCCCTCGATTCTGACTCGCTTGCCAAATCTGAAGCATCACTTTGTTGTTGTTGGTTTTTATGTTAATCTCACACATCACTTGCCAATTTAGACACAGGCGTAGATTTTTGGCTTCAAATTAATGTGCAGCAATGTTTGTAAGAATATTCAGATTGTTTCACCCCACTGAAGAAAATAAATTACTACCGCTGTTTTCATATTGCACGAAGCCTTCTCTCATTGCTCAACCAACGAGGCACTAAAACTACGTAACTGGACAGAGATTTGTGACGCATGCCAAAATGATAGCTCATCAGAAATAAAGCTTGGCCAATCAGCTGACTTGTTCTTGTATTAGGCTGCCAAAAAAACGATTGTTAGGGGAAACAAATACCCTGTAGATTATGGTGATTTTATAATCTTGCGTATCAGCAATTTCAGCTTTTGTATTGAAGGACAGCTGATGCTTGACGGGCCAAAAGAAAGGCTCTCGCAGGCCGGATTTGGCCCGCGGGCCGCCTATTGAAGAACCCTGGTTTATGATGTCATAGCCATGCGGTAAGACAATTCTTACAACATGGTCATGTGACCTTGTTAAGCCAATGACAGCACTTAATTTATCCAAGCCATTTTATAACCAACCATATATTCCATTTTAATTAATATGAATATACAGAGATTATTTTACAGTGTCACTGAAAGTTACTAAAATATAGTTAGATGCTAAAACCTTTAACAATTGTTTTCAATATGTGTTTCAGACAGTATTATGGGATTTCCCCTCTGGAAGAGCTACCCAGCCTTTGCATTCATCCTATCCCTTATTGCTGTGCCCTGTTGCCATGGTGGCAAGATCCTGGTGTTCCCGGTGGACGGCAGCCATTGGTTGAACATGAACATCCTCATTGAGGAACTGCATGGGCGGGGTCATGACATCACAGTGGTGCGGTCAACGAGTAGCTGGTACATCAAAGAGAAATCACCCCATTACACTTCCATCACTGTCACTCTACCTGCAGGCTTGAGCATCGAGAGTGAAGACTTCATGGCCTCATTCTTGAGGAAAATGCTGGAGATCCGACGTGGAAAGGGGTCCCTGCAGGCTTTCATTGCCATGAACACTGATTTTTCTGATTTTTCGAACGTTCACAGAGCAGAGTGCCAGATGGTGGTAACTATGTTTGAGGATCAACAGTTAATGAAGAAGCTCCAGGATGTCCACTTTGATTTGGTTCTCACAGATCCTGGTTTCGCTGGAGGAGTTTTGCTGGCCCACTACCTTAAACTGCCTATGGTCTTCAATGTCCGTTGGCTTCCAAGTGGGGAGGCTCATTTTGCTATTGCTCCCTCTCCTCTCTCCTATGTCCCGATTACAGGAACAGAGCTCTCTGACCAAATGGACCTCATTCAAAGAGCCTGGAACATGCTCCAATACAGCATCAACCTCTATGTAGACAAATATGTGGTTAGCCCCCATTACAATGCCCTGTGTGCTCGGTACTTTGGCCCAGGTGTAGACCTCTACAGTCTCGTCCAGTCTGCAGACCTCTGGCTTATGAGGGTCAACTTTGTCTTTGAATTCCCACGCCCGACCATGCCCAACATTGTCTACATAGGCGGCTTCCAATGCAAACCTGCCAAGCCCCTACCACAAGACCTAGAGGAGTTTATGGAAAGCTCTGGAGAGCACGGTGTGGTTGTCATGTCCTTGGGAACTCTGGTAAACGGTCTTCCAAGTGAGCTAACAGATAAGATAGCCTACGCTTTCTCACAGCTCCCTCAGAAAGTCATCTGGAGGCATTTGGGAGAAAGGCCTTCTAGCTTGGGCAACAACACCCTCCTGGTCAAATGGCTACCCCAGAATGATCTCCTGGGACACCCCAAGACAAGAGCTTTTGTGGCGCATGGGGGCACCAATGGGGTGTATGAGGCCATTTACCATGGTGTGCCAATCGTAGGCCTACCACTGCTCTTTGACCAGTTTGACAACCTCCTCAGGATGCAGGTGCGAGGGGCAGCCAAGGTCCTGGAAGTCACCACCCTGGGCAGCAAGGACTTCCTCCAGGCCCTGAAGGAGGTGCTTGAGGAGCCATCCTATCAGATGAACATGAAGAGGCTCTCCAGCCTCCAGCGAGACCAGCCTATCAAACCAATGGACAGCGCCCTCTTCTGGATCGAGTATGTCATGAGGAACAAAGGCGCCGCTCACCTGCGCACAGAGTCCTACAGAATGCCCTGGTACGCCTACTACTGTGTGGATGTTATAGTGGTTTTGCTGGCTGCTGTATTAGTCTTCATGGCAGCTATCATAGGCATTATCAGATGTATGTGCTGCAGGGTTTGTATGAAAAGAAAAATAAAGCATGAGTAAAATAATCTAGCTTTACAGCATTCCCTATTTTTTTTATAGTGCACTTAAACAAACCCTGTCTGTTTTTGGCTTCTGCTCACGACCCCAGTTAGACACACAGTGGCCGTGCCCTTGGTTCACTCACCCTGGTTACACACACACACAGTGGTGAGAGTTCATTGCCGGTTCACAAACTCTTACCTCCAGCATGCTGTGAACAAAGAACTAGCTTTCCAGCTCCCTTTTAAAATAAATCAATTAATGCCTGGCCACATTTCACACCATTACATTGACCAATTGTAATTGCCCAAACCCTGCTGTCCGTTAGTGGTGCAGCTTGGGCAACGTAAGCAGCAATGACATCCATGAGCCGTACCATCTGGGTTCAGCCATGATAGCTGGTGACAGCAATCAGAACGTGGCCGGTCCTGTCCCTGACCACCTTCCGACCCCTCCTCAAGACTCACCTCTTCAGACAGCACCTGTAGAACTCCTCTTTTTCCCTCTGGACACTTATCACTCTTCCTTTTAAATGCGCTTTACTTGCTCTTATCTGCCCCCTATTTTACTGCATTTAATCCTGTACTTTAGAGTACTGTAATCAGTCAAGTGTTAATTAATCTGTAGTATTTTGTATTTAATTATATCCTGATGTAACTATCACTGACACTGTTATCTGCTCCGTTATTGAATCGTATTTTGTCATATACTTGTACTGGCTAGAACCAAAGTCATTGTATTTGATCTTGCTCTTAATTGTATTAATACTTGTACTGTGATTCTTGGAATGTATTTTTGTTTACTACTGTAAGTCGCCCTGGATAAGGCCGTCTGGCTAAAAATAAATAAATAAATAAATAAATAATAATAATAATAATAATAATAATAATAATAATAATAATAATAATAATAATAATAATAATAATAATATTGTACCTGTGTGATGGTGGCACCAGCAGGATATTCATCCAGTTCATCATTACCACATGCAAGATCTCCTATCTTTCTTCATTTTTGCCTGTTTTGCATGGTAAAAAATCAAGGTGAACAATACATTTGCAAAACAATGAGAACAACTTTATATTAAAAAATAACATTCAAGTATGTTAATTTACCAGTGTTCAATTACCTGTTTTCTTTATTAGTATAATTAGTATAAACAATGCAACTAAAGTACAGAGGGGTTAGGGCAGTGAATATATCTCCTATCTCACCTCCACACACAGTGAAACCACATTATCCATACAGTTAAGTACAACCATAGTTAATGTCGCCATCTAATGGTTGGCATACTGTATGACAAACAGAAACTCCAATAAAACAGAATGTCACAGCAAGCATTTCATATATTAGGGCCAAAAATGTTGCTTATTGTTTTTTTTAATAATAAAAGGCTTGCAAATAATGATGTATTTATCGTAAACTTTTTGGCTTGTTTGTAATTGTTAACATGCCTGCAAACTGCAAAGAAATTGCTTTGTAACCATTGAGCACTTGTTAGACCTTAGCATTTACAGAATATTCCATTATCAGTACAGGGATATACAACTGATTAAATGCTTATTTTTATAGCATGTGGAGTAGTGGTTAGGGCTCTGGACTCTTGACCGGAGGGTCGTGGGTTCAATCCCAGGTGGGGGACACTGCTGCTGTACCCTTGAGCAAGGTACTTTATCTAGATTGCTCCAGTAAAAACCCAACTGTATAAATGGGTAATTATATGTAAAAAATAATGTGATATCTTGTAACAATTGTAAGTCGCCCTGGATAAGGGCGTCTGCTAAGAAATAAATAATAATAATTATAATAATTGGGTGAGACATGTGTTGCCTGTGAAACTCACTCAGACAGTGGTGACTGCTAAGAGGTATCATGTGGAGTGTAAACAGCTATGACAATGTATTTGGTTATCTGAGTGTACATTCGAGAGATTGTTTGTCTTCTTAGGAAATTAATTTGATGCTTATCCACAATCTAAGCTCTTCCAGATAACCGAGGAGGGAGAGGGCCTCCCCCTCACAGAAGAGGAGTTGTAAACCTAGGCTGTGGCTTCCTTGTGCTCCAGTTGGCCCTTTAGTACAGATACACTGCGTTTCCATTGAAAAACACTTTTTAAATCACTATTTGAAGTGATTCAAACTTGAATACAATTTCTGACTCTACTCATCTGTCTTCTTTCACTCTCTGGTGGGTTTGCAGTGTTATTCCGATCTGATAAACATGCACACCAAAGCCCAAGTGTGCCCTGCTAGCGTTCTCCGTTATCTGCTAAACAAAACTCTGCCACGGGGCAGAGGAAGGATATAATTTCTACTTGATGAGCTAATTGCTGTGCGAGTGATTAGTGCTTCCTTATGATTACTGCTTTCAGCAGATTCTCAAGGGCCTTCAGAGTGCCTATAGCTGCAAATGCCATTTCAATAATAGCAGACCAAAACAGCCAAGTAAAAACAATCAAGGTTCAATATCTATAAAAGGGGACCATTTATAAAAAATTGGACTAAATTGGAGTATTCCTATTTTATTGCATCAGGAACTACTGGGTGCTTGTATAAAACATATTTATAAGGCTAATCCATTTATTATAACTTGGCTGTTTTGTACCAGTAACATATTCTTGGACTGCTATCACAGTAATGCCAGGGTAACATATTAGGACCGCTGTATAATATTTTTTCTCTAAACCCAATGTGTTGCCATTTCTGGTAATGTTTTGGTCTGCTAGTGGTTCTGCAATGATTTCTTCAGGGTAATAAACTGGTAGTAGAATATAATCCCAATAGGATATTTCAAATGTTTCTGTAAACCTGAATCAGAGACCCAGTGATTATTTGTCAGTGTATGAATCTGAACTGAAGAAACGTCCCTGGTGTGTTCTAAGTTGTTCGTGCCAGCGCAAACTTGCTATGTTCTCTAAACTGCTTTGCAAAAAATAAGACCTTTTAATTGTAATGGAGAGCCCTTAATTATAATGCATGGTGTTTTTGTAGGACAACGATACCTTGGAGAGCTGCTATAGAGAGCTATAAATGTGCCCTCTTTGGGAACAAGGTAGCAGAGCACCTTATTTGAGTTCACTTGCTGACGATTGTTCTTAAAAGTATTAACACTTATAAATTAGGAAGTGTTCTATATATATATATATATATATATATATATATATATATATATATATATATATATATATATATATATATATTCAGGACTTTAAAAAGAGATTTGTTACTAAAACAATATGTAATATTCAATTATATTTACCAACTTTAGTACTACAGTACTAGGATATATTTTATAATGAAAACAACAAATTATTAGTATGTAATACTGCATTTCAAATTTTGGTTTACATTATGAAATGCTGTTAGACTATCTTAAAGTAAAAGCAAACCAATAACGCAAGTATTGGTACAAGCTGAAGAGAGGCATAACTTTTAGTGAGACGGGGAGAAGAGGCTGCAACACGCGAGTCACAGTTAAAGACAGCTCAAGAACAACTCCAGTGACCAAGCAGAAAAGGTACGGTGTATGCTTGCTTCATACTCAGCTTTCAGTTTGTTGCATGAGTTGCAGAGACTACAAAAGTCAGATGTAACTGGACGGTAAGATACATATATATATATATATATATATATATATATATATATATATATATATATATATATATATATATATATATATATATATAGCTCATGTGACCACCTTTATTTAGCGACCACAATGATATTTGTGCTTTTATTTAACTGTAAGAGACCACCTCCCTAACGCGTGCAGCGACCACAATTCTCTTACCCAGCAAGGGTCTGAAAAATGTATTAAGCACCCTTACACAGTGCTACTGTAATAAGAAAAAAATATGGTTTGTCCTAAATTCAAAGCAATACGGTAACCATTTTAGCTGTCTTTTATCCGTAATCAATAAAACAGCGCTCTCTTGTAATGGGAGAGAAAACGTGGAGAAACAAAAGGTCCTCCTTAGATGACAGAAGTTATTACATTTGTAAAGACAGTAAGTGCCAGAAAAACTGCTGAAAGATTCGGCACTAGAAAGACGCAGATACAGCATTTTAAAACGGAAAGAACTTGGTCTTGAAGTTTTCAGGTTTTTATTTTTGTTCACGTGACCGTGTTTTGAGCCGATTCAATATCTTAATTAAACTCTTAATTACTAAACAAAGTCGCTTCTTTTTACCTTGATGTCCTGATTGACTTGCTGATTCTGTGTCACCTTCTTCATTATTCGAACACAAGAGCAAGCAATGACATTAATCACTTACCCCAGATGCTACTTCAATTGCATTCCGTTCTCACACTTGCCTGGGAACTAGACAGTTTTCAATGTGTCCGTTTCGTGTTGTGTTGTTCTTTCCCGCTAATTTAACAGAATGTTCTCATAATTAGGATGTAGCAGCTTAAGAATTAAAGGCAAACCGTTAAAAAGTTAAAATAAACACCGAAAAATTCAAGCCATACTTTTAAGAGTATGAAACCAATGTGCGCGGTAATCGAAAAAGATCTTATGCTTATGCTGGCGTTGGTTTCAGGATGCAATGAATCAACACGTACCTGAAACGCAGACACAGGCATTGAAATCTGCAAAGGATTTAAAACATTTTGTGTGACGTGCAGACAGGCAAGCATTCATTACTTTAACAAAATCTTTTTTTTTTTGTAAATGTATTATCTAAATGAATGTTATTAAATTACATACACAGGTTTGACTGTATGTATATGTGTGTATATGTGTGTGTGTGTGTATATATATATATATATATATATATATATATATATATATATATATATATATATATATATATATATATATATATTTTTTTAATTGCCAAGACTTTATTTGAATTGAAAACTATGTAGCATTCATAACAGACATAACAGCTACATGACACTGTAGGTTAAAATGGGGTGCTATGTTTTTAATATGCTTTACTGATACCTCTGTGGGCATTAAAATGCTTACCTGTGCTTTACCATGCTTTGGTGTTAAGTATTATGATTATGATTGTTACAATTAACTCTATCTAATTACAATTTATCTGGTGGTACCCTTTTAATAGGACTTTGGTGTTAAGGACTTTGGTGTTAAGGATGTATCTCCAAAACACACACTGGGACAATTATCTAAAGTAGATACTCTATTAGACTTGAATTCAATAATAATATATAGTCATTTAATTCAGTACTATCTTGTATGTTCATTTTAAATGTACAGCTTGTGTAATATAAAAGCAATGAAATGGAAAAGGGTCCTGCAAAAGGATTTTGTGGATTCTTTATCCTATTATAACAAATAAATAAAAACACATCAATATTTCTAAATCTTAAGTATTGTTCAATACTTGTGTAAAAACATTACAACAAGATCCTTTTAGGGCCTCATTTACTAAGCGGCAGTAATTTCACCAGAATTAAAATTGAGATGACTGTGCATGCCAAAGTGTCATGCCTTATTTACTAACTAATCAGAAGCAAAAATACCGGTTGGAAAAATTCTAATTAGCATACAAATTGTGGGATGGCAACAGGTCTGAAGTTGAAAAAAGCCTGCTAGGTATTCATTTAATTTTACTTCTGTACTGTTTAAGCCTTTTGTACATATCTATATTTACATAATGTAATGTCTACAAACATTACTGTTATTTTAATGTGCCCTCATATGTATTAGGCTATTATTATTATTATTATTATTATTATTATTATTATTATTATTATTATTTACTAAAAAACATAAATTGAAATATATATATATATATATATATATATATATATATATATATATATATATATATATATACAGTGCCTTTGAAAGTATTCGCCCCTTGAACTTTGCGACCTTTTGCCACATTTCAGGCTTCAAACATAAAGATATGAAACTGTAATTTTTGTGAAGAATCAACAACAAGTGGGACACAATCATGAAGTGGAACGAAATTTATTGGATATTTCAAACTTTTTAACAAATAAAAACTGAAAAATTGGGCGTGCAAAATTATTCAGCCCCTTTACTTTCAGTGCAGCAAACTCTCTCCAGAAGTTCAGTGAGGATCTCTGAATGATCCAATGTTGACCTAAATGACTAATGATGATAAATAGAATCCACCTGTGTGTAATCAAGTCTCCGTATAAATGCACCTGCACTGTGATAGTCTCAGAGGTCCGTTTAAAGCGCAGAGAGCATCATGAAGAACAAGGAACACACCAGGCAGGTCCGAGATACTGTTGTGGAGAAGTTTAAAGCGGATTTGGATACAAAAAGATTTCCCAAGCTTTAAACATCCCAAGGAGCACTGTGCAAGCGATAATATTGAAATGGAAGGAGTATCAGACCACTGCAAATCTACCAAGACCTGGCCGTCCCTCTAAACTTTCAGCTCATACAAGGAGAAGACTGATCAGAGATGCAGCCAAGAGGCCCATGATCACTCTGGATGAACTGCAGAGATCTACAGCTGAGGTGGGAGACTCTGTCCATAGGACAACAATCAGTCGTATACTGCACAAATCTGGCCTTTATGGAAGAGTGGCAAGAAGAAAGCCATTTCTTAAAGATATCCATAAAAAGTGTCGTTTACAGTTTGCCACAAGCCACCTGGGAGACACACCAAACATGTGGAAGAAGGTGCTCTGGTCAGATGAAACCAAAATCGAACTTTTGGCAACAATGCAAAACGTTATGTTTGGCGTAAAAAGCAACACAGCTCATCACCCTGAACACACCATCCCCACTGTCAAACATGGTGGTGGCAGCATCATGGTTTGGGCCTGCTTTTCTTCAGCAGGGACAGGGAAGATGGTTAAAATTGATGGGAAGATGGATGGAGCCAAATACAGGACCATTCTGGAAGAAAACCTGATGGAGTCTGCAAAGACCTGAGACTGGGACGGAGATTTGTCTTCCAACAAGACAATGATCCAAAACATAAAGCAAAATCTACAATGGAATGGTTCACAAATAAACATATCCAGGTGTTAGAATGGCCAAGTCAAAGTCCAGACCTGAATCCAATCGAGAATCTGTGGAAAGAACTGAAAACTGCTGTTCACAAATGCTCTCCATCCAACCTCACTGAGCTCGAGCTGTTTTGCAAGGAGGAATGGGCAAAATTTCAGTCTCTCGATGTGCAAAACTGATAGAGACATACCCCAAGCGACTTACAGCTGTAATCGCAGCAAAAGGTGGCGCTACAAAGTATTAACTTAAGGGGCTGAATAATTTTGCACCCAATTTTTCAGTTTTTATTTGTTAAAAAGTTTGAAATATCCAATAAATTTCGTTCCACTTCATGATTGTGTCCCACTTGTTGTTGATTCTTCACAAAAAATTACAGTTTCATATCTTTATGTTTGAAGCCTGAAATGTGGCAAAAGGTCGCAAAGTTCAAGGGGGCCGAATACTTTCGCAAGGCACTGTATATATATATATATAAATAATGAACTAACTAAAATACAGATAAATGTGCTTGGGGTCAGCGAATGTAATGCAGAAACAATTCAAAAGCTCCAGTAAAATAGTAAAAAGTAGCAGAATTTGAACTCAATTCAACTGTTTGACACAATGTTACAAGATTCATCAAGATTCATTGTTACAACGTAACCTCCCAACTTGGATAAGCCAGAATGAACCTACAGAAAAATGTACCTGTTTAGTTACAATTTTAGTAACTATATTTAATTACAACGGTGATGAATCTTGTATCATTGTCTCAAGCAGTTCAAATGTGCTTCTAACACTGTTTGATCAATAAAAGGTATTTAAAGGTCGTTGGGTACACTAAAAAAAACAAACAGTAAATTTAATGGTCAAATGACTGGCAACAGTGTTTTAAGGTCACAGGACAGAGGGTGGGTGCAAACCCGGGACCTCTCACACTAAAGTATAGTGTCAATACCGCTGTACAAAAGAGCCGGCTCCCTTGCAAGGATGGTATATCGGGCTTATGTCTTTGTGTGTGATTACGTCACTTACCAGTCCTGCTGCTGCCTTCCCCCATGCACGCTACACTCTCCCCTGCCAGCCTCAAGTCCGCCCTGGACATGCTCACCAGGCTACAGTCAGACGAGTGCGTGCCGAGGTACCTGCATCCCACTGATAACACCAATGTAGCGAACTTTGGTTAATGCAGGCAGGCGCGTCACACAGGGTGAGGCAATCCACACACAGGCGGAGGGCGGGCGCAAACCCGGGACCTCTCGCACTAAAGCATAGCACAGATACCGCTGTACAAAAGAGCCGGCTCTCTTGCAAGGAGCATATATTGGGCTTATGTCTTCGTGTGTGATTATGTCACCTACCAGCCCTGCTGCTGCCTTCCCCCGTGCACGCTACAGTATTGTTATACTCACTTATTTGTATTACATGCATCATTTTCATCCCAAATGGAACTTCGGAACTGAGTGTTCCGGGCGGTTTTATGAATAAAGGTAGGTATTTATCGTAAGGTATGTGAAATAAAGGTTGTTCTGGAGGGGGTTTTACGCCACTGAAGGTATTACATCTTCAGAATTTAGTTTTAATTTAACAGATCACTCAAAATACACAGGTTCTGTATATAGGGCATTGAAACATTATACATGGGCAAAGACAAAGAGCGACAGCCAAGAGATAAAAGTATAACAATGCATTTATTAAACACGGCTTCTTTTAAAAGATCACATACATGATTAAAATACAGAACTCACAATAGCAGGCAAGTCACACGAATAGATTACAATTAACATCAATGAAAAAATCAAAGATCAGGCTTCAATACAGGTATGCTAAAATAACAGCAATGAGATCATTAGAAATGGAATTCAGGGCAAGTATTTACAATTAGCATTAATAAAATAATTAATACTTGAATTCCAATACAGATAAGTTACAATTTGCATCAATGAAGTCATTAAAGATCAGATTTCAGTACAAATAAATTGCAACTAACTTCAATGAAGCAATCAGAAATTGAATTCAGTGCAGGGACAATTAGCATCAATGAAGTAGTTAGATTGGATTTCATACAGATAATTGTGCAATTAAAACAGGCAGCTCATAGAATCAGGACAACAGTGGTAAAGCAAGTAATTACTACACTACAAACAATACTACAACCAAGTAACCAGTACACTCCAAACCAAGTGAATATCACACTACAAATGTACAAAATACTAATGATAAGCCAAACAAAGAATCCAAACCAATTCAAACATTTCACCAAAACAAGAGAAACAAAAAAAAATCACAATACAGCAAATCACTCTCAATACCAGTATTACTCTCTTTCAATGAGGATATATCTTAACATTACATCTTTTTTTCATTTTTTTTTCCATTTCTTAATATTTCACTGACCAGCCGTTGTATCGGTATGTTCGCTGCACTAAAGGATTCCACTAATTCAATCGTGTTGACATTGCATGTTTCTCCTTGCTCATTCTGTGCACCTTTTAAACAATCCTGTGATTGTGAGCTGCTTGATTGTCTTGTTTTTGTGAGCTGCTCTGTCAAGATGATTGTCAATAGGACCTTTTCTTAGCTGATCCAAAAACACATTACAAGTTGAGCAAAGCAGAATCCTGCCATCTGCATGCAACGCCCCTTTTATGTAGCTCTGAATGTGATCTTCTGTTGAAATTAATGTAGCTTTTTTTTTTTAAATTGTGTTAGCTGTCTGCATTTTTAAAGTTAATAATACACTTCAAACTAATACATCAGCAATAGCTAAACAACCATTTTAAACTTCCCGCCTCTGACTCGCATGTTACGTCATTGTACAGTATGAGGAATTCACCATTCATGAAGCCGGAATTTGTTTGACCCTGTTGCCGTAGTAACCAAATGCACGGCATTGACACTGGACTGTGTACAGCTACCGTAGCGCTGCTTTACTTGATAAAAGTATGACATGAACAGGGGAGGTGAAGAGTAATGTCAAATACTGCAAGGAAAATAAAATGCATATTTTTCACGGTAGCCAGTAAAATACATGATTTCTGTGAAATTCGTGATATGGTTAATTTTCCGGAGCCCTAAGGCTAGTATGATCTGTGCTCAATCTGTATCTAGTTATTACTTCTTCCTCATACAGCTCTAGTAATGTCTGCCTGGTCCGAAATACTGTCTTCCAGACTCTTACTCTCCTGTGCAGCTCTTCTGCTGGTTCTGTGACACCGCCTGGTTTCAATAAGCGGTACATTTAACACACACTGAGGCACCTAATAAAGTTAGTGAATATGGTTTGCATATCAAAATACCTCCCTCACGGTATTTTGTGATGTAAAGGGCTTACTGCGTGCAAAACACTACCGCTGTTTAGTGAATGAGGCTAGTGTCTTTTTACACATATGATTTCACCTACTGTATACACTACACAGTTTTATTAAGGCAATATATTTAGAAAGTTCATTTGAATTGGGCTTTAAACAATTTCTCAATGGTTATTGTGATATTTATAACTCTACTAGAGCTTATATCGTAAAGTGTTTGATTTCTAAAGCTATAATGAATATGTTTGTCCTCCCCAGACTGTGACAGCGATGTCAGTAATGTTGTTCAGTTTGCTGGCTCCAGCTGTCTGGTCGCACTTCCTCTCCCTTGTGTGCTGTTCAGAGCAGACAGGGGCAGGGCTTGCAGCGTGTACACTGGGCAGTCTGAAGGGGCGGGGTTTCTCTGCGGAGGGTGACATCATCATCGGCGGAATATTTCCAGTTCATTATAACAAAGTTTTCCCGGACACCCCGTTCACAGAGCTGCCTGGACCCACCCGCTGTGAGATGTGAGTAGAACCTACTCTGAATTGTATAGGGTTCATCTGAACACTGAATCCCAAGTAAAAATGAGTAACTGCTATTCTGCTGTTCTTCACATAACACCCCCATGAGCATGCTCTGCCTCCTCACAACCAGGTTCATATTTATTTATCCATTTTGTGATCTAAAATGTTATTTCTTCCCTGTTAGGATTCAGTGCATTAAAATGACAGAAGATTCCACATTTTATAAAGGCCTCAGATTATGAATCCTATTATTCACGATACAGTACAGTTTCACAGCTGGAAACTGAGTGTAAACAGACTTACCCTTAGAAAAGCATAACACAGTGAATAAAGAACATAAGAAAGTTTACAAATGAGAGGAGGCCATTCAGCCCATCTTGCTCGTTTGGTTGTTAGTAGCTTATTGATCCCAGAATCTCATCAAGCAGCTTCTTGAAGGATCCCAGGGTGTCAGCTTCAACAACATTACTGGGGAGTTGGTTCCAGACCCTCACAATTCTCTGTGTTAAAAAATGCCTCCTATTTTCTGTTCTGAATGCCCCTTTATCTAATCTCCATTTGTGACCCCTGGTCCTTGTTTCTTTTTTCAGGTCAAAAAAGTCCCCTGGGTTGACATTGTCTATACCTTTTAGGATTTTGAATGCTTGAATCAGATCACTACGTTAAAACAGTGACAGCATTGTAAAGCATAAGTAAGCATTGTAAAGACCAGTGAGGTTTGGTTAAGTGTATTAATAAACATGGCAAACCTGAGTAAACTATAGTAAATGCATAAAATAACCATTGGAAAAGCGTAAACCTACAAACATGCAGTGTAAACATACTGTGGTAGACTTTTATGAGTGTAGGGTAGGGAGGGGTGAGAATGGGTTACTAAAACACTGGGATCCTTTAAGAGCACATTTCTGTGATCAGTTGGCTGCAATTGGAACTAGGGCCAAATGGTCTCTTGTTTGTATTTTTCTTCTGTTCTTTTTGTTCTAAACACACGGTTTGTGATGACAATAAGAGAGTCATTGCCGAGTTTCAGAGCCAATGTTACATTTAGGAGTCATACTTTTATAATAGTGTGTTCTTTTGCTGGCTGGATTTATCAATTGCTTGGAAATTGAGATTCACAATACAGAGAATATACTGAAATCTAGGGCAAAACATTCACATCTGATGTGATTCTAACTGAGACTGAGGCTGACGATGGATAATGTATTTAGGGTGTTTTGGCAGGCATGTGGTTCAATTCCTGCATTCATTGTTGATGCCCACTCATTGGTGGGCAAGCTAGCCATATGATTGTGAAAAGACAGACTTGTGTCCTTGTCTGAGAAAGAGTGAAGAACTCATGGAACATCTTGAGATTTTGTTACATGAATTGGCAGGTTTTGGGTTTCAGTGTACCGAACAGAACCTGCAAACAACATGCGTATCCTGAGAAAGCCATGACAGGCATGCTGGACCTTCAAATTCCCCTCAGGCTGCAACTAGGGGTTCATTTGTAAACGAAAATGTACTGGGTCTTAGAATTAAGGAAGGGGTAGTTGTATATAGACCTAATGTACTGACTTGTACGGATTTACACTAGCTCCCATACATGCTTCAAGTTCTCATCTGCTTGTGGATCGGGGTTTCGTGCCTTATTGTTGGTGTCGGTAGCTGCATGCCCACCTTTGCCTAGCCATGGTTTAACATAAACATGGTTTTAACAATATCAGCGACGGGCCATCACTAAACTAAAATCTCCCATTTTGTTGTTGATCTAGTTTCAGTCAGCGGTCCTACCGCTGGGTGCAGACTATGGTGTTCGCAATCAAAGAGATCAATCAGAATGCAACACTGCTCCCCAACCTAACACTGGGCTTTGGGATTTACGATACCTGTGGTGCCGTCCACCGAGGGATAGAGGGCGCTCTGTGGATGATGAGTGGTCAGGAAGTCTTGGTGCCTGGGTACCGCTGCCTGCCTGGCACCCCCTGGCTGCCATCATCGGAGATGCAGGCTCTCGGATTTCGCTGGCCATCGCCTGAATCCTTGGACTGTACAGCTACCCACTGGTAAGGGGAACTTGTACAGGTCTGAGTAATCTCTACTTCAGGGCTTCTGTGTATATTTACACTAATATTAGTTCAGTAACTATACACTCTTCTTTGTAGATTTTGTTTTTGGTATGAGTTATTACATAATATGGACATGATATGGTTAACAAATATTTTCAGTTTTATCACCTAATACCAATATATTTCTTTGAGCCAATTGAACAATGAAAATCAGTAAGAGTTCGATTGAAACCAACAACACAGTGCCTCAATGACTCAATTGAACTTGGCTTTCCACAGATCAGCTATTTTGCGACAGTGCCCCAGCTCAGTGACCGGCGGCAGTTCCCCTCATTTTTCCGGACGATCCCTAGCGATGTTTTCCAGGTGCAGGGGCTGGTCCGGCTGATGCAACACTTTGGCTGGTCCTGGCTGGGGCTCCTGGCATCGGAGGACGACTACGGGCAGATGGGCAGTCAGATCCTGCAGAAGGAGTTGCTGCAGAGCGGGGCATGTCTGGCCTTCTATGAAACTGTGCCCCTGCTTTATGACAAGAGGAAGATACAACGCATAGTACAGGTTAATACAGTACAATACAATACGTACAGAACAGTGGTCCTCAACCCCAGAGTGGCCAGCCTTCAATGACAACTGGTGAACCCTTTGCTAAAATGTGTAGAACTTGTCTTGACACGGTTTACACAATGGTGGCATTCTTGTTCGGTGCTGAATGATTTTAGAATGAAAATAGACCACAGCATCACTAAATTGTGCATTTGTGTGGGTTGAGGCACTTTTTTGCATCTGTATCACAATTTATAATTTTTTCTACCCAAGTTCATATGTCCAATGTCACATCACAATTGTAACCCACTTACCAGTCAGAAGGACTGCTCCCAGTCTCAGCTGACTCTGATTCAGTCACTGCCGGCAGGGTCATTGAAGATGAAATACTGTATGACCAGCTGATTCTACTCCCTTACCTAAGAATTGGCAAAGGAAACACTCCCTGTGGGCCCCAAGCCAAGATTCAGCTTATTAATGTTACCTTATATTTTGTGATAAACCACTGGGTTGGCTGAAACTCAATTTGAATCCTTTCCATAAATTGTAACTAGGGCTTCTGATTTTCGGTTTAACCGATAAAAAACGATAAAACACCCCCGATACAAAAAAACGAAATCGGTGTATAGCCAAATAGCCAATAAACAATGGAAAAACTGGCAATGGTTACTTAATTCACATTGACTTCACCCCTTTCCAATAAAAAACTGCAACAAACTACCTTTCCCAGTGCAGTTGGCAATGTCCCTCCTTCCTGACTTGTATCTATCATTGATTCGTTCTGAATACTTTAAACCCACCCCAACTACTGAGTGGCAGCAAATTCCTAAATTTCTATTGGAGACTCTGCTTGCGAGATTTAAAATGAGATTACATCTAGAAACGGAGACCTGTTCGCGGGATTTGAAGCATATTAAAGTTAAATAGGGAGGATGTGGGGAACTATATAAAAAATGCCTAAACACACAAAAACCCCAGAAGAATGTCCAAGCATTTTGCAAAGTAACCGAAAACAATAATTTCATGCAGTATATAAAAAGCGAAAGCCCAGAAAAAAAAGGTTTCGGGGTATCTCGAAAATAGCAAAATATAAGCACTGAACAATTAAATTAATAAAAACCAAAAAACAGAAGCCCTAATTGTAACATAGCTGGGATCAGGTTTCTAACTACATTTGTAACCAACTTGTAGATGCAATACCAGTTGGCTTTATAGGTCTTCTGGCCTGGGCTTGTTTTTGTACCACAGCCACCTGAACGAGGAAAGCAGCAATGAGGGGGACATTATATTTCAACTTGTAAAGAAGAAATTTGACACAAATTCTAAACAACAAAGTGGGTCACTTGTCTCCAATTCACTGCAGGTTGTGAAGAGTTCCTCTGCTAAAGCCATCATTGTCTTCACCTTTGAGTCCTTCCTGATGCCCGTCGTAGTGGAAATGGCACGTCAGAATGTGACGGGCAAAGTGTGGGTCGCCACCGAGGGCTGGTCTACATCGCACAACCTGGCAAACAGAGAGCTCCTGAAGACAATGGATGGAACCATTGGGTTTGCAATCCGCAGGGCTGATATACCTGGGCTCAGGGAACACCTACTGAGTGTTTCACCCCATTCACCCACCGGCAACACCAACCAGTACACAGCCAACAGCGTTAAGGAAAGCAGCAATAATAGCCTCAGAGAAACTGGCACTGCCAACACCACAAAGAGAACTGAAGAGAACAAAAGCTTGGTCAAGTTGTTTTGGGAGGAGATGTTTAAGTGCAAGTGGCCCGACATCCAGGACAACCTTGGAGGCTCACAGCAGCTTTGCACAGGCCAGGAGAATCTTAGCCAGCTGGGCATGGCTACAGCTTACTCTGACGTTTCCAATCTCAGAATCAGTTACAATATCTACAATGCTGTGTATGCTGCTGCTCACGCTCTGCACGACCTCCACTCCTGCCAGCCTGGGAGGGACCCTTTGCTAATGGAGGCTGTGCGAACATCAGGGATTTTGAACCTTGGCAGGTAATACACAATACTATATAGGCAAGATTCTCAAAGCTATTTACTCATCTTAGTTAAGAATAAAAACAGCAACGAACATTTCTAAAATGAATAAGACACAACCTTCAAACAAGTTGTTTATTTCTGGTTTGGTAACTTGCAACATGGATGCGTGCTTACAATCTGCTCATGGCATTTTGGAGTAAATAACTACTTGAGTCTGTAGCCCTGTGTGTCACAATACACATGTCACAAATCCTGAAATATGGTAAATAGTTTACTTTGTGTGAAGTGTGGTAATTTAAACATTTCATTGAAATACTACGTCACTTCTGAGAGTGTTGCATTATTGTAAGGTTCAAAGCACATGAATCCAATTATTGTTTTGGCGACAGTTATTTTCAGTATTGCAGATTTCTACTTCATATTGAAGCACAGGGATGTGTTATAAATAGTTTGTTTATTTACTAGATGTTGAGTTTCCAAATACAATTTAATAGTTATTTGTATAATTTATATTTGTGTTTGTGAAATTTTCAAGCCATTTACTGTTGATAGCACGGTATTGTTTTTAATGGGTATTTTGTCACTGATGAATGGTTGAGAAAAACGGTATTTTTGTTGACAGTTACTGCATATTTCAAATGTTAGGAAACATATTTAACAGTCTATTACAAAGTAACACTGTGGGGAAATAGTAAGTATATTTAAATACATTTTTTATCCTATTTTCCTCAATTTGAAATACCAAGTTTCAATGTAGCCTCATTACTGCAGCCTACTTACCAATTATGAAGACCGAAAATCAATGGCCAACCTATGTTCCAATCCATGGGTGACCAAAGGCCAATGCAGCACTCCCTGTGTCCCTCTGTCCAAGAACTGCAATCAAGTCTTCACAAGCCTGTGTCTCTCTCTGCTCTCTTGCTCTCCTGCACAATGGGGCCTTTTCTGGTTGAGTCACTGGAGACTGCTAGAGGACATTGTCATTGACAGCCAATCAAAGGCTTCATGGCAAGCAAATTAGATAACAGTCCAAACACATGTGTTCTACAGCATGCCTTCATCCAGCAATCATATCAGTGCAACTTCGTCACGTGTGAACAACCGAGGGCCTGAATTTAAAATAAAAAGTCATGAAAAATGACTCATTTTGCCACCGTCTCAACCTTTGTCTGAGGATATCTTTCATTTTGTTCCATAGCTCCTCCACTACATAAAGAAAGTGCGTTTCAACAATAATGCTAAAGAGGAGGTGCATTTTGATGAAAACGGCATTTCCCCAACTCGCTATGACATCCTAAACTGGCAGAAGACCCTACAGGTGACATCCAGTATGTAAAGATTGGAAGTTTTGACTACAGTGCTCCATCAGGACGAGACCTGGAAATAAATGAGAGCGCCATCATCTGGAATGGAGGCCAAACACAGGTGAGGGTCAAGTATAGAATGTTCCAAAAATATAGGGCCCTAATCATAAAGCATGCTTATCTCTTAGACACATGTACACATGTAGCTGCCCTTAAATCCTGTGCATATTTTTAGTCACTTATTTATGAAGTAAGTTTATCTCTGCATGTGCTGAAGTCTGTTCTACATGTTCGGTGCAATAGAATTTGTTAAACAAGGGTAGAGTTTGTTTAAGTCTTGTTTTCAGTCACATTTATGCAGAGATAAAACACATATTCGGTTATTCTTTTTTACTTTACCACTAATTTAAATCACTTCAAATTTACTTTGATAACAAATGTACTTTTATAAAAAAAAAAAAAAAAAACGTACCCATCTCAAAACACTTTGAAGTCCTGGTATCACCTCCCTGTATTTGATAACTACATTCTTTACAGTACCCTACTTATTTCCAGCTACAGTACAGTATTAAAAAATGTATTATTTTCCATCTTTCGTGGGTTGCAAAAAGACGTGTGTTTTGAATACTGTGGACTACCACTATAGCGCAGCTTCTATACCTGCAGAATGGATTGCTGAGAGGAGCAGGTGAGCAGGGAGAGATGTAGAAAAGGGTTATTCTAGAGTTAACCCTACATATTCATTTTCAGCCTTATGCCATTTCTAATTTTAGAATGATACAAACATGAAACTGTATGCAATATGCATTTGTAATACATTCACTTCCAGCACAGCATTTGATACTGTTGTTCATTACAGTATTCTGCTTATTACCTGTTTAAGTAAGGTATTGAAAAAATATAATTATATATTTTTTCCGTCTTTTTCCGACAGTCTGAGCTCTCTTTATCCCCTTTGTTCTCCAGACCCTGGTTATTGACAATAGGCAGTCTGAGCTCTCTTTCTCCCCCTCGCTCTTCAGGCCCCGGTCTCAGCATGCAGTGAAAGTTGCCCCCCTGGGAGTCGCAAAGCAGCGCTCCGTGGTCAGCCTGTTTGCTGCTTTGACTGCATCCCCTGTTCTGAGGGTGAAATCACCAACCACACAGGTAAGTGAGGGGTTGGGATTGCAGGGGAGATCGGTACAGGTGGGTGAGTGGGGTTGAGATTGCAGGAGGGAGATCGGTACAGGTGGGTGAGTGGGGTTGAGATTGCAGGAGGGAGATCGGTACAGGTGGGTGAGTGGGGTTGGGATTGCTGGAGGAGATCGGTACAGGTGGGTGAGTGGGGTTGAGATTGCAGGAGGGAGATCGGTACAGGTGGGTGAGTGGGGTTGGGATTGCAGGAGGAGATCGGTACAGGTGGGTGAGTGGGGTTGGGATTGCAGGAGGAGATCGGTACAGGTGGGTGAGTGGGGTTGGGATTGCAGGAGGAGATCGGTACAGGTGGGTGAGTGGGGTTGGGATTGCAGGAGGGAGATCGGTACAGGTGGGTGAGTGGGGTTGGGATTGCAGGAGGAGATCGGTACAGGTGGGTGAGTGGGGTTGGGATTGCAGGAGGAGATCGGTACAGGTGGGTGAGTGGGGTTGGGATTGCAGGAGGAGATCGGTACAGGTGGGTGAGTGGGGTTGGGATTGCAGGAGGGAGATCGGTACAGGTGGGTGAGTGGGGTTGGGATTGCAGGAGGAGATCGGTACAGGTGGGTGAGTGGGGTTGGGATTGCAGGAGGAGATCGGTACAGGTGGGTGAGTGGGGTTGGGATTGCAGGAGGGAGATCGGTACAGGTGGGTGAGTGGGGTTGGGATTGCAGGAGGAGATCGGTACAGGTGGGTGAGTGGGGTTGGGATTGCAGGAGGAGATCGGTACAGGTGGGTGAGTGGGGTTGAGATTGCAGGAGGGAGATCGGTACAGGTGGGTGAGGGGTTAGGATTGCTGGTGGAGATCGGTACAGGTGGGTGAGTGGGGTTGAGATTGCAGGAGGGAGATCGGTACAGGTGGGTGAGGGGTTAGGATTGCTGGTGGAGATCGGTACAGGTGGGTGAGTGGGGTTGAGATTGCAGGAGGGAGATCGGTACAGGTGGGTGAGTGGGGTTGGGATTGCAGGGAGGAGATCGGTACAGGTGGGTGAGTGGGGTTGGGATTGCAGGAGGGAGATCGGTACAGGTGGGTGAGTGGGGTTGGGATTGCAGGAGGAGATCGGTACAGGTGGGTGAGTGGGGTTGGGATTGCAGGAGGAGATCGGTACAGGTGGGTGAGTGGGGTTGGGATTGCAGGAGGAGATCGGTACAGGTGGGTGAGTGGGGTTGGGATTGCAGGAGGGAGATCGGTACAGGTGGGTGAGTGGGGTTGGGATTGCAGGAGGAGATCGGTACAGGTGGGTGAGTGGGGTTGGGATTGCAGGAGGAGATCGGTACAGGTGGGTGAGTGGGGTTGGGATTGCAGGAGGAGATCGGTACAGGTGGGTGAGTGGGGTTGGGATTGCAGGAGGGAGATCGGTACAGGTGGGTGAGTGGGGTTGGGATTGCAGGAGGGAGATCGGTACAGGTGGGTGAGGGGTTAGGATTGCTGGTGGAGATCGGTACAGGTGGGTGAGTGGGGTTGGGATTGCAGGAGGGAGATCGGTACAGGTGGGTGAGTGGGGTTGGGATTGCAGGAGGGAGATCGGTACAGGTGGGTGAGTGGGGTTGGGATTGCAGGAGGGAGATCGGTACAGGTGGGTGAGGGGTTAGGATTGCTGGTGGAGATCGGTACAGGTGGGTGAGTGGGGTTGGGATTGCAGGAGGGAGATCGGTACAGGTGGGTGAGTGGGGTTGGGATTGCAGGAGGAGATCGGTACAGGTGGGTGAGTGGGGTTGGGATTGCAGGAGGAGATCGGTACAGGTGGGTGAGTGGGGTTGGGATTGCAGGAGGGAGATCGGTACAGGTGGGTGAGTGGGGTTGGGATTGCAGGAGGGAGATCGGTACAGGTGGGTGAGTGGGGTTGGGATTGCAGGAGGGAGATCGGTACAGGTGGGTGAGTGGGGTTGGGATTGCAGGAGGGAGATCGGTACAGGTGGGTGAGTGGGGTTGGGATTGCAGGAGGGAGATCGGTACAGGTGGGTGAGTGGGGTTGGGATTGCAGGAGGGAGATCGGTACAGGTGGGTGAGTGGGGTTGGGATTGCAGGAGGAGATCGGTACAGGTGGGTGAGTGGGGTTGGGATTGCAGGAGGGAGATCGGTACAGGTGGGTGAGTGGGGTTGGGATTGCAGGAGGGAGATCGGTACAGGTGGGTGAGTGGGGTTGGGATTGCAGGAGGGAGATCGGTACAGGTGGGTGAGTGGGGTTGGGATTGCAGGAGGGAGATCGGTACAGGTGGGTGAGTGGGGTTGGGATTGCAGGAGGGAGATCGGTACAGGTGGGTGAGTGGGGTTGGGATTGCAGGAGGGAGATCGGTACAGGTGGGTGAGTGGGGTTGGGATTGCAGGAGGGAGATCGGTACAGGTGGGTGAGGGGTTAGGATTGCTGGTGGAGATCGGTACAGGTGGGTGAGTGGGGTTGGGATTGCAGGAGGGAGATCGGTACAGGTGGGTGAGGGGTTGGGATTGCAGGGGGAGATCGGTACAGGTGGGTGAGTGGGGTTGGGATTGCAGGAGGGAGATCGGTACAGGTGGGTGAGGGGTTAGGATTGCTGGTGGAGATCGGTACAGGTGGGTGAGTGGGGTTGGGATTGCAGGGAGTAGTTGCGATCTGCAGGGGAGATCGGTACAGGTAGACCCCTACCTCAGACTGGTATGAGCTTTCCCTCTGTCTGTTTAATATAGCAACATAGGAGCCCTAAGGTGTTAATTGAGGAGCTGTACTTCAGGGGTTAACCCTTTCCTACCTCTGTAGATGACTTTGAGCAGTAGGCTCTGTCAAATTTTTATATATTTATTAATTCGTATTGTGTTTGGTGGCTAACTCCATCTTAGAGAACACTTCAGCTAAGAGAACCCTTTGCTTGCTTCCTGAGGGGTGTTCTCTTAGCTGTAGACTACTGTACTACTTTAGGTTAAATAAAGCTCTCAGTTTCTGTGCTTTATTCTCAATATATCTGTTAAGTTTGTATTTCTGGGTCAAAGCATGTTACTGACAAAGCATGTAGGGGTCCATCGGATATGTGAAAATATCATATGTCAGAGGGGGTCGTTATACTACATAACTAGGAAATGTTTACTATTATTATTATTATTTATTTATTAGCAGACGCCCTTATCCAGGGCGACTTACACTCATGAACAAAAATACATTTCAAGGATCACAGTACAAGTATTAATACAATTAAGTCATTGTATTAAGATAAATACAATGACTTTGGTTCTAGCAAGTACAAGTATGACAAAATACGATTCAATAAAGGAGCAGATAACAGTGTCAGTGATAATTACATCAGGATATAATTAAATAAAAAATACTACAGATTAAATAACACTTGACAGATTACAGTACTCTAAAGTACAGGATTAAATGCAGAAAAATATGGAGCAGATAAGAGCAAGTAAAGTGCATTTAAGGAAGAGTGATAAGTGTCCAGATGGAAAAGAGGAGTTTCTACAGGTGCTGTCTGAAGAGGTGAGTCTTGAGGAGGTGCCGGAAGATGGTCAGGGACTGGGCAGTCCTGACATCTGTAGGGAGGTCATTCCACCACTGAGGGGCGAGGGTGGAGAAGGAACGGGCTCTGGAGGCAGGGGAGCGTAAAGGAGGTAGAGCCAGTCTTCTAGTGCAGGAGGAGTGGAGAGGTCGAGTGGGGGTGTACTAGCATTTGAAGTAGGCTATAAACAAATACTAACCCATAGTTAACCCATAGTTACATCAGTTACTTGAATTATATTAATACATTTGCTGTTGTTTTGCACTTCACTGTTTCCTCATAAGAAACCCAAAAGTTATTTATAATCCAATGTGTGTACAAAAGCAAAAACCTCTTTTTAGACTTCTTCTTGGTCAGATTGTACAATTCAAATACCCTCATAGGAGTATAACGAGAAAATACACAAACTAAGCCATGGTTTCAACTAGCACAGCACTGTTCAACACACAGGTACCTGCTTTTAGAAATATGTGGTGATAAGGGCTGGTTGAGCTTGTGGTAACTTTCTTACTTTGTTTCTTGTAAGTGACAGGGGATACAGCACCACCCATGTGCATTAGTCTGTAATGCCCCTTGAATTCATGAGAATGTCATTTATTAACGCACATGCAGATTTCAGTTAACTCACTGTGGCAGGCTAGCTCGCAGTGGTGAAGTGTGGTGACGTCACAGACCAGGAAGTAACTGAATCAAAACAGTGGATGGGCGGGTGAAGCAGAATGCTACGGCACTCAGCGTGTTTAATAAATAAATAAACAAAACAAAAGATTTAAACAATCCACAAAACACAAACCAAAGGGCACGAGGGCAAAACGAATAAACAGACAAACAAGTAAGTGTCATGCTGGCTAATCCAGCACGTTTTAGCAATTGTTATTTTCTGTCTCCTCTCTATCTCCCCGTACCTCCTCTCTGTACACCCAACCCTGCAGTACGGACAGCTGCAGGTTCTTATACTCTGGCCGAGGGGTTAACTAGCTGTTAATTATCTTATTACCCCTCGGCCACAGTCTGCACGCGTTTGGTAAGGATGCATGACTGTCAGCTAGTTAAATAATCAGTAGCTGATCAGTCATGCATCCTCACGAGGTTTTAAATGATAAATATAAAAAACAATAACAAAAGAAGCGGCTCTTTTATCCGCGCCGCAAACAAATACAAATAATAATAAATAAATACATAGGGGCGGGACACTCCCCCACACTCACCTTCAACTGTAAAGGGAAATTAGCAATTTGGCAGAAATACACCAACTGCATTTTTTTCCTCATAAAGAAAATCACTTTTTAGACAACACTGCATGCTGTATTAATGCAATACCAGTAAGACACAGGGGAAAACCATGCCAAATATATCTTATCTACTTCTCAGAATGGTATAATAGTGCAAATGTGTTATTTTCTTGTGTGTTTCACTCACATAGCATGGCATAGAACACAAATCTGCTGACAAAAATCTCTCTCCTATCTCTCAGACTCCACAGAGTGCCTGCACTGCCCAGAAGGTTCCTGGTCTAACAAGCAGCGGGACAGCTGTATTCCCAAGGTGGTTGAGTTTCTTTCTTACAAGGAGCCCCTGGGTGCTGTGCTGGCATCTCTCTCTGTTCTCACCTCACTTCTGCCTGCCTCAACACTCGCTGTCTTCCTGTGGCACCACCACACGCCAATTGTGAAAGCTAACAACCGTCAGCTGAGCTACGTGCTGCTGTGTGCCCTGGCGCTGTGCCCCTTGTGTTCACTAATCTTCATCGGTCAGCCTTCGCCTTCCTCCTGCATGCTACGCCAGACAGCCTTTGGCATCATATTTGCCCTCAGCGTCTCCTGCGTTCTGGCTAAGACTGTCCTGGTGGTGATAGCTTTCAAGGCCTCCATACCCGGCAGCAGCTTGCACCGATGGGTAGGAACTCGATTACCAAACTCCATTGCTTGCTTGGGCACCTTCATTCAGGTTGGTATCTTTTTTTTAAATTTCTTCTGAATAATTATTTACCATTTTTTAAATAGCCAGTTCAAATGTTGCCTCACTGCTTCAATCCACTTACCGATCAGTAGGACTGAAGATTTTACCAAGCTACTGAGCTGTAGATGCAAGGGTCCAGTCTGGGAATAGTTCTCGATGGTGAACTATGCCTAGAGAAACAACAGCAGTCCACCCTCTCCCAGCCCCCTAGCCCTAACCCCATCCCTAACCACACCCCCTACCCCTGACCCCATCCCTAAACACACCCTCCTACCCTTAATAATTTGCATTTTGAAAATTATAATTGTTGCTAATTAGTCAAGGTTTACATTATTTTCTTTGTCTTAAAATAAAGGTTTTGTAATAAACAGGTAGGAGGAGCCACAGGTGGATGGGGTCAAGTTTAGATGTTACACTCAATACTGGTACTATCTATAAAAGTATTCTAAATACAGTATGTGTCAGGTAGCTGTACAGAAATTAAAAATAATAATAATAATAATTATCGAGTGTATAATATTTATCATACCTTCCCCAGGTTGGTATCTGCGGGACCTGGCTAGGTGCTGCCCCACCCTTCCCCGAAAATAACATCAAATCCCAAATTGGCAAAGTCATCCTGGAGTGCAATGAAGGCTCTGCATTGGCGTTCTGGTGCATGCTGGGATACATGGGCATTCTGGCCAGCGTCAGCTTCGTAGTGGCCTTCCTCTCACGGAATCTTCCGGATAGTTTCAACGAGGCCAAGTTTATCACGTTCAGCATGCTGGTCTTCGTCAGTGTGTGGCTGTCCTTCATCCCAGCCTATCTCAGCACAAAGGGGAAGTACATGGTTTCTGTGGAGATATTTGCGATTCTGTCTTCGAGCGCAGGCCTTCAGGGCTGTATCTTTTTCCCAAAGTGTTACATTATTTTACTGAGACCAGAGAGAAATACACGTGATTACCTCATGGGCAAGGGACCAACAAGGTAATATGATTAGGGGACAACCACAGGTTTACCAGGCTTTCCCCTTATAAAAGTGTCCCACAGTAAAAGCATAGCAAAGTGTAATAAAGCACAGTGGTTAAAGCGCAGGTAAGCATTGTAAAGCACTTGAGGTATGGTAAAGCATATTAAAATACATGGTAATTATGCATTGTATAACCATGAGAAAAGCATGGGAAAACTGCAAAAATTCAGTGTAAAAATAATGTGGTAAGAGTCCCTTGGCTATTAGCACCAAGTTGTGAATATTACAAAACTGGTAAACTACTTTTTGCCCATTTGAGTTGGTAAAATAGTTTCTTGCTAGTTTTGAAACATTAACCATTTGTTTTCCTCATCGAAAGTTGTTATTATCATGCTTTATGTACATACAAAGGTTCCCTATTTGACTTTTTCTCATAAATTGCATTTTATTTGCAAGTCTACAAAACAAGTAGAGAATCCGCATGAACCTGCTGGGAAACTGCAGTCAGGGTGTCCCAGTCTTGTATTGTGCAGCTACCTGGTTAAACACAAATAGAACATATTTATATAGATTGAATTCATTTATAAGGTTCTGCTAGATTCTAGATAAAATACAATATTTCAGTTTTATTGTCTTCTAAGATGTTGCATGCATCAAAAGATTAGGGGGTGTGAGCGTTTTAAGCATTACAGTGAGTCAATGCTGTGTGGCTGAAGTACCACCAGTGGATTTTTGTTTTGACATTATAGTTTTTTAAAGAACATTAGAAAATGTACAAACAAAAAAAGCCAGTCAGACCAATGATCGTCCAATTCCTAGTAGCTTAAAGGATCCCAATGAATCTGCATTAACAACATAGCTAGGTAACCCATTCAATACCTTTAACCCTCCCTGTTTCTGTATCAACAACATGGCTAGGTAACCCATTCCTTACCTTTACCCCTTCCTGATTCTGCATCAACAACATGGCTAGGCAACCCATTCCTTACCTTTACCCCTTCCTGATTCTGCATCAACAACATGGTTAGGTAACCCATTCCATACAGTCACCACTGCCTGTGGCATGCTTACAAACTGTGACCTCTGATTTTCTGTATTGGTTAGGGTTCACTGTGTTAACACTGTTTAAGATTTTAAAGACATTGATCAAGTCCGTCTAATTCTTCTTTGTCTGGGATAAATGCAGCTCTGTTTTATAAAGATTGTTGCTAAAAAACAGAACTGGTCATACTTTCCAATTAATGGTCTATGGGCAACATAGAACAAGTGTATGTTTCTGATAGAACGGGGTATATTGTTATATATTAAATAGAATGGGTTATACATATATTATAAGCACTTTTGTTAAGTATGACCTGCTAGTGACAGTGGACCAAACATGTTTTAAATTTAAGTATAGCCATATTAAACTTTTAAATATGTTAAAACATATAGGCTCTTATATATATAACTTGAACATAAATTAATGAAGTTATCTCATCAGTAGTGTATGGGTGTGATGTTGCATATTTTAGGTGTGAGGGATAAAGTATTTTTTTTCTACATACTGTATGTAATCTCTAAAGGAAATAATGATGTTATTATGTAACTATAATGTATTATAATATTTTGAGCCTGTTTTACTGTGCAGAGTGTGGATAATATTATGTAGTGTATCAGTAAAAAGCTTAACCAGTTACTTTGAGTCATTACAGTAAATGATGATCCCTGATATGTGTTAAAATCAATAAAAGAATGAACCCACAAGGGAAAAAAATATAAAAAAAATGCTTTGACAGATTGTATAAAGAAACTGGAGAGAGAGAGAGGCTTTATTTGTTGACCTTAATCAATAATCCATCCATTCAATTAATTCATTTTTGTTGTAAGTAATAATAAAAAATAATAATATGACCGTAACTATTGAGTCAGGAATGGAGAGTCAAAAACAGTGTGGGTCAAGGGGAGGGTCGCTGTCCTAGGTGAATTCATCAGTTCAGACAAAGGGGAATCGGGGAGGGGTTAGGGTTAGGGTTAACTTGCTGTGTAAAAATAGAGGGACCCCCAGAGAGTCTTTTTCTAGTTTAAGAAATTGCTTTACATCCCTTATCCAATGTATTTATTTATTTATTTATTTATTTTATTAAATAGGACAATGCACGATTTTTAACATTTATGATGAAATTGCTCCCAGATTTAGGTATGAGCTCAAATAAAGTAACATTTACAGAAAGGAATGTGATTGAGCATCAGATAATTGTATAACAAAATAGAAAAAGAAATATAGAGAGAGAGAGAGAGAGAGAGAGAGAGAGAGAGAGATGTCAGATGAAAAGACACAGCAGACCTACAAAAGCAAATGAAGAATTCAAATACATAACTAAATAACTAATAAAATAACACAACACATAAAACACAGACACACCTCAGAACAGCCCCAACACAGCTCGTGTCTTTTCCTGATGTCCTTACACGATTGCTGCACACGCTGCCACTCAAACCGGCAGGGAAGATGAATCCATAGCAATCATTAATTAGAGGGTATGTGATGGACACAGGTGAAAACAACAAAGTTCAGTGATGCGCTATGACGCACAGAGAACACTTGCAATGATGTTATTATTGTTTGAAAGAGACTTGAAACAAAATCAAACAAAACAAAAGCAAAACAAAATAATAAACAAAAAAAACATAACTTTTGCCACCTGTTACTACAGCCCCAAAACAGCCTGAGTCCTTTCCCCATGTTCTTACATGATTGCTGCACACGAAATGTATGAAATGAGGGTGAGGCAGCTTCCCGTCCAGTAGGATCAGGCACCTGGCCTGGATACTCGCAGATGCCAGTGTGTCCGACTGCATCCTACACAAGGAGATATCACCCTGAAACATGAAGATCAGGGTGGGGTGCTGGTGTAATCATCCTACACAAGGAGATATCACCCTGAAGCATGAAGATCAGTGAGGAGTGATGAGTTAAAGTCTATAGCCGGTGGTCCACCACAGATTAGCTATTATTATTATTATTATTATTTATTGGTTTATTTATTTATTTATTTATTAGCAGACACCCTTATCTAGGGCGACTTACAATTGTTACAAGATATCACATTATTTTTACATACAATTACCCATTTATACAGTTGGGTTTTTACTGGAGCAATCTAGGTAAAGTACCTTGCTCAAGGGTACAGCACCAGTGTCCCCCACCTGGGATTGAACCCACGACCCTCCGGTCAAGAGTCCAGAGCCCCTAACCACTACTCCATAATGTACCTCACTAGAATGACACTACCAAGCATAATCAAATTAAGCGTTAATGACCGACATGGATTTGTCTAACCGGCAGATAATGAACTAAGGTATGCAGGCTCTTAACAACCCTTTGTCATTATCTGCCAGTTAGAGACTGATTCAGAGATCATTAACACGATTATAAACCGTATTATTGTGGTATTTTGGAAAAGTTAGCCCCATTAACACCATTTGTAAGCTTTAAAAGTAATTGTAAGTCAAAAGCAAAATTGAATTAAGCCTATAAAGAAATGATTAGATTAAAATAAATGAATAAGCAAAGACTGTGTTGGGCAAGGAAGAGAAACTGCACATTTTTTCATTTCCCATTTGTGCTACTAGCTTCTGCATTACTAGAAAAGTGAGAATATTTTCGGTACAACTGAACTTGTAGGATGGATTGCGTCCCAGAGGAGGTATTCACTGTCTAAAAAGAGTTGTCAGATGAAGTGAGTATTAGTTTCCAGTCCTAACAGTAGACTGTAGCATGAGGTCTATTTCCTATCCATAGTCCAGAAGACGGGATAAAGTTTCTCATTGGTATTGAAATCTATGAAAGTGTAAATGAGAGATTTGGTGTCCACATTGTAAAAAGAGAGCTGCCCCTCTTCATAATCTAAATACACCCCCAGCTTCTGTGGCTTCATGCTCAGGGGTAGTGGGACGTGTGGGTCAATAAGAGCACTGAATTGATTTCCAATTTCCCACCACTCAATAGTCCAGTAATCATGCTGGAGAGTCATAGTAAACCCCCTCTTCCTCTCGGCAGACTCGCTGGTGACTCCTAATCTCCAGAAAGTATTCTCCCCCACCTCCACCTCCCAGTAGTGTCTTCCGGAGGTGAAGCCTTCTCTGCCAAGCACACAGAGCCTGTGATCAAATCTCTGGGGATTGTCGGGGACAGCTTGTTTTTCCTCTCCCAGTCTCACTCGCTTCCCATCTGCAGACAGAGTGAGCAAGGGGTTTGCTGTATTAGGGTCCAGAGTTACATCAACTGTGTAGAAGAGAGGAGACAATAAGAACAAATCAAATCAAACAGGATTGTACAAACAAACAGAAACATCATACTCTGGCAAACAAATAATAAAGTTAAGCAGTAGTACCTGATGAATTACAAATTGAATTCCAGCCTAGAAAAAAAAGACAGATATTTTTCAATATTCTCAACAGTAAAATGCAATAAAATTAAACTTTAAGGCCAGACAAGTGACCACCAAAATCTGGCTTTGATGGGGGAGTGGGCTTAATACTGAAAGGACATACACTTAATTCTGACAAACTTCTATTAATTAATAACAATCCAAAGCTCATTAAAACCATCTAAAAACACAAAATGATGTACCTATTCTAGGTAACTATTTTGGCCAGAATAATCAGTATGTGTATAATATATATTATACACACACAGTCAGAGACAAATGTATTTGGGCAGTTTAAAAAAAAATTGGAAAAACCACAAAGTGATTTCTATAATTTCTAATTGTTCTATTGAAAGTTATACATTAAAGTACAGATTCAGCTTTATAATAAAACAACAAGTTATTACATAACATGCATAAAATGAAAAATAACATACAGTTTTTCTAATTTTTTAAAACTGCCCAAATGCTTTTGTCTGTGACTGTATATATTAGATGTATATCAGGGCATAGTTATCTTGGTTTATTATTATTGAAATAAATTATAAATGAATACTGCATTGTTAAAATCAGGACAATCTAAAAATAGCTCCTCCTATGAAGCATTCATTTTAGAGGTGTGACGTTACTATGAAAAATTACTTACATGAATAACCAATTAAAACAAGCCATGCAAATAGAACTCCATCGTATTCAAGGGAAGATTTGCTGGTTGTATTACTTGAAACCAAGGTTTACCATACTCACCACTATTCTGAGAGATTTGCTTTTTAGAAAGCCACATCTGAGTAGCAATACCCTAAAAAAACAAAGACATAATGATTGGTGTCTTTCTTCCTCTAACTGTTCATGTAAAACCTGGATGGAACTCCCCAGGTTCATCATCCCAAGAAAACAGGAGTGACAGCTTGCTTATTAATGTCAACCACTCTAGAAATGGGTGGTGGATAAGGGGTGGCAGTGATGTTACAAGGCTTTGCGGGTCTTGAGGCAAAATAAGTGTGTGCTTTTAGAATTTCATTTTTATATTGCTGTAATGCAGTCAGTGGTACACGTATTGTTTTGGGTTCTATGGGTCTTTATGAGTTCAGCTTGCTGCTCTCACCTTCTCTTTGATCAGGGACTGCATGATGAACTCCATAATTGGTAAGATGTTACTCAGCTTGCCTCGCTTCCACTCCTTCACCAGCTCTGCTAGACCACCTGATACCTCCTCCCCAGCAGACAAGGAGTTCTGTTTTTAAGAACATACATTCAAATAAAGATTGTTACATCATTTCCAATGAGTCTCCTCATCCTTTCCAAAAGCTGTATGAAATAAATCCACAATAAATCCATTAAAATAAAAACAAGTTTTTTGTATGGACTGCCAATTATTATTGAGAATGGAATCCATGTGACCAGCAATACTATCTGATCCCCCCAAACTCACAGAGTGTGGGAAGGCAGTGAACAAAGTGTACTGGCATGAAAACAAATGCAGTACCTGAAAACAGCGATGCATCTTTGATTTAAATCATGTTTAAGTTTTTTCCCTACATTTTTTATTTTAATTCTGATTGTTTTATTTGCTTGTTGTAAGACATACATTTAAAAACTAAAATTAGGGGGCTTCAAAAGATGGCCAGTTGCAGGCTTGTGAGAATTTTTCAATAAGGTCCTATTTGACTTTCTATCAAGTTTAATTTTGTTTTCGTGAAAATGTACTCAAGTAATAAGAAGCCTTCTGCCCACCTGTGTTTGTCCGATTCCTATTAGCTGGTTGATGTCAAACCTTTATCAGGTTGAGCCTTAAAGAATCCCAGTGGTTCAGCATCAACAACATGGCTAAGTAACCCATTCCATACCCTCACCACTCTACGTAAAGAAGTGTCTCCTCCCCTGTGTCCTCAGTCTGTCTCCACTTGTCCTGGTTTCTATTGCCTTGGGTTAACTTTGTCAAATCATTTTAAGATTTGAAAGGCTTCAAACAAGCCCCCCTTAATCTTTGCTGTAGGCTAAATAAATCTTCAAAGCTCATTGCTTAAATCCCTGGGATAAGTCTGCTTGTTATTTATTGGACTTTCTCCAAAGGCCAAAACTAGGAAGGTGCAATAATGTAGTTGGTGATTTTTGCAGGGGTCTGGAACCAGTGTTAACAATACCTCTGGCACTCTCTTCAGTTCCCTTGCCCACTCCATGATAATGTGCTGGCCTTCCTTCAGCCTTTGCTCCTCCCCTTCCGCCCACTCGTTCAGCTTGTCTAACTCGTCAGCCCATTTCATGATGAAGCTCCGGCACTCTTCAAGGTTACACATTTCCTCACAGGACACACTGGATGGCATGGCAGAGTTCTGACATGCAATGTAAAAATTACAAATGATTCAAAATACAGTTAATTATCCACAAACTCTGCAAAAATAAATATATTTAATTTGAACAGGAAATGTGTTGCAACCAAGTTTTTTGCTGGGCTGCTTAGCTGTAGGGATATTATTTGCAGTGTGGAGTAGTGGTTAGGGCTCTGGACTCTGGACCGGAGGGTCGTGGGTTCAATCCCAGGTGGGGGACACTGCTGCTCTACCCTTGAGCAAGGTACTTTACCTAGATTGCTGCAGTAGAAACCCAACTGCATAAATGGGTAATTGTATGTAAAAATAAAGTAATTGTATGTAAAAATAATGTAATTGTATGTAAAAATAATGTGATATCTTGTAACAATTGTAAGTCGCCCTGGATAAGGGCGTCTGCTAAGAAATAAATACTAATAATAATAATAATTTGCGTCTGAGATTTTTGTGAGAGGGTGATGCAGGTATCCATTGTATTAATATGTCTTTATTAGCGTTTTAGTTTGTTAAGTTAAATAATGGGGCTTTAGATAGCAATATTTTTTGTCTGTAAACCAAAAGTAGCAAATACTTTCAGTCCAGTGGATTTGTTTGATTTATTTTCCAAGTTGTATTCAAGTTAAAGCTTTGGTTTGTACACGGAGCATAATGAAAAGCCAAGACCAAACTAAACAGCAAGATGAAAAATTAGAGTGTGACCTGGGTTTAAATAGAGAGACTGACAGATTATATTTTAGCAGGAAGACTGATGGAGGAGCCCAGGCTCCTGCCCCCTGAACCACACTAAGGTTACAATACAATCAGTCCCTCTATGATCAGCTCTCACTGTAACTGTGACCCTGACACTGAGCTCTCACTGTACTCTCTTTACCTGGCAAAGCTTGTCCAACTCGTCAGCCCATTTCACAATGAAGTTCCGACACTCTTCAAGACTACAAACTTCCTCACCGGTCACATTGGATGGTATGATGGGGTTCTGAAATAAAATAAATAAATATGACTTACAACTAGGTACTAAACCACAAACGCTGCAGAAATAATACAGGAAATGTGTTTCTGATTCTGTTTCTACTCCTTTCCTGCCCCTCTGTACCTCCCAGCCTTTGTTCAGCTCCTTTGCCAGCTCCATGATGAAGTGTCGACCCTCCTCCAGACTCCATTCACCAAGCTCATGACGCCTGGACTTTTTATCATAGGTCTGCAGAATGAATGAAAGTATAAATGCATATTTACAAACCTCTCAATTCGTCTCAGTCAAACAGGTTCACTGAGCATTCTACTGTAGATGCATTGCATTTTTAAACTCTCTTGAACACTGATTCTTAGTTTGAAACAGTAAAGTACAACCCAGTTAAAAACAAATAAATAAAACATTTCTATCCAAAACTATTTTACAGTTCATAACAGCACTATGAAATCCTCTCACTCTCTTTATGTACCTTGAAAACTTTCTTCAGCGCCCCTGTCCAGGCGGGAATCTACAGAAGAAAAGTTAATTGTTTTCATCAACATTTGCATAAAGTGAAACACAAAACTGAAGAGCATGCCCTGATTGTAACTTTCATCAGCAGTACAGCTGTTGCCTGATCTAGCAGATCGCTGGAGAGCAGGAGTACAGGCAAAAGACAGTAGAAAAGTTGACAGCCTGTTATGAGCGGGGAAGAGAGACATGCGTCAAGCTTTTCCAGAGTGTCTTGCAGGCAAGTATTGAAAAGCGAAGGGTGATTTTGCAAAAGCAGCTGTCCATTGATATGCTTGAATTTATTTGATCCTTGTCAGTTGCCACAAATGGACAAAGAACAGTGATGTGTTTCCTGACCTTTTAGCTGTTTCTAATTTTGAATGGCATGTCTACAAAAAGGTTGAAAAACTACCTCAGCTGACACAACAAGCAACATGTTGGGAAACACAGGCTGAGCCAAAACTTGCTGCAATTGCAAAGAGATACATTTGGCTACCAGTGAGCACTGCTGATGTAGAAAACACATTTTCTGTTTATTAAGACCTCCTGAAAGACAACAGACGAATCCTGACAAAAGACAATGTGAAGCTTCTACTCATGTTAAAACAGAACAAGTTTTTTGGATGATCTTTTTTTTTTTTGTTTCTTTGTGTGACAATTTAATCTTGAATAGTTATTTGTTTTCCTGCAAACTGTGTTGCCATGCCCGAAATGCTTCAGATACAACACTCAGAAGTTAATTTTTGCATTCATTCAATTGTACATGCATACATACAAATAGCTCTTTTGCACCTTTTATAAATCTATTCTGTTTTTGTGAAAGAAAATAATAAAGCAGCGTTTTGCAACAACTATGATGTTTTGAGTCTTCTTTGTATGTATCAATAAAATAAAGTAGAACAATGTATACCAGTATAAATTTACCCTAAATACCCACAGCAAAATATCTAAATATCCCCACAATTTTTTGGCAAATATTTCCGCAAATTTCTATTGACCCTGCTGATGAGTTAAGAAAACTTACATTAGCATAATACCTGTATTTACCTCCTGACTACAGAACCTGCTCTTTAGTTGAATGGTAAGACATTTGAAGCTTTCATCTTAAATGTATTAACAAATACAAAAGGAATAGGACTGTACGTTGCTTTTTGGGCTTCAATGTAGCATAGAAAAGAAAATAAGGTAAAAAATACCATTACAAAATCAAATACACATTTAACATGATGACTTTAATAGAGGAAAATGTTAGATCTACAAAGTGATGGTAATAGATATTAGATAATCTTGTAAACCTGATCTCGGGATCAGGTTTACAACATAGATACTGGTAGGAGAAATACTGTACAGTATATTAATAAGAATAAAGACTGAATTTATCTACCATACTGGGTGAGTGTTATAATTTACTTCCAGTTTGTTGTGTTCTTTTCAGCACTGTAAATTATTTTAATACATACACATTTGAGTTGAATAGATTTTTTTTTGCCAAAAATGAATATAAGTTTTGAAGTTGAAAAACAAATCCTGGGTATTATTGTAATTAGGTTGCATGAAACTTGAATGAATATATAGTGATGCAGAGCTCTATTCACAAAGCTTTAACTCATGACTTATTTATTTGAAAGTCTTTTTATATGAATAGAATAAAGTTTGACATTTATGAAACTGTTCTTTACTGTTGTTAATAAAACAGCCAATAGTCTAGAAGAGTTTTGGAAATATCAAACTTGATTTTATTTATTAAAACCTTCTTTAGATAACTCCTGTGTTCAAGCTTTGTAATTCATGCTTATAGAAATACTTGAAGCGATATTGCCTGGTCCAATGCCTACCTGCCCATGCAGGTTGATTCTGCCCATGTACACTCCCTCTGCCCTGACCCTGATTACACAGAGACTTGGAAGTCCTACACCCCTTGGTAAAACAAAGGGTATTGATTTCCACTATTGCACTTTGAATTGCTTCCCACCGCTACTGTCTGTGCCATACCTTATGGTTGCTCTGATGAGATCTCTCAGTGCTGAAAGATTTGGAATCACGTGCAGAAGTTATCCCTTTAAAGTGACTGCTGAAACTCTGCTGGGAAATACTGATGATTCCTGATGTGCTTGTAACTATGGGGACGAGAGACAGTGAGGGAACATGATGGGGTTATGGAGGTGGAGAGAGTTTAGGAACATAAGAAATTCAAGAATGAGAAAAGGCCATTCGGCCCACTTGTGCTCGTTCACTTTGGTGCCAGCGTGGTCTGTTAGCACGGACATGTTATATAATTAGTCTTTGTTTCCTAAATATCGAGAAAGATTTACTTTTAAACACAGAATAATTTACTTTCACATAGAAGCTGCATTTGATTGCATTTTTTATTTAAATAAATGTTTTTGTCACAATTATTTTCTATTTGTAAATACAAACATATTGATGGCGATGTATTGTCCCATTCCCAGGTAGAAGACCCATGTATACTACCAAGAGATACACCTTCACCTGAGGGTCAAGATAAAATGAACAGCCTTAAATACAAGGTGTCTGTGGCAGAGCAGGGCTCTGCCCTTGTAAATATTGGCAGGGATGGGGTTAAATTCTCCTCCCTGCCCAGGTTTATTGTGTCAGGTGACTGGGGGTTGATTGGAGTAATTAACAATCAATCAGCACCCAGCCATCTGACATAAAAGTAGGCCTCAGCGCCTCATTAGGGAGAGGTAGCTGAGGAAGCAAGGGTGGTTTTTCTTTGTGTGCTGGGGTTTTTTTTGTTTTTTTTTAATTTTGCAGTCCAGTGAAGGCAAAGCGCAGCCTGGAAGATTTATTTTTTTGTAAGTTTTACTTTTGTGTTTATTGCTTGTGTTTAAGAACCTTTTTGTTTGGCCCTCGTGCCTGTTTATTTTGTTTCTTTTATTTAATAAAATTATTTAGTTTGAACTGCAGTCTGTCTCTGCATGACATGTTTTTTTCAGGTGTGAAATATCTTAAAGCAAAACTGAACAAATTCTGATCATTTGTATGATGCAGCTTGCCAGTGGGGTATGTCCGCCCAATTTTATACAACAAACTAATCGTCATATGAGACAAGATCAAAGGAGTGAAGTTTGGCCTCCCGACAGATGGAGGTGCTAATGAGGCTAACTTCCATACCCTTAACGAGATGGAACTGACAGAGGTCTAGAATCAGGTTGCTACGGCCATCTTGATAAGGGCAGCTACACAGGTGCTCCTGGTTCCACTTCATCAACGTCATGGTTATGCGATTAACACATTCATTACAGAGTGGTTGAGATTGGATTGATGGGGCGGAGCCGGGAATAGATAGGGAACTGTGTCAGCTGGAGGATGTTAGTTCTACGTAGGGAATACTACTGGGCAGACGAGAGCAGGGCTGTGAAGGTAGCACTTAAAAAAAAAAAAACCTGTGCCGTTTTTTCCTGTGATCAGGACTATTAGCCAAGAGACTTAAGTGATCTGGGCTGAAGGTGGAGGATTTGCGAGTGTGACAAAGGAGCCAAGGCGGAACCTGTCTGACTGCCAGACTTGTTACTGTTCCAGCTGGCTTTGTTCTCCACCTTGTGTAAATATGCAAATGTAATGGACTTTTGAACCTTACAACTGGTCTTTGTTTTGATTATTTTTCTCAACACTCAACATTATCACTTCTATACCGTTTACAGGAGTAATATTTGATTTTGCTTATAATGCCTGACTGACTGGACGCTGTGTCATTTTATTGTATGCTAGTATTGTATTGATATTATTATATAATGTTGGAGTCAAACAAAACATTTCTCACCAGTTTCGAGTTCAGCATTTTTCTTTGCCATCTTCTCTACAGATCTTCCCACATTGATAACTGCACAGAAACACAAGAAGAAAATCAGGGATACTGTCCTCCCAACTGGACATACACATATACGAGTCATTCATGGGTATATTATATATACAGTAGTGTTCAAAAGCTTGGAAACGACAAATGATTTACAGCAAGACTGGGGGGGATTCCTCACTCCGACCCTTTACTTACTAAATATCTTGGTATTATAGATAATTATCTCCTCTTTAAAAATATCCAAAATATTTTAATGAGTAAGACATCTCATAAGTAGAATGGTCCACTGAAATGTTCTCCTTTTCCTAGGAAAGCAGTGCAACTGGGAATAGGGAGTTTGTTGCCAAATAACTTCACTCAGACTACTTTCTCACTAAATATCTTGGCATCCCTAAACAGATAATTGTCAGATGTTTGCCTTTTGCAACATAGTTTACCAGCTTACCTTTGAAAAGTAGTTCGCAGCTCTGATATCAGTGGAGAAAAAACAGAAGTTTTGAAGTTTTGTTTCATAGTTTATGTTGCTCTTTGATCCAGCGTATGACTAAAATAGAAACTGTTTTAAGTTCAACACATAAAGTAGTGAACACCTGTGCAGTATACCTGTATTCATTAACCAGGAGACAACACTATCTCTCTCTGAGGGAGACTGTGCTACACTGCTGGCTAATTCGCCAGCCTCTTTCACTTCTGGTTCAATTCGGGGTCGCGAAGTGGCACAGACATATGAAAAAAATCACTATCCCCTCCTGCCTTTCATTTATATAGGCCTGGGTTCGAATCGAGCTTCTCAGGTCTCAAGTGAAATGAGTTTGGTCAGTAGTCTCAACGACCTACTGTACATAAGAACAAATGAAAGTGGGTATGTAAAGGATCCAAGTGATTGAGCATCAATACCAGAACTAGGTAACCCCTTCCATACCCTCACCACTCTGTGTGAGGAAGTGTCTTCTTCCTTCCACTCCATTTCCAGCTGTGTTCTCTGGTTCTGGTTTCTGTGCTGCGCTTAAAATATTGGTTAGGGTTAACTTTGACAACCCCTTTTAAAAATTTTAAAGACTTCAGTCATGCCAACCTAATTCTTCTTAGTTCCAGACTAAACAGATTCAGTTCTTTCAGCCTCTATTCACAGCTCATTCCTTTAGTCCTGAGATTAGTCTGGATGGCCTCTTTACAAGGACACAATGTCTCTTTCACACAGGAGAATCCACAAATGATTTGATTTGAACCATTCTTTATTGCATTTGACAGAGCCACGCCCATGAAGGAACGTGATATACATTTTGGACAACGGCCTTGTCCATTAGAGCTGGATAGCCGCCCCATGTGCTGGCTGAACTTGATTGATGACAGTTACAGCCAGCGGGCTGGACAAGTGGTTCTCTGGGCCACCTTCCCCCTGGACAAGGCACGCTGCAAGGTGGAGGCAGGGGAGGAGGAGAACCAAACAAAGAAACGACAAGGAGGCGTAGGCAAAAGGCTATTTATAGGAACAGTTTGATTTCCTATCAGAAACACAACATAGTTTCCAATTGGTACTCTGGTGACCAGAATTGGCCACAGTACTCTTATATCTGGTCTCACCAGTGTATTATATATTATACACCACACGAGAGCTGGAGTTCCCTTAATGGCACAGCAATGATGGATTCCCCTCCTCTATTAAAGAGACCAGGAACGCCCTGCAGGAGCTGCTGCAGGTTGTATAGAAGCACATTCCAGGAGCTGAGCTCTTCTCACCAGCCTCGTCTCCACTAACAGGAAATGGGTTCCTGTGCTCTGTACACAATGACATCATGAGCATTGATACTCTTAACACTGTGAAACAAACCCCCGTCAGTGACACTCAGCAGCTCTCATTAGGACTCACAATGTTAGTTCTTGTATTAGTTCTGTTTCTCTCATTGTCAAGTAAGTGCCAGCTTTTATAGGCTTTGCTGAACTGCGTTTGTGTCATTTAGAAATTTCTAACTGAGTAGCTAGACATTTACTTATCATTGTTGAGGATTCACAAGAAGATGGGAAACAATTTCAGCTGCAAATTGGAATATAAATTGTTTACAATTCCATTCTATAGGTGTTGTTTAAAGGTAATAGGCTATTATCCACACCCAAAGAAGAGCTGATTTTAGGGAAAGTAAAAAAAAAAGTGTTTTTTTTTTATTCCAGTGAGTTGTTATAAAGTACTTCTTATATATTTGTCATTAAAAGATCCTTTTGTTTTTATTTCAGAGGCTGTGGGTGTAACTGTGGTGACACAGAAACAGTTTTCTACAGTGAAAGAGGGAGAAACAGCTCTCTTAACATGTACACAAGAGGGCTCTGATCAGTACATGTACTGGTACAGGCAATATCCTCATAAGGGACTGGAACTGATTTTCTTCTCTAGGCTGGAAAACATGGATTTAGAAAAAGAGTTCACTGATGACAGGTTTTCAGCTACCAGACCCAACAGGCAGAGTTTCCCTCTGACTATCACAGATCTGCACACTAAAGACTCTGCTGTGTATTACTGTGCTAGCAGCACACAGTATGTGAGAGTCATGTAACCTCAATACAAAAACCTCAACACAAAGGGTTCTGTATTCCATACTCAACACTAGGGAGCAGTGCTGGGTAAAGCACACTGAAATGGAAATGCAAATAAGTAAATTGATAAAACAAAAAAATACTTCAAGTAGCTTTCCTGTCTGTAACCTAAATCCTGTCTAACACAGCATGACAGCCTGTCTAGAAACAAGTAGGATCCTGCCACACGTGTGTTAAGGAAGAGGAAATGGTTTCCTGTCCTCTGTACACAATGACGTCATGAGAGTCAACACCCCTCAAGATAAACTCTGAAGCAGAACTCTGAAACGCTCAGTATTAATCTGAACCCATCACTCAGAGCTCATTGTTAGATACACATTTTTGAATGGGTAAATTCTATCCCTTTTCTATTGGACAATTATATTTATTTCTATTAAATAAGGAAAGCAAAGAAAATACATCAGGAACATTATAAAACTTTTTAATAGATTGCCTCTCGATAAAGTAAGCTCAACATATTTGTTGAAAATTAATAGAAAATGAATATTATAAGTTGATGTATTTATTATGAAGTTATATCAGAAATGCAATATTGAATATGCACAGTGAGTATTAAATAAGACTGAAAATAAACACTCCCTTAAAAAGTAATTAACATAGGGTTTATTTTCAATGGGTATTGCTTGTAAGCCTGCTAAATACTTCAACTGCAGTGTAAAGTTTTAGTCAGTAGGTGGCAGCAGTAGCGCTAGCATCCCATAGAAAGGCCCATTAGAAAACTCCTGAGTGCTGCAGTAGAGATAAGCACTGCACAGCAGCGTCATGCAGTGTGCAGGACACCGGAAATAAAAGGATGCATGTTTGATTTCTGCAGAAATATTCAATTCCTGTGTTGTACCTGAAATGGACCGTGCCTCATCCTTTTAGAAGTGCAACACTTGCACCCCCAACTAAAAACAAAGCTAGCCCAGAGGTACAAACATATAAAGTAAACCGGCAAAATAAATAACAAAACACAAAAAGATCACACTGGGAGAGAGAACTTGCGAATAGCGTGGAACTTACCTTCTCTGAGGATTAACAAAGGAACTAGCTGGCAGTCCTGATAGAAAAACAGAGCAGTCAATGGAACACAGCTTTTATAAGGTACATTAAATTGGTTACAATTAACATGCAATTAGGTTGTTAGTAGCAGTTGTCTTACCTGCTACATTCTACCCCCTCACCCTTTATTCATAGACGGCCCGTTGGTGCAATTCTTTCAGCTAACCTGCCATGGGCGAAAATAAGAGGAGGTGGGAAGTGGATAAAGACAGTCACCCTCACCAAGCCCTGGGAAAAAGGCAGCCCCCAATCTCCCTGCTGGTCCTGGACCTCAATGGTCTGGATAGTCGATCGTGGAAGTCTGTATCGGTTTGGGTGCTGCCCTGCAGTATTCCTAATAGTCCTTTGCAGATTTACATTTTCTGCTGGTAAAGCAATACCAGGGGTACCCCCTCTTCATAAGGGAGTTCTGAAATGGCAAAGAGAATGGAGTCCTGATCCTCAGAGTCCTCATCTCACTCTCCAACAGTAACACTCCCCATAATGTCTCCCCAGCTCTGCAATCTGTCGATTGCTGAACCACTAATCGTAGCTCGGAACGGTGTACTTGTCGGACCAAGCCGACCCCGATAACAGGGCTGGTGGAGTAGACAGCGCCCTGAACGTCTGGTGCACGGACAACTCTGTTCAAGACAGGACTCCAGACATCCTGGATCTTATGCCGACCCCGTACACTGTGGTCCTTTATGTGAACCAGCTGCCTAACCCGGAATGCAGATTCTCTTACTTTGGAATTATTCACCAAAATGTAGTGGACGCACTGTGACTGGGACTCTTCCCCCCCCCTCCAAGCTAACCTGACTACGCCACCCACTAATATAGAGTTTTATATTATGGAGCTAGAGGGATACCCGATAAGACTAGACAAACAAATGTTACCGCCTTTCTACAACAGGCCCCCTCAATTAAATGAGCTAGCAGACAAGACTGCAGTTTAAAATGTTTTAATCGATAAAAGAAATATTAAACAAAATAAATTAAACAATGAATACAGTACTATGTATAAAAAAATGACTGACAGATGCAATACCGAAAACTGCCACACGATGGCTAACAATTATATGAACATAAGAAAGTTTACAAACGAGAGGATGCAATTCAGCCCATGTTGCTCGTTAGTAGCTTATTGATCCCAGAATCTCAAGCAGCTTCCTGAAATATCCCAGGGTGTCAGCTTCAACAACATTACTGGGGAGTTGGTTCCAGACCCTCAATTCTCTGTGTAAAAAAAGTGCCTCCTATTTTCTGTTCTGAATGCCCCTTTATCTAATCTCCATTTGTGACCCCTGGTCCTTGTTTCTTTTTTCAGGTCAAAGTCCCCTAGGTCGACATTGTCTATACCTTTTAAGATTTTGAATGTTTGAATCAGATCGCCGCGTAGTCTTTGTTCAAGACTGAATAGATTCAATTCTTTTAGCCTGTCTGCATACGAAAAGCCTTTTAAACCCGGGATCATTCTAGCTGCTCTTCTTTGCTCTCTTTCTACAGCAGCAATATCCTTTTTGTAATGAGGTGATCAGAACTGAACACAATATTCTAGGCGAGGTCTTACCAATGCATTGTAAAGTTAACATTACTTCCCTAGATTTAAATTCAACACTCCTCACAATATATCAGAGCATCTTGTTGGCCTTTTTTATAGCTTCCCCACATTGTCTAGATAAAGACATTTCTGAGTCAACAAACTCCTAGGTCTTTTTCATAGTTCCCTTCAATTTCAGTATCTCCCATATGATATTTATAATGCACATTTTTATTGCCTGCATGCAGTACTTTACACTTTTCTCTATTAAATGTCATTTGCAATGTGTCTGCCCAGTTCTGAATGCTGTCTAGATCATTTTGAATGACCTTTGCTGCTGCAACAGTGTTTGCCACTCCTCCTATTTTTGTGTCGTCTGCAAATTTAACAGGTTTGCTTACTATACCAGAATCTAAATCATTAATGTAGATTAGGAATAGCAGACAACCGAATACTGATCCCTGTGGTACACCACTGGTTACCTCGCTCCATTTTGAGGTTTCTCCTCTAATCAGTACTTTGTTTTCTACATGTTAACCACTCCCTAATCCATGTGCATGCATTTCCTTGAATCCCTACTGCGTTCAGTTTGAGGATTCATCTTTTATGCGGGACTTTGTCGAAAGTTTTCTGGAAATCTAAATAAACCAAGTCGTATGCTTTGCAATTATCCGTTTTCAATGTTGCATCCTCAAAGTCAAGTAGGTTAGTTAGACACGATCCCCCTTTCCTAAAACCATGCTGACTGTCTCCCAGGATATTGTTACCATATAGGTAATTTTCCCATTTTGGATCTTATTATAGTTTCCATAAGTTCACATATAATAGAAGTCAGGCTTACTGGTCTATAGTTACCTGGTTTAGTTTTGTCTCTCTTTTTGTGGATCGGTATTACGTTTGCTATTTTCCAGTCTGTTGGTACAACCCCTGTGTCAAGAGACTGTTGCATGATCTTGGTTAGCGGTTTGTAAACAACTTTTCATTTCTTTGAGTATTATTGGGAGGATCTCATCCGGCCCAGGGGATTTGTTTATTTTAAGAGCTCCTAGTCCCTTTAACACTTCTGCCTCTGTTATGCTAAAGTTATTTAAAATTGGATAGGAACAGGTAGACATGTGGGGCATGTTGTCGTGTCCTCCTTTGTAAAACCTGTGAAAACAATCATTTAATATATTTGCTATTTTTTTTCTTTGTTTATGATTTTGCCATTTGTGTGTCTTAGACATTTAAACTCTTCTTTGAATGTTCTCTTGTTATAATATTGGAAAAACATTTTGGAATTGGTTTTAGCCCCCTTAGCAATATTGATTTCTATCTCTTGGCCTTTCTAACTTCCTTTTTGACTTGTGTTTGCAGTTCCAAGTACTCTTTCTGTGTACTTTGTTTTTGGTTCCCTTTTAAACGCTCTGTAAAGTGCCTTTTTTCGCTGAATAATTCTCTTTTTTTTTTTACTTGATCTATTAAACCATTTTGGCCATTTTGTTTTAGATTTAGATTTGTCTGCTTTTGGGATGTAACTGTTTTGTGCCTCTAGTACTCCATTTTTTAAAAATCGCCATCCTTTTTCTGTGGATGTTTTCTCCATTTTACTCCAATCTACTTCTATTAGTTTGTTTCATACCTTCATAGTTTGCTTTTCTAAAATTATAAACCTTAGCTTTAGTCATTACTTTTGGGGTTTTAAATACTTTAAATGAGACCATGTTGAGGTCTGAGTTTGCCAATGGCTCTCTGACCTCTGACCTCTGTTTTAGTTATTCCATCTTCGCTATTTGAAAGACTAAATCAAGGCATGCCTCCCCTCTAGTCGGTGCCTTGACAAATTGTGTTAGGAAGCAGTCATTTGTCATTTTCACCATTTCAATTTCATCCGTCGTGCTCCCCACCGAGTTCTCCCATTGTACACGGGGGAAGTTAAAATCCCCCATTAGTATGGCTTCTCCTTTTATGCTTAAGGATTCTACTACAATAGATAACCACAAGGCACGCCTTAATTTTAAACCACTAGATCTCTCCCAGCATGTGCTCCTAGAGGGGCAAACTAAAAAAAAGAAAGATAGAATTAAACTACTAGTGTGCACACACACACCCCAAAACCAAACGTGTAGTTCCCTATAACAAAACAAAAATACAGAACAAGGGGACTACAAAACAAACCATAAATTGTACAATAAACATAAGAAAAACAAAATATAATTCCAAACCAAACAACTCACCCCTCCAAATGAACCTGCCACGCTGGCAGAGGCCCACGGAGAATTCCTTAATGTTGGCTATGGTTAGTAATATTGCAGTACGTATAAAACGGCAGTATGGGCAACAGAAGCAAGCGCTAAATCAGTTTAGTACAACACAAAATGCGGTTTGGATAACTACAGGTCAAAACCGCGTAGACAGTAAAAAAGAGCTAAAATAAAACAAAGCGAAACACTTTAATCAAATCATGATAAAACAAACAAGAAACAGTGGCGTTCACACTCCTAAAACAAAAAAAAAAACACGCATATTAAAAGCACGACACAAAACATTTCGTTCAATTAAAAGAAAAATTCCGGGTTGTTTTACCTCAGCGAGATGAAGTACCGTGGACACAGAGTTTCCCTGCTCGCCCTACAGAGGTACAAACATATAAACTAAACCGACAAAATAAATAACAAAACACAAAAAGAAGATCACACTGGGAGAACTTGCGAATCGTGTGGGGGCTTACCTTCTCTGAAGATTAACAAAGGAACTAGCTGTCAGTCCTGATCGAAAAACAGCGTTGTGGTCGAGAGCACTCAATGGAACACTGCTTTTATAAGGTACATTAAATTGGTTTCAATTAACACGCAATTTGGTTGGTTTGGTAAGTGCAAAGAATTGATTGACTGGGTTTGGTCAATAATAAAATATATTTGGATCAATTGTCTCTGTTTAGTATTTGCTGTCCAATGGATATGAACTGAGCTTTCATTAAGGCAAGTCAAAATGAAAAAGCTGGCACTTGCGTGGATTAATTTTAAATTTGATTCACAGTAGATGCTGTGACGTTCCAAAGGGCAGCTACTGTCTGATAGTAGCCAGCTAGAGCTGGAAGCTGATTGGCTGATGGTACTGAAGTGTTTTCTAATATTTGATTCAGTACTGCTATTTATAATCTATATCCTATTTATATTCAATGCCTAAATGTGATGTATGTTTATTGCATTAGAGGTTGTTTACCAATTAAGGGTATGGATTCAAGTATTTCAGTTCTATTAATTATATGAAATACACATTTCCAAGCTTAAAGCCTTAAATACATGTATTAGTATATGTAGAGTTACTTATTTGCGTCTTCACTAAGGTAGTTCTTTTACATGCATTGAGAACTATTATTATTGTATAAGTGTGTCTGTGAACTTGGTCCCTCCCATGAGCTTTAACTAATTTGATTGTTTCTTTCAGTGCTGTATTGACTGTGTCCTGCCTGTTGGAAGTCCCATACTACTGAATCTACATTTTTACAACTGCAATTAATCTGATTGTATGTTGTATTAATGATTATTGAAACCTAGTATTAGATTTGTTTGTTTTTTAAATAACTGTCAGTAAATGACTAATTGGCTGTATAACAGAACATCTTGAATTGTGTGATTTTGTTATTCTTTGTTGACCAAACCAACCACCACCCTCCATTGCAAATAACCTGGTATTAAACATTTTGGAGTAAAGTTCAAATCTATAAATAATATTCTGGGTGTGGGCCCTTCCCAATGCTGGAGTCAGCTACTGGCTTGTTCTGCTAATTTGGGTCATTATTAATCTCGCACTGAGTATTTGCAAACCTGCACATCTTTTTAAAGGTTTCAGTTGTTATTTATAATCATGGCTTACAATGGAAATCTTATATGTATCTCTTACAGTATATTATCTCTGGATCCCTGGCTGTTGCAGCTGAGAATACCCACAGAAGAGATCTGGTCAGTATACTGATACACAAATAGAAATACCTGCAATCTGTAAGAAACACTTTTTGTGTAACTGAACTTTTCTAAATAGATTGATTCATTGCTTTTTTATTTAATATTAAGGTTATTCCTAGGTCAGCATTTCTCTAATGCAGACACCAGTGTTATTGTGTGCAGCCACAGCAGCCCCCAGCAAGACCTCTCTTAAATAACCTTTACTTTAATATCCAGCTGTCATTCAGCACAGTTCATTACTGTTACTGTTTAAGCTTCAATTTAAATTCCTGATCATGTTTCTGGAATAAAATGGACAAGAAAAGGCTTTAGTAGTGTGCCATGAAAATAGTGGTAAGGAATAATATTATATTTGTTAGTGATGGGACAAATATCCAGATATTCTAATAAACAATCCTCCACCTGTATTTGAAGGCAATAATCCATGTCTGTGTCCACCATAAATTACATAGCTGATAGATATTAGAAAGACGGATCTCAAATTAAAACTGTTCATTACTGTTCATACATACCTCTGCTTAACTTGCCAGCACTTGGACAGCACACTGTCATCTTTGTAAGCACTCATATGTGCAGCTGTCCACATAACTTTCACATGTCATTGTACAGTGTGTCAGTCGAGGTGAAGTGTTGCTTACAACTTTAGGAAGTCTGCATTGGCACCTTAATACAAATGAAAGGGTACATGTATGCAAATAGTTAAAAAGGAGAAAAAGTTAACTAACAATAGCCAACGACTTCTGCCATCCAGAATGGAACATTCTTCTAGAATTGTGATGTCATCATACCATAATCTTACTATACTTTTCTAGATTTTGGAAACGTGGCTGACTAAGTTATCGTACTTGTCTTACTGTAATTATAGTAGCTATGACATTTCTTTGACAAAGTAATTGATTTGGAATAAAGAATCATAAGTCTTTTACCAGAAAAATGTTATTTTATTTAAAGCTGTACAAATTTGACAAATGGTTGTATTCATATTCCAGTGAATTGCTGTTGACACTGCTGATCTCATTGCTGATGAGGGTTAATTAACCACATGAAACACATTAACAGCACACATGCAATTAGTAGTAATGGAAACGTTTAACAAATAATGACATGTAACCATCCTCCGAGACCAGTAGAACGAGCCAGTTCCACCTGGTAACCTGGATGGCCACTTTTAGGTAAGTACAATGAGAACTTGTGTAATATCATTCTCACATCATTGTTTAAACCCATTTCAGAATAAAAAAGGACAAGGGTCAAGTAGATTATTTTTCAGAAATAATAGCACTACACTCAGTGTGCTTGTTGCAAATGTAGCCCTGTGGCAATGTGCCCCGCCCCCGTGTGTTATATGTTGTATGTTGCGTGTGTTAATGTTGGTGTATTGTAGTTGGTACACGGGATATAATGTGGGTAATGAGCACGAGTATTTAAAATGTATAATTGTATTTAGGCACGGAATTGCACTATCACTTCACGTGCATTTAAAGTATTTAATATGTGAGCACAAGGTTGCACATAATTAATTCACGTGCTGGGATTCAAATGAATAATTAATTAGTAATTGAATCCCGGCACAACAGTATATACAGATGCACGTTTTACTTACTCGGGGTTGGGTGTTCGGTGAGTAGGAACGGGTGTGGAAAGAAGAAATAAAAAGATAACAATTGCTATTGCGTGTTGATAGGACCAGCACGATACTTGTTTGTTTATATAGACTCACGTGTTTGTGTGTCTGTCAGTGCACGGTTTGTTAAGTGTTAGTCTGTTTTGTTTGTCTGTTTTATTTGGCCTCAAGTGCCGTGTCCTGTTTTCTGTATAAAACCTTTTTGTTTCGTTCAAACCTTTTATTTTACAATAAACCGGCGCAAGCAAGCGCCTTTATCATTTCATCCACCGTCTGTCTGTGTACTCCTTTCTGGTCTGACGTAACCACTAGAGCCTGCTTGTCACAAGCCCTTGTGAATATGTGATCATATAAGAGGTAACGTAGACCCTAGTTCTGAATGTATTGATCTGATTATGCATTGCAATAAGAATAAAACTTGTGTTTGTAAGGTTGTTGTTTTATTTCACTTCCAGGTGAAGGCATGTTTAGGAATGAACGTTATCAGTTCTGTTTTTCCTGGAGTTGGATTTATTCTCTATTCAATAAACCTGTCCATGGTACCTTTGTACATAAACGACTTCAACAGATCTCCAGGTTATTATTACCCCCATAGTTACTCAACAAACCTAGTAAGTGTTTGCACCGCCTGCAATCGTCAACCTCTCTCTTTATCGTTTTATTTTTTTCCTTTTTATGACCTCCTTTTCAACTCTTGTCTCATTCAGGTGCTTCTCTTTCACTGTTTCGCTGTCACTCCCTCACATACAGCACCAGAGCTTCTGTTTTTGTCAGATTTTTACCAGTTTATTTTCTATATAATTTCTACATATTTAAAGAATAAGTAGCAGGGTAACATATAGCGTTACACGTCCCCACATGTTGCTACAACTGTTTAAATAGAATACCTGGAAACTTTCTTTTCATTGCTAACATCCTGACAGCTGTTTACACTTAAAACTTTAAAGCTCTTTTCAAAACTGCCACTCTAGTGCACAGTAAGGATTGTTTTTCAGAGGTAACAAAGCAATAACGAACCATGATGTGGTATAGAACAGAAAAGCCAGAGCACTTGTTTTAGTTCTTTTTATCACTCTTTCTGCAGTGATTTAGAGGACAGATCTCAAACCCCAGTGCACTAGAGCAGACATTTTGAAAAGAGCTTTGAAACAGACTTTAAATTTATAAGTGTAAAAAGCTGTCAGGATGTTAACAATGAAAAGAACATTTTTCAGGTATGTTATTTAAACAGTTTTAGCAACATGTGGGGATGTAATGCTGTATCTTTAGGAACCCTGCTAGTTACTCTTTAAAATTGAGTTTTATAGTTATAGATCATTATTGCAATTAAAATCCCATTGTATTATTAACTGCCTTGTATGTAATATTTAATATCTATAATATTACTATACTAAGATGCATAGTACGGACATAACACCCCTTACATGCAGTCAAAACTATAGCTATTGCTTAAAGTTAAGATCATTGTTGAGAAAAGACTACTCCACAAAGTCCTCATCAGATCTCCAGATTCACCATCTTATAATAGACCCCAGCATCCAGAATCCAGTATATCCTATAATAGGCTTCATTCTTGTTATAATGTGCTGTCTAGACAATGGCTTTTGAATGAAATGATTTGTGTTTTACAGTATGTAGGCATTCTGGCAGTTCTTCTGGTGCTGAACATTTTGGAGATGTGTATCGCTATCGCTACATCAGCCTTTGGATGCAAATCTGAATGCAGTTACATTGCCATGGTAAATGTGTATCATATTCTACATAAACATGCACCATCATGCTTTTCACACTACCTGAACAATGGGTGAATAATCATGCTGTTGTGTGTTTTCTTTACATGTAATGTAACAAACTTAATAATATGGCTCTGTTGTTTATTTCTATGTAAGAGCCTGAGGTTTGGCTAGGATTAAGGGCAATTGAAAATATTTACACACTTATGGAAAAAAGTAGAAAGCAGGGATTGTGTGTGATTATAGATGAGAATGACAGAGAGAGAAACTCTTCTAAGTTCAGTAACATGCATTTCATTGTCTTTTTCAGCCAGTGGTTGCTTTTCAACAGTCATGAATCCAGTGACCTGGGTGCAGATTTGCTCAATCGAACTATAAGAAGCATGCAGTCAAGAAGACAACTGTCCCTCCGCCTCTTCTAGCAAAGCTTAGCCAACGCTAAAGACTTCATCTCTGCAAGGTTTTATTATCAGAACAAGTTAAACAACAATGAAATCCTCCCATGTGTAAACTGTCGGGGAATTTGTATTGATATGAAAATGAATTTTTAGTAACAATAATGAAAAAGAAACATGGTAGGCAAATGGTATATGGAAGTGATACGTTGAGATATGTTTTTGGTGTTGTATGGTATATTGCTTTGCTTAATAAAAAAAATGAAAAAAAATGCTTAGAATTTTCATATTCCATCAGTGGCAAACACTTTTAGTTTCCTTCTGTAGGTCTAGTTCTATTTGTATCTAAAGATAATTACCTGTTAAACCCGGGGTGGAATAGCCCCCCAGGACCGTGATTGGACCCCTGCTCTAACACTAGGGCACAACACGCATGCACCTCATTTTGATGAGCAAACTGCCTTTGCCTTGTAATGGAATTGTGGTGACATGCTTTGCCCCATCCTTTACTGTCTGCGTTACTGTCAGTGGTAGGCATAACTCTCGAGGTGTGGCCTCATTTGCATGTTAACATTGAGATGAGAATCTGAAACACACAAATAATTGATAGTTATGGGACTCAAGCACTAAGAGTATGAGGTCCACGTCCCAGGAGGATAATTGAGGAAGTAAGACAGAGCCTTCTTTCTTGAGGCAAGATGTAATAATTCCATTCACCTATTAACAGGGAGCAAGATTTCAAGCAGTTAAGCAAGGTTCACATGAATGAGGTCATGTATTAAACTGCAAATGCAACAACGCTGCTACCCAGCAATAAAGTGGAGATACAAATTCAAAGACACAGTAAAACTGTCATAATAAAAACAATACCACTGGACAAAAGTACAAATATCCACACACCAATACACACACACACAATGTCCGTGCAGGGAGGGAACACACACACAGAGCGAGAGAACCAGCATCGCAATATAGCCTATTCTGTGCTCTTCTTAAATTCCAATCGACTACCAAACAGGCTAAAAATACTCGGGTCATTCGTGCTCATTATTCCACACCCTCATACCATCAGCCCAATACTTATTATCAGGATGCTCCATTTACTGGTTCATTTCCGTCTCTCTCACTCGTCGTTCCCCGCTCCAAACACTGCGTTCCCACTCATGCACAGACACACAAACCCCAGGATGGATATCCCGTCTGTAAAAACATGTGCTGTTTATATTCAGGTGCGTAAATTAATCAATAATTCAATTACTAGATGCTCAACAGGGCAAACATAGGGAAGCGGGTGGAGAAGCCAACATAACGTGATACAAATCAATTATCAAAAAGTGTCAGACAACACAAAGTGTGCACTAATCAAATCAATAAAATAATTTTATAAAAACAATTACATAGAAGTGTAAAATAAATTTTAACAGGGCATTCGACACACACACACACACACATATATATATATATATATATATATATATATATATATATATATATATATATATATATATATATACAGTCACCTCCAAAATTATTGACACCCATGATAAAAATGAGCAAAAAAGGCTGTATAAAATAAACAACACAGGTAATGAGGTATATTTTATGCTCAAATATATGGGAAAACCATATTCTTTTATTCTAATACAATTGCTCATAGAAAACATTTTTTTTAACAAGTAATAAAAAAAGTTCTAAAAAAGATAGGTGTCAGAATTATTGGCACCCCTAAAGATTCTTATTAATAAAATCAAACAAAATTAAATCTGCATTAACATTCTACTTCTTTAAGTTCATCTCAGTCTTAAGGAACTGTATTGTGGCCTTCCATGGCTTCCTGTTTCACTGGGGTATAAAAATGAGGTAACACGCATACGAAATCCATTTGTCATCCATCACCATGGGGAAAGGCAAAGAACTCACAAATGAAAAGAGACAAATGGTTGTTGACCTTCATAAATCAGGCAATGGGTACAAAACAATAGCTAAAAAACTAAATATACCACTTACCACTATTAGGGTGTGGCGGAGTGTCCCGCCCCTATTTATTATTATTTGTATTTGTGTTTGCGGCGCAGTTAAAAGCGCCGCGTCTTTTATTATTTATATTTAAAAACCCCGTGAGGATGCATGACTGATCAGCTACTGATTACTTAATGAGCTGACAGTCATGCATCCTTACCAAACGTTTGCAGACTGTGGCCGAGGGGTAAAAAGATAATTAACAGCTAGTTAACCCCTCGGCCAGAGTATAAGAACCTGCAGCTGTCCGTACTGCAGGGTTGAGTGTACAGAGGAGAGTATGGAGAGCGGAGAGAGGAGAGAGCAAGGAGACAATACAATTGCTAAAACGTGCTGGATTAGCCAGCATGACACTTATTGTTTGTCTGTTTATTTGTTTGGCCCTCGTGCCCTTTGGTTTCTGTTTTCTGTTTTGTTTAAATCTTTTGTTTGTTTATTTATTAAATACGCTGAATTCAGTTGCATTCAGCTTCACCCGCCCATCCATTGTTTTGGTTTCAGTTACTTCCTGGTCCGTGACGTCACCACACCTCACCACTGCGAGCCAGCCTGTCACATATGGTGTCCTGCGTGGGACAAACAACGCCTCCAGGAGCCGGGCCAGGAACAGCAAAGCGCGTTTTTTTTGTGTGTTCTTTTTCTTTCCAAAAATAGTGGTCTTTTTCTTGTTTGGAAAAAAAATAAAAAAAAAAAAATAAAAAATGGGAAGAAAAGGGAAGAGAGAGGAATGGCCAGCCCCCACAACAGAGGGACAGTGGAAGCCAGAGGATGGATCCTGAGCTCCAGCCATCGGATCTCGCATGGTGGGTACAAAGGGAGGACTCCATGGAGGAGTGGTGCACGTACTGTCATCGATTTGGGCATGAGGAGGAAAGCTGCCCAGAGGTCGACCGGGACACAGATGAGGAAAGGGATGAGCCGAAGTCCCGTTGTGTCCAGCACCCAGAAGGGGGCGAGCATCCAGAGCCCAGAAGGGGGCGCGAGCATCCAGCCCAGAAGGGGGAGCGAGCATCCAGCCCGGAAGGGGGAGCCCGTGCATCCAGCGCCCAGAAAGGGGGAGCCTGTGCATCCAGCGCCCAGAAGGGGGGAGCCCGTGCATCCACTGCCCGGAAGGGGGGAGCCCGTGCATCCAGCGCCCAGGCCTCCAGCACCAGAGGAAGAATACGTGCTGCCTCTGCCTCCACCACCAGGAGAAGAGCTGCAAGAGCTGCCTCTACCTCCACAACCTCCACCAGCAGAGGGTGAATGCCTGCTGGCTCTGCCTCAACCGCCGTGGGAGGACTGCTTGACCCTCCCACCTCCACCAGCAGAGGGTGAATACCTGCTGGTTCCGTCTCAAGCGCCGTGGGAGGACTGCTTACCGCTCCCAGCTCCACCAGCAGAGGGTGAATGCCTGCTGGTTCCGCCTCAACCGCCGTGGGAGAACAGCTTGCCGCTCCCAGCCCCACCAGAAGAGGGTGAATACCTGCTGGTTCCGCCTCAACCGCCGTGGGAGGACTGCTTGCCCCTCCACCTCCACCAGCAGAGGGTGAATACCTGCTGGTTCCACATCCACCATCATGGGATGGACTGCTCCTGCCCTGCCTCGCACCGCCCAAGGATGCCTGCTTCGCACCGCCCAAGGATGCCTGCCTCGCTTCGCCCAAGGATGCCTGCCTCGCTTGGCCCAAGGATGCCTGTCTCGCTTCGCCCAAGGTTGCCTGCCTCGCTTCGCCCAAGAAGGCCTGTCTCGCATCGCCTGGGGCTGCCTGTTTCTCCGCATCGCCTGGGGCTGCCTGTTTCTCCGCATCGCCTGGGGCTGCCTGTTGCTCCGCATCGCCTGGGGCTGCCTGTTGCTCCGCATCGCCTGGGGCTGCCTGTTGCTCCGCATCGCCTGGAGAGCCACCAGTTACAGGGAACGAGGGAGAAGTGGAGCTCCCGCTGCCGCCTCCATGGCCAGGGGTTCCCCTCCCGAGTTCGCCTCCGGAGGGTCCGCTACTGCTGCTGCTGCCGTCGCCTCCCGAGGGTCCGCTGCTGCTGCCGTCGCCTCCCGAGGGTCCGCTGCTGCTGCCGTCGCCTCCCGAGGGTCCGCTGCTGCTGCCGTTTCCTGCCGAGGGTCTGCAGCTGCTGCCATCGCCTCCCGAGGGTCCTGTTTTGCCTGGGGTCGCTACCAGTCCTGCCATGCAGCAGGAAATACTGTGGCTGGAGCAGAAGACCAGCTCCCCAGCCTCACTTTCGCTGCAGGAGAGGGTGGCGGAGCCCCACGGAGGGGAGCTGCCGGCCATGAAGAAGGGGGCAGTTCTGGAGACCACCCCAAAATTTTTCTGGCCAGAGGAGCCGGCCTGTGCGTGGTCCACTGGGACTCTACAGTTGTTGGGGTGGGAGGAGGACATCCCACCGTGGCTGCCACCTTTGGCCCGTTGCTGCCCCTGTTCGGCGCCGTGACTGCTAGCCTGGACATTAGGGAATAAGGGGAGGTGGCGAAAAGGCCATGTGTGCTGTGCACAAGGGGGCATGTGTGGGAGTGTCCGCCCTATTTATTATTATTTGTATTTTTGTTTGCGGCACAGTTAAAAGCACTGCGTCTTTTATTATTTATATTTAAAACCCGTGAGGATGCATGACTGATCAGCTACTGATTACTTAACTAGCTGACAGTCATGCATCCTTACCAAACGATGCAGACTGTGGCGAGGGTAATAAGATAATTAACAGCTAGTTAACCCCTCGGCCAGAGTATAAGAACCTGCAGCTGTCCGTACTGCAGGGTTGAGTGTACAGAGGAGAGTACGGAGAGCGGAGAGAGGAGAGAGCAAAGCAAGGAGACAATACAATTGCTTAAACGTGCTGGATTAGCCAGCATGACACTTACTTGTTTGTCTGTTTATTTGTTTGGCCCTCGTGCCCTTTGGTTTCTGTTTTCTGTTTTGTTTAAATCTTTTGTTTCCATTGTTTTGGTTTCAGTTACTTCCTGGTCCGTGGCGTCACCACACCTCACCACTGCGAGCCATCCTGTCACATAGTGCAATTACTAAGAAGTTCAAAACCACTGGAACAGTGGTAAACTTGCCTGGTAGAGGATGCAAGTGTATCTTGCCCCACGCACAGTGAGGCAGATGGTTCGGGAGGCAAAGGAAATCCAAGGGCCACAGTTGGAGAATTACAGAACTTGGTTGCATCTTGGGGTCACCAAGTCTCCAAATCTACAATTAGACGCCACCTCCATGCCAATAGGCTATTTGGAAGGGTTCCCAGAAAAAAGCTTCATTGAGAGCAACCAACAAACATAAGCGCCTGGAGTTTGCTAAACGGCGTTGGCACTTCAATTGGAACCGGGTGCTATGGTCAGATGAGTCAAAAATAGAGCTCTTTGGCCACGCACACCAGAGGTGGGTTTGGCATCGAAAAGAAGGATGCGTGTGCAGAAAAGAGCGTCATATCTACTGTAAACTATGGTGGTGGATCTTTGATGTTATGGGGCTGTTTTGCATACACTGGTCCTCGGGCCCTTGTTAAGGTCAACGGCATCAGTAACTCTACCCATTACCAGGACATTTTAGCCAAAAACCTGGTTGCCTCTGCCAGGAGGCTGAAACTTGGCTGCAAATGGATCTTCCAGCAAGACAATGACCCCAAGCACACATCAAAATCCACAAAGAAATGGTTAATTGACCACAAAATCAACATTTTGCAATGGCCGTCTCAGACTCCGGACTTGAACCCCATTGAAAACCTGTGGTTTCAATTGAAGAGGGCAGTCCATAAGCGCAGACCGAAGGATATCAAGGATCTGGAAAGATTCTGTATGGAGGAATGGTCTAAGATCCCTCCCAATGTGTTCTCCAAACTCATTAAACATTATAGAAAAAGACTCAGTGCCGTTATCCTTGTTGTCTGGATCAGCACGCCTTGTTCACCTGGTGGAGTTAACAGTGCCATGGGAGGATGCTGTAGATGAGGCGTATGAGAGGAAGAAACTGCGGTATGCTCAACTAGCCACTGAAGCGGAACAGCGAGGATGGAGAGTCTGGGTTTACCCAGTGGAAGTGGGATGTCGAGGATTTGTGGCACACTCTACAACCCGGTTTCTCAGAGATGTCGGATTCAATGGCCAAGAGTTGCGTCGCACAGTGAAGAACTTATCTGAAGCAGCAGAGAGGAGCAGCAACTGGCTGTGGTTGAGATGGAAAGATTCTGGCTGGGGATCTCAAGCACAATAGAAAGAAAGAAAGGCTGATATACAGATAAGTAAGCTGGGCTGAGTTGAGTGGGGGCGGAGGGGGTGATGCTGGGACGCCAGAATCACCGTCGAGCCCTCTTGAGGTGTCGTGGGCTAGTCGGCGAAACACCGAGGATGGAAGGTGCCCACTTGAAGACCCCAGAGATGTACCCTACTTAGCTCAATCCAGGCGGTTGTCATGCTGATGCGCTGGGGAGACCGCACTATGGTTGATCCCGGAGCCAGCATCGCAGCCGTTGTGTGTGCTGATGCGCTAGGGAGGCAAAATAAGCTGATCCCTGGAGCCAGCATTACACTTCAGCCATCAACACCAGACAGAAGGATATCTACATCATCATATGGAAGGAAGCGCCAAATGGATGGAGACACATATGGATCACATTAGTTTACTGTGAAGCTATGTCTTAGTTGGTGCTTATCTTGGCGAGAGCCAAGTTCAAATCAGCATGAAGTTTTAACATCTACTCTCATGTAATGGAAATCATTGCAAGGGGAGGGTGCACAAAGTACTGAAAACAAGGGTGCCAATAATTGTGACACTTCATTATTTTTGGAAATAAATTCATCATTTGAGAAATGTGTAATTTTGGTTGATTTCATTGAATCATTAATAAAGTCAAATATATTCCACATGTTGGAAAATTACAATATAGCTGAGTACTGGTATTATATCTTTTTGCTCATCTTTATCAAGGGTGCCAATAATTTTGGAGGTGACTGTATATATAGGCTTGCTACTATTCGATTTTTGTTTTTGCCAAATTGACGATTAATATCGACATTTATTTTAGAAAGAATTTACCGTTTTTTTTCAATCTTTATTTTTCCGTTCAAGCAGAGAATAGGTGAAATCGACTGTTATGCTTTAAAAAACACACAAACTTTTTATGCCATTGATAAACGTCTTATTTATTGAAACACATAAATCATATTCAACATGCAACAAAACCATGGTTACCAACATTCTAATTGAAATAGCGTTTGGTCACAACAGCAGAGTTATACCTTGTATAGCAAATCCTACACAAGTTTAAAAATTGTCTCAAATAAACCATGGAAAACACAGCATATAAAAATGTGTTAAACAGACTTTTATGGCATAAATTTACGAGTAAATATAATATGCACATAACAAAACATTAGATAGTTGAACAGAACTAACTTGCACTTGTTATTCGGAGTCTGAGCTCCCCTCTCCTGCTTCAGGCTCAGCACAGCTGGACTCAGAGTCAATGGAAGGTAAAGCAGGCGGGCCCGCTTAGTCCCGCCATGGAGACTTCAGACATCGGTCAGGATATTGTGCACAATATTCATTAAGTGTTTTCCTCTTGCGCCCCATTTTCAAATCAAACTAGTAACTATCATCGTATACCTATACCAAAAGCCCACCTACACCTTAACCTGCTCATTTCAAAGTAGGCACTTTGAATGACAGGCGCTGTAGCTGGCAAATGAAAGTGCACAGTCGATGCAGGTCATGATGATTGACAGTCATTTAAGCGAATGAGAGCATTGTAGTGTTGCTTCAGTCAATGAGATCTAGAAAAGGGTGAAATGAGAGTGACAGTGAAAGTACAGTACTAACGGACCACTGAGATGATTGACAGCGACCCCTAGCCATTCAGGACGGAAAGGAGATGGGACAGACAATAAGTATAAAAACTACACCAACTAGAGATTGTTTCTAAATGATTATTTTTTGCCAATTAAAATCGAAAAGTAGCAATCATATATATATATATATATATATATATATATATATATATATATATATATATATATATATATATATATATATATATATATTATTCTTATGGCATTCTAGTTTTTAAGTCTCTACATGATCTTGCCCCTCCCACATTAATGAAATGTATAAAACTTTGTTCAGATTATAATAACAGAATTACCAGAACAGCTGTTTACGGTAACTGTATGGAAGAAAGACGACGTACAGAATTTGCACCAACTGCATTTTCTCTTAAAGGTGTAACTTTCTGGAATTCTTTGCCAGACGACATTAAAGGTCATCATGAATTTAAAGATTGTACTTATAAACTAAAAGTATGGTTAAAACAAAAACAAATCTGTGATCACTAATTGTAAATATATTATTTTATTGGATTGGCACTTTAGTATCTTATTAACTGTGGTATATTAGTAGATTTGGGAAATTGTTGTACTGCGATTATTAAAAAATCAGGTGGGAGGGTAATTGTTATTATTATGGTTCAATGAATTTTAGCTGATTTCTTTAGTAGAACTATGTATTTGTTTGGAGGGAATACTTGCAGTATGTTTGAGGAGATAACTTAGTTATTAGTTATTAAACTTCAGTTTATTAAACTATTTATTAAACTTCATATAAATATATATTGAAATATTATATATATATATATATATATATATATATATATATATATATATATATATATATATATATATATATATATATATATATGAGATATATTGCTTTTATTATTAAAATAACGTCTTGAAGTAGTTGGAAATAAAAGCAGTACATCTCACTTGTGTGTATTTGGTTTAAAAATAGTATATGTATGATTTTAGTGGAATACGCCTTTAAGAAATGGAGGAGCAAATTAGACTGAACAGGCCCGAATGAGAGTGGTCAGTTTTAACTGTGGCGGGAATGCTCAGAGCTTAAAAAGAGGCCACAGTAGGAAGAGAGGTCAAAGTATCAAGTTCAGAGTTGCAAATGTTCAGCTAAGAGTGCAGAGCTGAGCAGTGAAACGTGCTTGCAAGGACAGCATGAAAAAGGATTAGTTTTGTTATTGCGGTCTCGTGTGTGTGTGTGGAGACGCGGAACAGAAGAATTGCAATCAAACATGGAACAAAAGCTTGAAAACAATCCTGGCAGGATAAAAGAAATCGGAAAGAGTCAACACAGGAGCAGATGCCGTTTGGAAACAAGGAGACACACGTGAGTCGTTGGTACTATTTGTATGGACTGTTTTAGGCTCAGTGCGAGTGCAGCGCTGCGTGCTTCCGATATTTTTAAACAGGATTCAGCAGAACCATGTTTAAGGGAAGGAGCTGTGGACTGTGTTTGTTATTCCCATGCGTGTGTGCTATCATTGGGAAAAATAACAAACAACCTGAAATATCAATTGCAGGAGCCAACGGAAATCTGTATGGACTGTGTTGAAAGGGTACTCTTGTACAACAAGCTTTTACCTGTGTGGGATTATATACAGTATTGGAACGCGCTTAAATAATAGTAAACCTTCAGAAGAGCGGTGTGTGTTGAGTGCCTGTGTTCAGCGCAGGAGTGTAACACTGTAAACCGAAAAGTAGCCAGCAGTTCAGGAGGATTTTAGCAGACATAAATTAATAGTTGAAGCTGTGTGGTTTACCGGGGGTGTGCTAACCTGGTGAATGAAGAATCCCAAAAGTACTCCAAGATGAGTTGAGGTGGTTAACACAGAACTGTTTATCTGGTGTGCTTGCAACGAGCAATCTTCCTTGTGTACGAACTGTTTCAAAAGAAACTGACAAAGTCAAACTGAAGTTTGGAACCAGGATTTACTAAACTGTACTGAGTCACAGGGTGATCCAGCAGAGGGAGTCCGAAGTTGGAACTGACCAGGACCACAGACTGCAGTACAAGTGGTCTCCAGCAGAGGGAGACAAAATCTGGGAACTTACCTGTTGATACAGAGACCTGAAAGAAAGAGGTGGATTAAAAGGAGATGGCACAAAACCGTGGAATACAACTGTTACAAGGACTGTTCACAGATACTTACTTACCTGGAGAAGAATTCAAAGGGGAAATCATGTGGAGATTTCCTGAACTAAATGTTTCTAGTCCTTGTTATATTGTTTTTTTTGAGAAGTGCAAGATACTGCATGCAGGCAATACAAATGTGCATTTGTTGAAGGGGTTGAAGTCTATTCCTAATTGAATTGCCCCTAAGACTGACTCCCTTTTCTGGGGCAGCAAGTTCCTGGGTGCCCAGGGGCCCATTTATCCTCCCAGTTCTCGCCGAGCTCTCGGAGTCCAAATCCACATCCAGTAAGGACTGGTACCGGTTGGACACAACAATCTCTGGAGTTGTCTCCCCTGTACGGCGTGCATGCCCTTTCTTTCCCTTTCGACCCACAGTCACCCAGCTTTCTCTCCCTGTCTGGTCTGAAGTCTCTCTCCTCCCCACTAGGGGTGTGCACACAATCTGTCTGTAGGGTGTGTTAATTAAGTCTGTCAATTCTCTATTGCTCTCTTATACTCTGACATTCTATATAGTAAATCGGTGTGCAAATTACTTAAACATTGCTTACCAAAGAGTGCACATAAACAAAGCTGAACTAGACTATAAAACGCTATAGTTTTAAACCCAGTGATATCAAGTATATCATTACCAAGTAAATACTGTGCAAATAACCTACCCATTGCATGTCAAGCACTTATACTTACAAGTACACAGAAGTGAGGTCTAAGTAAACAATACATTATTGCAATTATAAACCCAATTACACCAAACATATATAATCATCAAGTGAACACTTGGCTCAAAGTGAACACATCGCGTTGTTTACACTCTGGCTGAGCCTGATGTGTTTTTTTTCTCTCTCATCCCATGCTTTATTGTTTATTATATAACCTTCCAATGGCTCACTTCCTGACCGGCTTTGTCCCACATCCAGTATAGCTGTTCTCGCGCACTCTCTAGCTCTATCTCTGTATCGCTTACGTCTTGCAGCTCTTCCCCGACTTTAAATTTCAATTTCAGTTTAGTTTTTGTTTCAGTATCTGTTGTCTGTTCTCTTTCTGTCAAGTCTCTAGTTATCGCTTTTCTCTTCTCTTAACGATAGTCTCTGTTCTCTTCTCTTAACGAGCGTCTTGTATCCACTGCTACTTCCTAGAAATACGGAAAACACTGCGGCCGCCTGGCCACGTTAATCCAATCCCTGGTCACATTCAAATCACCTTTAAACTTTCAACGAGTTTCAGCTGGTAGTAGTAATCCAATACACTCGTGCAAATACCCCAAATATAATTTACTAATCAAAATGTGCCAAAATAATATTAAATCACAATAGAAAAAGGAAACCCACAAAGTACTTATAAAATCAAATATAATTCATAAAAAAATTTGTGTAATACAAAACAAACCCCTAATTTACCTTGGTCACCTTATGACACTAACGCAGCCAAGGATGGGGCAAAGCATGTCACCACAATTGCATTACAGGGCAAAGGCAGTTTGCTCATCAAAATGAGGTGCATGCGCGTTGTGCCCTAGTGTTAGAGCAGGGGTCCAATCACAGTCCTGGAGGGCTATTCCACCCCAGGTTTAACAGGTAAAAAGATAAAAATTACCTTTTAGATACAAATAGAACTAGACTAGAAGTGTTTGCCTGGGATGGCAGATGGAAATTCAAAGAAGTTTTTATTTTTATTTTTTATTAAGCAAATCATACAACACCAAAAGTTAGCTCAATGTATTACTTCTGAATACCATTTTCCTGCCATGGTTCTTTTTCATTATTGTGACTGAAAACATATTAAAATATAAGAACAATATCATAACTGAACATGTGAAACATTTTAACTTTTAACTTATACTTCAAAATACAAATGATCTTACTGAAGTTATAGGCAAAACAAACAAATCAAAAGCAAATTAACACATTTTCATATCAATACAAATTCCCCGACAGTTTACACATGGGAGGAATTCATTGTTCTTTAACTTGTTCTGATAATAAAACTTTGCAGACATGAAGTCTTTAGCGCTGGCTAAGCTTTGCTAGAGGAGGTGGAGGGACAGTTGTCTTCTTGACTGCATGCTTCTTATAGTTCGATTGAGCAAATCTGCACCCAGGTCACTGGATTCATGCCTGTTGAAAAGCAACCACTCGCTGAAAAAGACAATGAAATGCATGTTACTGAACTTAGAAGAGTTTCTCTCTCTGTCATTCTCATCTATAATCATAGATGCCTGCTTTCTACTTTTTTCCATAGGTGTGTAAATATTTTCAATTGCCCTTAATCCTAGCCGAACCTCAGGCTCTTACATAGAAATGAACAGCAGAGCCATATTATTAAGTTTGTTTCATTACATGTAAAGAAAACACACAACAGCATGATTATTCACCCATTGTTCAGGTAGTGTGAAAAGCATGATGGTGCATGTTTATGTAGAATATGATACACATTTACCATGGCAATGTAACAGCATTCAGATTTGCATCCGAAGGCTGATGTAGCGATAGCGATGCATATCTCCAAAATGTTCAGCACCAGAAGAACTGCCACAATGCCTACATACTGTAAAACACAAATCATTTCATTCAAAAGCCATTGTCTAGACAGCACATTATAATAAGAATGAAGCCTATTATAGGATATATTGGATTCTGGATGCTGGCGTCCATTATAAGATGGTGAATCTGGAGATCTGATGCAGGACTTTGTGGAGTAGTACTTTCTTGACCATGATCTTAACTTTAAGCAATAGTTACAGATTTGACTGCATGTAAGGGGTGTTATGTCCGTACTATGCATCCTAGTATAGTAATATTATAGATAATAAACATTACATACAAGGCAGTTAATAATAATACAATGGGATTTTAACTATAATAATGATCTATAACTATAAAACTCAATTTTAAAGAGTAACTAGCAGGGTTCCTAAAGATACAGCATTACATCTCCACATGTTGCTAAAACTGTTTAAATAACATACCTGTAAATGTTCTTTTCATTGTTAACATCCTGACAGCTTTTTACACTTATAAATTTAAAGTCTGTTTCAAAGCTCTTTTCAAAATGTCTGCTCTAGTGCACTGGGGTTTGAGATCTGTCCTCTAAATCACTGCAGAAAGAGTGATAAAAAGAACTAAAACAAGTGCTCTGGCTTTTCTGTTCTATACTACATCATGGATCGTTATTGCTTTCTTACCTCTGAACAACAATCCTTACTGTGCACTAGAGTGATAGTTTTGGAAAGAGCTTTAAAGTTTTAAGTGTAAACAGCTGTCAGGATGTTAGCAATAAAAAGAAAATGTCCAGGTACGTTATTTAATCAGTTGTAGCAACATGTGGGGATGTGTAACGCTATATGTTTTGGAACCCCGCTACTTATTCTTTAAATATGTAGAAATTATATAGAAAATAAACTGGTAAAAATCTGACAAAAACAGAAGCCCTGGTGCTGTATGTGAGGGAGTGACAGCGAAACAGTGAAAGAGAAGCACCTGAAAGAGTTGAAAAGGAGGTCATAAAAAGGAAAAAAATAAAACAATAAAAGAAGAGAGAGGTTGACGATTGCAGGCGGTGCAAACACTTACTTGGTTTGTTGAGTAACTATGGGGGTAATAATAACCTGGAGATCTGTTGAAGTCGTTTATGTACAAAGGTACTATGGGCAGGTTTATTGAATAGAGAATAATTCCAACTCCAGCAAAAACAGAACTGACAACGTTCATCCCTAAACATGCCTTCACCTGGAAGTGAAATAAAACAACAACATTACAAATACAAGTTTTATTCATAATCAGATCAATACATTCAGAACTAGGGTCTACGTTACCTCTAAATTGCTAAATTACAACAAGCACACTGAGTGTAGTGCTATTATTACTGCAAAATAATCTACTTCACCCTGTCCTTTTTTATTCTGACATGGGTTTAAACAATGATGTGAGAATGATATTACACAAGTTCTCATTGTACTTACCTAATAGTGGCCATCCAGGTTACCAGGTGGAACTGGCTCGTTCTACTGGTCTCAGAGGATGGTTACATGTCATTATTTGTTAAACTTTCCATTACTACTAATTGCATGTGTGCTGTTAATGTGTTTCATGTGGTTAATTAACCCTCATCACCAATGAGATCAGCAGTATCAACAGCAATTCACTGGAATATGACTACAACTCTTTGTCAAACTTGTACAGCTTTAAGTAAAATAACATTTTTCTGGTAAAAGATCTGTAATTCTTTATTCCAAATCAATTACTTTGTCAAAGAGATGTCATAGCTACTATAATTATAGTAAGACAAGTACGATAATTTAGTCAGCCACGTTTCCAAAATCTAGAAAAGTATAGTAAGATAACGATATGATGACATCGCAATTCTAGAAGAATGTTCCATTCTGGGTGGCAGAAGTCGTTGGCTATTGTTAGTTATCGTTTCTCCTTTTTAACTATTTGCATACATGTACCCTTTCATTTGTATTAAGGTGCCAATTCAAACTCCCTAAAGTTGTAAGACACACTTCACCTCGACTGACACACTGTACAATGACATGTGAAAGTTATGTGGACAGCTGCACATATGAGTGCTTACAAAGATGACAGCGTCATCAACTCGAAGTGCTGGCAAGTTAAGCAGAGGTATGTATGAACAGTAATAAACAGTTTTAATTTGAGATCTGTCTTTCTAATATCTGTCAGCTATGTAATTTATGGTGGACACAGACATGGATTTTTGCCTTCAAATACAGATGGAGGATTGTTTGTTAGAATATTTGGATATTTGTCCCATCACTAACAAATATAATATTATTCCTTACCGCTATTTTCATGTCACACTACTAAAGCCTTTTCTTGTCCATTTTATTTGCGACAGTAACTATAGCTATGCTTTCACTGAAATGTCGAAGAAAATAAATGTTTCTGCGTATATAAAATTCGACAAATGCTGTGTACATACAGAAAAAATGGGTTTCCATTAAAACCCGTTTCTAGTGTATAAACTGTTCAATGCAATGACATCATGGGCGGGGCTAAGGCTATCACAAGACGCTAACAGAAACACTATCAGGAATTGAAACTGAAGCTTAAACAGTAACAGCAATGAACTGTGCTGAATGACAGCTGATATTAAAGTAAAGGTTAATTAAGAGAGGACTTGCTGGGGGCTGCTGTGGCTGCACACAATAACACTGGTGGCTGCATTTGAGAAATGCTGACCTAGGAAGAACCTTAATATTAAATAAAAAAGAAATGAATCAGTCGATTTAGAAAAAGTTCAGTTACACAAAAAACGTGTGTTACAGATTGCAGATATTTCTATTTGTGTATCAATTTACTGACCAGATCTCTTCTATGGGTATTCTCAGCTGCAACAGCCAGGGATCCAGAGATAATATACTGTAAGAGATACATATAAGATTTCCATTGTAAGCCATGATTATAAATAACTACTGAAACCTTTAAAAAGATGTGCAGGTTTGCAAATACTCAGTGTGAGATTAATAATGACCCAAATTAGCAGAACAAGCCAGTAGCCGACTCCAGCATTGGGAAGGGCCCACACCCAGAATATTATTTATAGATTTGAACTTTACTCAAAAATGTTTAATAGCAGGTTATTTGCAATGGAGGGTGGTGGTTGGTTTGGTCAACAAAGAATAACAAAATCACACAATTCAAGATGTTATGTTATACAGATAATTAGTCATTTACTGACAGTTATTAAAAAAAAATCTACTACTAGGTTTAAATCTTAAATGTCTAGCACTCAATCATTAATACAGCATACAATCAGATTAATTGCAGTTGTAAAAATCTAGATCCAGTAGTCTGGGACTTCCAACAGACAGGACACAGTCAATACAGCACTGAAAGAAACAATCAAATTAGTTAAAGCTCATGGGAGAGGACAAGTTCATAAACACACTTATACAATAATAATAGTTCTCAATGCATGTAAATTAACTACCTTAGTGAAGACACCAATAAATAACCCTGCATATACTAATACATATATTCAAGGCTTTAAGCATGGAAATGTATATTTCATAGAATTAATAGAACTGAAATACGTGAATTTTTATTTATTTAGCAGACGCCTTTATCCAAGGCGACTTACAGAGACTAGGTTGCGTGAACTATGCATCAGCTGCAGAGTCACTTACAACTACGTCTCACCCAAAAGACGGAGCAGAAGGAGGTTAAGTGACTTGCCCAGGGTCACACAATGAGTCAGTGACTGAGGTGGGATTTGAACCGGGAACCTCCTGGTTATAAGCCCCTTTTCTTTAACCACTGGACCATACAGCCTCCTATATCCATCCTGAATTAATTGGTAAACAACCTCTAATGCAATAAACAGACATCACATTTAAGCATTGAATATAAATAGGATATAGATTATAAATAGCATTACTGAATCAAATATTAGAAAACAATTCAGTACCATCAGCCAATCAGCTTCCAGCTCTAGCTGGCTTCTATCAGACAGTAGATGCCCTCTGGAACGTCACGGCATCTACTGTGAATCAAACTTAAAATCAATCCACGCAAGTGCCGGCTTTTTCAATTTGACTTGCCTTAATGAAAGCTCAGTTCATATCCATTGGACAGCAAATACTAAACAGAGACAATTGGTCCAAATATATTTTATTATCGACCAAAACCAGTCAATCGATTCTTTGCACTTACCAAAGCAATCAATCCTGTACCTGCAGAGTCAGCCAATCATAGTCTGACTGTCAGCTTGACTGGCGCTCAGTAACATTGTGCTGTTCAGATATCTGGCACTGTTCAGATAAACTATAAGCAACTCTGACAGAACTGGGCAGACACATGGCAAATGACATTTAATAGAGAAAAGTGTAAGGTACTGCACGCAGGCAATAAAAATGTGTATTATAAATATCATATGGGAGATACTGAAATTGAAGAAGGAATCTATGAAAAAGACCTAAGAGTTTATGTTGACTCAGAAATGTCTTCATCTAGACAATGTGGGGAAGCTATAAAAAAGGCCAACAAGATGCTCGGATGAATTGTGAGAAGTGTTGAATTTAAATCAAGTAATGTTAAAACAATGCATTAGTAAGACCTCATCTAGAATATTGTGTTCAGTTCTGGTCACCTCGTTACAAAAAGGATATTGCTGCTCTAGAAAGAGTGCAAAGAAGAGCGGGTTTAGAAGGGATGTCGTATGCAGACAGGCTAAAATAATTGAATCTATTCAGTCTTGAACAAAGAAGACTACGTGGTGATATGAATCAAGCATTCAAAATCCTAAAAGGTATAGACAATGTCAACCCAGGGGACTTTTTCGACCTGAAAAAAGAAGAAACAAGGTCCAGGGGTCACAAATGGAGATTAGATAAAGGGGCATTCAGAACAGAAAATAGGAGGCACTTTTTTATAGAGAATTGTGAGGGTCTGGAACCAACTCCCCAGTAAGGTTGTTGAAGCTCTTACCCTGGGATCTTTCTAGAAGCTGCTTGATGAGATGCTGGGATCAATAAACTACTAACAACCAAACAAGCAAGATGAGCTGAATGGCCTCCTCTCGTTTGTAAACTTTCTTATGTAAAACATTTGCTTAATAAAAACATCGACAAGCACTATCACTTAAATAGACACTTAATGTTGCAGGGAAATACCTTTTGAAAAGTATCAGAAGGTGCCATTTATAGAGAGAAACATGTTTGTAGTTCAAATCTATGCAAGAATAGCAATGATAATGCTCAGCAAGAGGTCTGCTAATAAGGCCTGCTCAGCAAACTGCTGTACTCTGAACAGGAAACCAGTCTTAGCTGAACAGAAGCTGACAAAAATAGGTTGCTAAGGCAATGACAGTTTAAGCCTTGTGGTTGGGACATTTCCCGATAACTAGAAGAACACATTTTGCAGAACCGAGAAGCAAGTGGCTTGCCAGATTACTGCTGTCAGCCAGAATTAGGAAGACAGCAAACGTGTTAAAACTCATGTAGGCTCTGGGATAGCTGGGTATAAATACCAGCAGAGCAGATGTCTATTTGAGACGCATCCCAAGTCCATCCTGTTCACCTGGAAGGTGTGTGCCAGTGCACCCAGAGGGAAAGGCCAAACTGATCAATACCCGACTTCTGTAATGGCTAGTTGCTAATGATAATGTTACTAATATGTGTGTCACCATAAAGGGAACTATATTGAACTCTTAACTATCGTTTGGACTTGAATTGTAGGTTATAAAATACGATTTCCTACAATATATACTCTCTCCAATTTAACCTTAAATAGATCCAGAAGTATAGATTTAATTCAAATGGCTGAGATTGAAATATATACACTAAAGTAGTTAGAAAAATAAATACAACATGGCATAACTCTCAGTCCAAATAGACAAGAGACCATCTGGGTCAAATCCACAGAGCCTACCCCTCGCCTCACCTCGCCTCGCCTCGTTTCAGCCTCTGCCCTCCCCTCTTTACCCTGGAGTGACTGGACCAAGCTGGTTTAAATAAGACAACCACTCAGACAATTGTGAACTATCAAACAGATCAGTGAGTCAATTAGGATCAACACTGCAGTGCAGCCCCTTTACCCTCCAGTGCAATAGTATCTTACCAACTAAACAAGCCAACACTAAAATGTCAATATGAACGTGTAAACATTACCAAAATGAATTAACTAGTGAAATTATAAAACATAAAGTGAACACACGTGTATTTATTAAAAACACCACATACCACAGCAGGAGCCTTTCCACACGCGTTAACTCTGGAATTATTTGTTGATTTTTCAGTGTTTTTTTATGAATAATTATGAATGTGATATTTGTGAAACTGTTCTAGGCTGTTGTTGAAGAAGCCAAGTAGAACAGAACAGAATATTTGCTACTTCTGCATAACTGAGTAAGTCCTTGGCCTATATTTTCCACTGTGGCCAAAATGCAAACTGCCTGTGCCATAGAAATGAGGTACGTGGGCAATTTGCCACAGTGGAAAACCAGGCCACATGATTAGACAAGTTTATCTGCATTATATTGACATTTTTGTTGTACATTTTGGTTAAAGTGGAAAAGTACCACTAACTGGGTTTCCATCTTTAAGGTTTAAAAAAATCTATATCAATGAAAAATGTTTGTTTATTTTTATGGAAACACTGTTACTTGCTACATGTGTGCAGAAATGTTCTTCTTCAGCTCCCCTAAAAACAGGCTGCATGAAAGACAAACAATATATTTAGCAAGGTAAGATCCTGCAGAGAGCCATGCATGAGACTGTTACCCTTGAGAATCTTCTGAAGATGCAGGATGTGAGCTTTCATTTCTGGAACGGTAACCCAGATATTCCGTGCCTACCTCAAGTAAATTGACAGCAATCTTCTAGAAATGTAGAGAGTGGCCTATTGGGTCTCCACTGGAATCTGATCCTGGATGTAAGGAGTATTTTATCTCTCTGCTTGTTTGGAGCATACTCTGTGACATTTGAATTGGACATTTCAAATTGTGAAGAAAATCTGGGGTAAAATCCATGAAGAAAAGAAGGTATTACTTATTTTCCTTACCCATACACCAGTCCAGAGAGGTAATCCAAGGACTCCTATTAACATGTACCCATCCATCAGGACAGGACCAAACAGCAGACTCACAATCCCAATCATTATTTGCACGACCTTACAAAACAAAAGCAGATTTCAGGATAAGAATACTCAGGAATTTTAACATTTCACACATTTTGCGAATAAATAAAACATTTCATTGGTATTACATATTGTTGTATAAATCGTAGAGCTAAACGATGAATTCAAATGTTGATTTAGATTGTATTACAGATGTAGGATCTATACTCTAGGGTCCACTCAGACTGTGAAATGCACTTGTTTCGAAGATTTTACAGACAAGCATAGTCGAAGATCTGCTCAGATCTTGCAGTTGGTCCTCAGAAACCAGCAAATTAGCTTGAATTGTGTTGGTAAGTCTGCCCTGTTTCTGTGTCCTTGCAACTTGAGAGTAAAGGACTTATCACACCAAGTGTCAAAGCGTCAGCATCTGGCAAATGCGTTTAAAATCGTTGGACTAGAAAGAGAAGGGTAAATCTGTGAAGCACAAGAGAAGAAGGAGGCAGCAAAGACATATTATTGTTATATGTGGGACAGCGGTGTCGTAAAATATGTTGTCTTTGTGGATTCTGGGTTCATAACATTGAAAATGCTGGGTGAATAGCATGGGCCTGTGCAAGAGCTGGATCTGGACAGTGAAATGTTTCTTTTTTTACATTCTTCAGAATGAGCAGACAGGTTTGCTGAGCAACTTGGCATGGTTGGTCCAAACATTAAAAAAAACAAAAAACAGAAATACCAACTATTGAGAGTCTGTCAGACCAGAGAGTGTCTGTCCATCTGCTTGAGGAGAGTACAGTGTCTGAGGCAGATAGGTAAGTGTTTCTGCTTCAAGTAATTTTAAATTAACTACATTAAGTAACATTGTAAGGTGGTGTTTCAATTAGGTGAGGTAGCGTGTGATTAGTACCAGATGAGTGTGGTTAAATTGAATAGAGGTTGATTTGCTATTTGATTGGTTTCCACACAGTTTAGTTTTTTTCCACCCAGTTGTTATATTAGTCAGGCAGGCTATTTTGTGCAACAGCACGAAGCGCCAGCCAACCGAAGAGCCTCACAACAAAAGAGCCGGGAGTCTAGCTGTGGGAGTCCAGCAAGGGGAGGCCTGCGCCGAGACGCTGTTGGAATAGATCCGAACCTAGCAGCACTCTGGAAGACGCCATCTACTAGTCAGTTCTGTACCCCCACTGCTCCCACTCCCACTCCCACTGTGCCTATTTGTCTCGCCTGTCCTGCTATGACATTCTGTCACATCCCTGTTCTGTCCTCTCGTTCTCGTCCTCTGCCCTCTCTCTGCCGCTGCTCCTCCAGCCCCTCTGCCTCCCCCCCCCTCGCACTCTCTCTGGTGCACTCTGGAACTGTCACTCTTCTGCTGACAAAGCTGATTTCATCTCTGCCTTTGCCTCCCACCTCTCTCTCGATTTCCTTGCCCTCACTGAAACCTGGCTGTCCCCTGATAACACTGTAACTCCTGCCGGCCTGTCCTCTCTCTACGTCCTGTCCCAAACCCTGTGTCTCACTTGGACGAGGAGGTGGGACTTGTCTTCTCTCTCTCTTCTTACTCTTTTCTGTCCCCTCGACCTCTCCTCACTCTCTGTTAACACTTTTGAATTTCATGCTGTCCAACTAACCTCTCCCTGTCAACTCCTGCTAATTGCACTGTACCATCCCCCTGGACCTCTCGCTCACTTTCTCGATGAACTCGACTATCTACTCCCTCCCCTCTCTGTCTACCCCAACTATCCTGTTAGGTGATTTCAATATCCATCTCTCCAGCCCCAGCCACTCTGCCGGATTCCTCCCTCTCCTTCAACTTCTGTCTCTCTCCATCCCCCCCCTACCCACAAAGCTGGCCGTCAACTGGACCTCACCTTCTCCAAGGCCTGCTGCCCCTCCACCCTCTCTATCACCTCCCTGGACCTCTCTGATCACTATTTCATCTCTTTTTCTCTGTCTCTCCCGTCTCTCCCTGTTCTTCCTACCCCCACTGTCACCTCTCGCCGTAACCTCTCCCCCTCTGTCCTTGCCTCTACCACTCTCTCTCACCTCCTTCCTATCGACTACTTCTCCCAACTCTCTGTAGACTCTGCTACCTCCACCCTCTTCTCCTCCCTCACCTACTCCCTCGACTCCCTCTGTCCCCTCACCTCCTGACCTGCTCGCCCCTCCCCTCCCCAACCCTGGCTCTCCTCTGTGCTCCACTCAGCAAGAACCACACTGCGATCTGCTGAAAAGAAATGGAAGAGAACCAAACTCTCTGCTGCCCTAGACCTCTACGCTCTCTCCTCTCCTCTCCTCCTTCTCCTCTACTCTCTCCTCTGCTAAATGTTCTTATTTCCAATCTATAATCCAAGCCTCCACTAACAACCCACGTAAACTATTCTCTACCTCCTCCCTCCTAAACCCTCCCCCCTCCTCCTCCCCTCTCTATCTTCTCTGATGACTTTACCTCTTTCTTCTCTTCTAAAATCTCAGATATCCGCAAACTCTTTAACACCTCTCCCCCACCCCCTCCTGCTCCAAACCCTACACCCACTGCATCCCATACTAACCCTCCTCCACCTTCTCTCCCCTCTCAGACTCTGACCTCTCCTCCCTGCTCCAGGGTCACAAACCCACCACGTGTGCCCTGGATCCCCTCCCCACTCACCTCTTTCAAGCTGCTGCTCCTGCTCTACTTCCCTTCATCTCCTCCCTTCTCAACACCTCTCTACTTTCTGGTCTCTTTCCCTCTGCCTTCAAACAAGCCTCTATCACTCCCCTCCTCAAAAAACCTACCCTGGACCCCTCCTCCCTCCAGAGCTACCGTCCTGTCTCCCTCCTACCCTTCCTCTCCAAAACCCTTGAGCGGGTTGTACACCGCCAGCTCTCTGCTTTCCTGTCCAACCACTCTCTGCTCGACCCTCTCTAATCTGGCTTTCGCTCTGCTCACTCCACTGAAACCACCCTCCTGTCTGTCACTAACTCACTAAACTCAGCCCGAGCTGCCTCTCTCTCCTCTGTCCCAATTCTCCTCGACCTCTCTGCTGCCTTTGACACTATCGATCACTCTATTCTACCATCCTCTCTTGCTGAACTGGGAATCTCTGGCACTGCTCTGGCCTGGTTCTCCTCTTACCTCTCCAACCGCACTTACCAGGTAACCTGGCGTGGGGCAACCTCCACACCTCACCCTCTCTCAACAGGATTCCCTCAAGGGTCAGTCTTGGGTCCTCTCCTGTTCTCTCTCTACACCCGCTCCCTGGGCCCCCTCATTGCATCCTATGGTTTCTCATACCATTTCTATGCTGATGATGCTCAGATTTTACTCTCCTTTCCCACCTCTGACTCCACCATTCCCTCCCGTATCTCTGCCTCTCTGTCCACTATCTTCTCCTGGATGCACTTGCATCACCTTAAACTCAGCCTCTCTAAATCTGACCTCCTTTTCTTTCCCTCCTCCTCCCCCTCCTCTGATCTCTCTATCTCCATTCCTCTGGAATCTACCACACTCTCTCCCTCCTCCTCGGCTAAGAACCTCGGAGTCACCCTAGACCCCTGCCTTTCTTATTCCCAGGACATCTCCACTCTGGCACGACTTGCCGATTCTTCCTGAGCAACATACGAAGAATCCGACCCTTCCTCACTACGCCACCCAGCTCCTGGTCCAGGCCCTGGTACTCTCCTGCCTAGACTACTACAACTCCGTCCTGGCTGGCCTCCCTGCATCTGCCACCCATTCTCTCTCGCTCATCCAGAACTCTGCTGCTTTCCTGGTGTTCTCTCTGCCTCGCTTCTCCCACGCAACTCCACTGCTCCGCTCACTCCACTGGCTCCCGATCACCGCTCGCATCCAGTTCAAGACTACAGATGCAGCCAGACTGCAGCCAGCTACCACCAGACCCTCATCTCTCCCTACACCCCCACTCGACATCTCCGCTCCTCCTGCACTAGAAGACTGGCTCTATCTCCTCTACGCTCCCCTGCCTCCAGGGCCCCGCTCCTTCTCCACCCTGGTGGAATGACATTCCTACAGATGTCAGGACTGCCCAGTCCCTGACCACCTTCCGGCGCCTCCTCAAGATTCGCCTCTTCAAACAGCACCTGTAGGACTCCTCTTTTCATTCTGGACACATCTCTCTTCCTTAAATGCACTTTACTTGCTCTTATCTGCTCCCTATTTTACTGCATTCCTATACTTTAGAGTATTGTAATCTGTCACAAGTGTTATTTAATCTGTAGTATTTTGTATTTAATTATATCCTGATGTAACTATCACTGACACTGTTATGTGCTCCGTTATTGAATCGTATTTTGTCATACTTGTACTTACTTGAACCGAAGTCATTGTATTTTATCTTGCTCTTAATTGTATTAATACTTGTACTGTGATTATTGAAATGTATTTTTGTTTACGACTGTAAGTCGCCCTGGATAAGGGCGTCTGCTAAGAAATAAATAATAATAATAATACTATACATATACATATTTACACAGTCGACTGCACATTAGTGTTCTGCAGCGCCCCCTAATAGAATACAAGTCTACTTACAGTGTAACCACATCTTTTATTAAAGATACAATGTTCCACTATCATTATTAAATATATGTACTGAAATTAAATACAACATTTTGAATGTGTTGTTTCTTAACTTTGATAGTACATGTTATTCTAATGCAAGCTTTGGATTCCATTTATTATTTTTTTAATCAATGCAAACGGGCTCAGCATGTTCTGATTGCCAGTCTGTGCTCCATGTGAGCACAAGGCAGAGCTGTCTACTGACTGGGAACTGCGGCTGCGCTCTGCAACAACTGCTTCAAACCATAGCCAGTATGTTTTTTAATTAACTAGACTACTGTAACAAATGTACCACCACACTAAAATGGAGTGTTTCTGTAATCTATGCATTTGTATAGATAAAGATGATTTATTCAGAGGGGAGTGAGGGTCTAAAGCTAAATACCATAAGCCACTGTTTGAAACCCTGTTTACTAGATTAAAATGGTTTTACATGATTTAAAACCTCAGTGTTGATCTCACCCAGTCTTCTTTTCTCTCTATAGCTTTATCATTTTTGATATCACTTCACAATTCATCACTTCTAATGGTGCTCATGATGATGTTCATTGCCGTGACGATGATGTGAGGGGTAGCGTGCTGGACTGTGATTGGTTAGAGAAATACATTTACAGATCTGTTTTGGACAATGTTGAATGAATGCCATGTGGCCAGTGTGAAAGCCTCCATGACATCCTAACGAATGAATGTTGCACTGGACGCTGATGTTTTGACGTGACGCGCTTGGGGTGAAAGGGGCATCTGGGAATTGGATTTTTAAAAGTAGAATTGGCAGCGTTTAGAATATAATTATTTTATTCATGATCTTTGAATTCCAATTCAAGCTTTTGTATTATAAAATTGAAACTGACATTGAAAGGCTCAAGATTCATAGCTCCTGAAGACCTGAGACACAGACTGGGACACATTGTGTTCATCGATAATCAAATCAGTTTCACCTTCATTTCCTGTGCTTGACTTACCTGCTGCCAACTGGATTGCTGTGCACTGTTTGAGTTATTGAACAGCTGTTTGATCTGTATTGTTCACATATACACTATAGCATTATAGTACTGCATCTTATAGAACTTTTGGTTTTTGGTGAATAAAAAAATAAAAAAATTAAAACATTTCTAAAGTGACTTTTTTTATTCAACTAGAATGAATTCACTGAGATGAGAACATTACATTTGCTATACTATACATGCAGTTTAAACATTTCTATATATTGTCTTCCTGCTGTACAACCCATGGAAGAAATGCTTTGCATCGCATACCATATTCAGTACTACAGTATTTCTGCCAGTACTGTGCTCTCTAAGCTTAAGAAATCGCTGCACACAATGTGTATATAATTGCTGACTTACCCCCAAAGCTTTGGGCTGTCCTCGTAGAAATGTCTGCATCGGCCCTTGCAGCTGGCTTGCCACTGTTCTTGGTGCAGCCTGGCCAGCACTGCTCAGGGGGTACTTGTGAGTAACGATAACAAACCCTCCAGCTGCTGTTACATGTGAAGCCATGGCGCTTGCCTGGTCTGGTAGCGGCACATTAAAAAAAAAAAAAACACAAATTGAGTTGTATTCATTTTTTGGTAATATTTGATGTATGACCTATGACATGGGACTTCAATTTCTAAAAGCATGGGCAATAACGTTGAGAAACGGGACACAGCAAAGGTAACGTGATGCATTTCTTATAAACTTTGCAGAGTGTTTTAAGAACATAAGAAGAACATAAGAAAGTTTACAAAAGAGAGGAGGCCATTCGGCCCATCTTGCTCATTTGGTTGTTAGTAGCTTATTGATCCCAGAATCTCATCAAGCAGCTTATTGAAGGATCCCAGGGTGTCAGCTTCAACAACATTACTGGGGAGTTGGTTCCAGACCCTCACAATTCTCTGTGTAAAAAAGTGCCTCCTATTTTCTGTTCTGAATGCCCTTTTATCTAATCTCCATTTGTGACCCCTGGTCCTTGTTTCTTTTTTCAGGTCAAAAAAGTCTCCTGGGTCGACATTGTCTATACCTTTTAGGATTTTGAATGCTTGATTCATATCGTCGCGTAGTCTTCTGTGTTCAAGACTAAATAGATTCAATTCTTTTAGCCTATCTGCATACGACAAACCCGGAATAATTCTGGTCGCTTTTCTTTGCACTTTCTAGAGCAGCAATATCCTTTTTGTAACGAGGTGACCAGAACTGAACTCAATTAAATTGATTAAACAAATAATATAAACAAGAAATATACACACTCCTGCTACTTATATCCAAAGGTAACATGAAGTCATCAAGTCTTTTCTCTCGTGGTTTTGTTGGCTATGCCTCGTAGCTTGTTACAGGTGTTTGCCACTAAACTCAAGGTGAGATTTTGGCTCCTGGTTTACCCGGGCAGTTGGCTCCAGGAGGTGCAGTACAGTGCAGATCAAAGAATAGTGACTAATTAATAAACACTCTCTAAAGTTTGCATCATTTTACCACAACTTACACAGTATGGACAGATAGTCTCACTTATGTACATGGTAACCTTTAATTTTACATCAGGTGTACACAGCATGCTATTTGCTGATGATATCCGTGGGTGTTTATGTACAACAGATGTCTGCCTGGTGCAGAATGTGAGAACCTGGTCAAAATGTGATAATAATCTTTTTCTCTTTAAGGCTGGCTGCTTGCCAGAGGATTATAATCTATGTTTGGCGCGAGTATTTCCAAAGTGATACAAAACTCATATTTGAGTGTCTCTAACAAACCCTTTTTGATGGGTAATTGTTTTAACATATTTTTCTGCTCACTGAGAAGCAACTGAAGTCATTTTAATGTCAATTATATTTTACTACTTTCATAGGGGTCAAGTCCCATATGTGCATTTTATTAATATTGCAAAATACTCTATATGTTTCAAAAACAATTATATTCTTCTAGGCCTAGTTAACAAGAGTTTTTTTTTTTTTTTGGCAATACAAATAAATTGCAATAATTGAAATGTGTTGAGATTCGTGGTCCGATTTCAAGTGAATTATTTGAAGGTGTGGAATAATTTGAATATATACAGTATATATATATATATATATATACGTATATATTCAGATTTTTTATTTTTTATTTTTATTTAAACGTTTTGCATACATCCAAAAAAATATTAAAAATGTTATTATTAAATGTTATTATTATAATATACATTTGGCAAATCTTTCTGAACTTCCCTTGATATATAATAATAATAATAATAATAATAATAATAATAATAATAATAATAATAATAATAATAATAATAATAATATCTCAAGGAACGTTAAGAAAGATTTGTCGAATGTATGTAAGTGAGTTTAAATTAGTTTATTAACATACGCTTGTCTATGGCTTTTATTTTATTTATTCTGTTCATCTCATATGCTGATGCACGTGTATCATGACATAAGTAATAAATACATTTGTATGTATTGATTCATATGGTGACTGGCCTTGGCATATTGTGTACGGTGGTCAACTCTGAGCTAAGAGAACACTTTGCCTGCTTCCCGAGGGGTGTCCTCTTAGCCAGACTACTATAATAATAATAATAATAATAATAATAATAATAATAATAATAATAATAATAATAATAATGAAAGAGAACTAAGGCTCAAGCTTCATAAAAAAATAAATAATACATTAATATTATTTTCATAAATGTACCCAAATATGTGTAACAGCGTTTCACTTCAGTTCAGGTACCTCCTACATAAGCGAATGTGGCTTGTGAACTGTTTTTATCTATCTCCTAAATAAAATGTAAAACATGTAAAAGAATAAAAGTACCGGTAACTTTTTATTTTTTAATTTGGAGTTGAATGAATGTTTGTGAAGATGCTAATATTTATTAGCGGAAGTAAAAAGAAAAAAAAAGGTTTTGGTAATTAAAAATATCTAGTATTCTATGTGTCTTAATGGTGATCGTGCTGTTTGTTCAGTAACTTGTTTACAGTGTGTACATAAAGTGTATTCAAAGTAATCAGTCTGCAGTCTGCATTTCTACAACTTGTCATTCAAAGCAGAGACAAGTTGTTATTCTTGTTGGGCTTAATGTATTGCCGCTGATGTTGACAGACAGCATTCAGAGGGTGTGTACAGAATGGATATTTTCTTTCATCAAGCAGAACAAACGGTCAATTATATAAAAGAATACTGTATTTAGGTATTTTTCAGGTTAAAGGAAGTCGATCCAATCTTTAATATACAGATATACCTGTTATATGTCTGAAGAGACTCCTGCCCCTGCGGCTCCTGATGGGCTGGTAAATGTACGTCTTACTGGTTAATTTATAGATTTACTGATTTTACAAATTAATCCAGCACCACACAAGACTTAAGTGGTGCTGCATCGATGATTTCACAGTGGTCAATTAGCACCTACTGTCAAATAGAAGCCCTTATCCAAATAACCAACCAGAGAAGAGAAGACTGAGAAAATAAGAACCTGGCTATTTCATGCAAATGCTGTGTGTGTGTGTGTGTGTGTGTGTGTGTGTTTATATATGTGTGTATAAACAGGCTAGTGATAAAGCTAGTGAGAATATTTTTACATTATGAACACCTATAACAACCTACTGAGAATACTTAATCTGGAGTCAATTAACCAAATATTACAGCTACTTTAAGCATTATAAACCTCTGGCATTTTGCCGTGGAGTTTGCAGGTATTTTCTTTTGGTTATTACACACATGGGATGGCAAATAAAAAACATGAATTAAAGTAGCTTTGCTAGGTCATGCCCATCCATGCTTCCATGCTTGGTTTTCAAACACATGGAGTCGAGCTAGAAGTGGTGAGATTGAGATTTTGAAAATAGAAAGGTAGATGATACTCGCACGGCTATGTTGTTTCCTGGCTTTGGTTTATTTGTCAGAGGGATAGATTCACAGAATCTCTCTTCAGGTTGATGATTTATTGATTATCATCCCAACAGTTGCTACCACTGTATGTGGAACTGTCTGTGACGGAATTGTTAACTTGTGTTCAGCATTTATCTTCTGTATATATATATAAAAAATGACCTCCCCTGTAACAATAAAATAAAATAAATAAACTGTGCAATGTCACGTGGTGGAAACAGAGATATACATATTAAACACTTTTATATATATTAGAAAATCAAGGATCATTAATTACCTGTGTGTTTTCCAGGCTGTTTCTCCTCTGGTGGGATGTCAGAGTGGATATCCTGGTCTGGTGTCTGCAGTCCAGTGTTAATGTGTTGCATCTTCATAGCTGGTGCTCTAATGAAGAGAGGAAGAGCTGCCCCTGTTCCTTCTGACTTTCACCTCAGGAAGTGGTTTAAAGCTGAAAATACTGCTATAAGGGCACCATGCATTGAAGCGCTACTTGTGGTCTTCTGCAGAAATAACAACCATGGTCAGATATACTTTTCAAATGAGATCCATCAGTAACATGAAAAGTTTCTCATTGTGACCTACTTTACCCTGACATGTTATTAGGACCTGCACCCTGTATCGAGTTGAAAAAACATTTGCAGTAATCACAGCCTTGATTTGACGTGACATAGACTCAACAAACTGGAGTGATGAATGCATCATTCATCATTGAGATCTGGGGATTGTGGTGGCCATGAAAGATGCCTGAAGTCTCTGTCATGCTCCTGCCCCTGCTTCTGGCACGGTGCATGGATGCATTATCATCTGCATCAGAGTACAAGTGCAGCATTGTTGGGTGCACTTGATCTGCAGCAGTGCTTAAGAAACCTACAGCATTTGTTCAGTAATCAAGGGATCCAGGATATACCAGGAGAACATGCCCTACATCATGGCGATGCCAGATCCAATGGGGCACACAGCTGCTAATAAAGTGGACAGAAAGGGTATATCCACTCTATGTACATGTAAGAATTTACCTTTGACATACAGGTAGCAAACTGTGTGCCTCCATTTACTCCCAGATTTAAAAAGGAAATAAAAAGCTGTTGGATGATGGTGAAAAACACACTTTTGAGATTTGAAACTGAACTAGTTTGGACTTATTTATTATATGTTCATGAGTGTATTAACAATTTCTCTCAAAGTGATTAAAAAAGAAAAGCTTATTGTGACAGTCTGACCGAAGTAAGGAGACTCAGAGTCAGGATGTGCAGGGAAAATAAAAGACTTTTAGTTAAACAAAATACACAAAACAAAAGGCATGATGGCCAACCAAAAAGACAAACACAAAAACAGGCTTTAAACAAACTATACCAAAAAGAACCACTCACTCTCTCACACAGGTCTTCTCACTCTCACAAACACTCCCCCCCTAACATACCCAACCACTCCCTTTTATACAGGTGCCTGGGCTAATTGGGCAATTCGCACCTCATTAGCCCAGGCACAAATCCTCACACAAACTCACTCACTGAACCACACCCCAAACTCACTCATATCCACTCTAAACAATACAAAAAACACAATTCCACCACAAAATAGGCTGCACCCCATCACACACCTCCCCTCCTTGTGCGCAGCACAACATGGCCTAAATGGCCACCTCCCCCCTTAAAGCCCCAAAATCGTCTCTTCTGGTGCTGGGGAGAGGGCAGAGGCTTCCCCTGGCCCACAAGTGGTCCGGTGGTCCCAAGCAAAGATAGTCCGGCAGCCCCAGGCCATAACAGCGGACCCTCGGGAGACGACGGCGGCAGCGGACCCTCGGGAGGGAAATTCGGGAGGGGAGCCCCTGGCCATGAAAGCTTCTCTCTCGTACTTTGTAACTGGTGACTCCCCAGGCGATGCGGAGCACCAGGCAACCCCAGGCGAAGCAGGACCCTCGGCGACCCCAGGCGAAGCAGGACCCTCGGCGACCCCAGGCGAAGCAGGACAGGCAGCAACCCTATGAGAAACAAATGCGGAGCAGCAGGCAACCCCAGGCGATGCGGAGCAGCAGGCAATCCCAGGCTATGCGGAGCAGCAGGCAACCCCAGGCGATGCGGAGCAGCAGGCAACCCCAGGCGATGCGGAGCAGCAGGCAACCCAGATGTGGTATCCCTGAGCGGAGTGGCTGTGGCATCCTTGGGCGGTGTGAGGCAGGCATCCTTGGGCGGTGCGAGGCAGGCATCCTTGCGCGTGGCCAACAGTGCAGGAATCTCCTGCCAGGGTGGCAGCGGCCAGAGTTCCTCTTCCCTGTTGGCAACAGGAAGTAGAGCCCGCTCCAGCTCCTCTGATGGCGGAAGCGGGAACAGCAGCTCATCTCCATCTGGTGGCGAAGACGGGAACAGCAGCTCGTCTCCCTCTGGTGGCAGAGGCGGGAACAGCAGCTCGTCTCCCTCTGGTGGCGGAGGCGGGAACAGCAGCTCGTCTCCCTCTGGTGGCGGAGGCGGGAACAGCAGCTCGTCTCTCTCTGGTGGCGGAGGCGGGAACAGCAACTCGTCTTCCTCTGGTGGCGGAGGCGGCGCTGCCGGCTCCTCCGACAGCGGGGGTAGGGCTGGTGGCGCTGCCGGCTCCTCCGACAGCAGGGTAGGGCTGGTGGCTGCCGCTCCTCCGACAGCGGGGGTAGGGCTGGTGGCGGGCGTCTCCGCTGGGCTCCCTTCAGCAGCAAAAACAGCGGCTGCTGTGGAGCCTGAGCTTCACACTTATATATTGAACAAGATTTTAAATTGAATTGGTTCAGTCAAGGTGAAAGTGGTGCAGGTGCTACATATATGATCAATATTTTGATTCTTGTGAAAGATATTTTAATGAGAAGCTACTGAACTCATTTTCTAAGCTGTTTATATAGACTGTATATAGTACAGAGACAGGAGTACACACTGAAAAACCTACTACTAGTGCTAGACATGGGAGCGTTACCAAACACCAACTTGATTTAACTGAAATTCATGGGGTTTCCATGCAAGTTTTTTTTTTTTAACTCGAGACATTTACACAAGAAGAATGCTTTCAGTTTGCTGAGTTTATTTTACTCAAGTAAACCCAAGCTTTTCACCCGACGTAATGCAATGAATGAGAAGGGTGGGGGTTGATATGTAAAAGTAGTTATGTGTAAAGTACTCATGCTGTTTTTGAACATTACTAGATTTTGTGAAAATGCGGTTTTCATGCGCAGAGAACTGGTACACGAGTGAAACTAAGCTGCTGTAATAAAGCAGTTAGTATTGTTTCAACTAATTTATCTTACGACTCATTAATTAAAAATGAACTATAAAATTAAACTGACCAACAGGTATTGCAGATCACCATGGCTGAAAACCGGCGGAGACGTTTTATATATATATACTGTATATATAAATAATAATTAAAACTCTTGCACATTTTTTCCCATCTTTATTCTTAGTTTATTCAAATGTAATACAGTTATGTTACGGTTCATTTGTAAAAGCAGTAAATCTATAAATTAACTTCTAAATGTAGATTTCCAGTTCATCGGTAAATCTATAAAATAGCCAAGAACCAAAGAAATGTGGTAAATCTGTACATTTACCAGCTTATAGTTCAGCATACAGCAGCTATTGTTTGAGGTGAATTTCGGAAATAAAGTAACGTCTGGTAGGTTAAATGGAAAAAAATATGTTTATGCACCTGTGATTTCTCCGCAGGAGCGCCCCCAGAAAAACCCACAACTGAACCACACCAACATCCTTTCTCATGCTCATAAAGACTCTGCAGCACCATGCTGGAAAGTGTTTCAGCCAATCAAGGTGCTGCATTTTTGTTCATTCCCGAGTTTCACAGCACCTACATTGTCACATTAGAAAACTGCAATCAAATTTGATCACTGTTTCCCTTTCTAAAAACACAATAAACACAGCGCTCTGCCATCAAGACAAAACAACAACTACAGTGACAGCCAAACAACAATAAAAGCTACAAATAAACTTATTTGAAATACAGACTTAAGTTGGGTCAAAAACTAGCTAACAAATGCTAGTTGCAGTTCTAATCATTTTACTGTCACAATCACTACAACTATCATTACTCATTCCCTAAGCATGGCGTATAAACACATTGGCATAGGTGGAGAATAAGGGGCCAAGCAACTTAGCTTGTGGAGAATAGGGGGCCAGCAATGTTCCGTCTGTGTCGGTTGGTAATGGAATGTTCTGCCTGTGTCAGTTACTGCTTCCAAAAAAAACCCACAAAACGACATTTATCAACCGGATTTCCAGCTCAGGTGCCTTATCTTTGTTGAGAGGCGAGACGCTTTAACACTCCTTCCGATCATCACCAAGGTAGTGAGACCAGGGACTGAATTACACAGTGATTAGTGACCAGCATACCAACGCATTGCACTCTTACCTGGTAATCCTGGCTGTATTCATAAAACCAGGGGTGTAGTGCTGGGGGGTCGGGGGGAGCGCGCCCCCCTCACACTTCTTAGGACAGCGAGAGCACTGCTTCCGTACTTCACGTGTAGAATATTGAACTGTTTTGCTCCTTAATATATGGAGATATACATGTGTATGACCCATACAAAAAGTTTGAATAGCGTGTATGGTCTGGTGTGAATAATGTGTAAGAAAGTTGAAGGGAACCTGTATCAACGCTGTGCTGAGGTGTCAGCGTTTTACAATTAAATGTAATAATTGGAACAGTTCTTATTTTTACACCCATATATCAGAAAACAAGTAGATAAAAAAATAAGATGGGAAGGTTACCGGTGTTGCCAAGTCTCACGAGAAAAGAAAGCGGCACTGCCTTTCAAAACAAGCCCAAAACAAGCGCAACCCATGTTAGAGTATATGTGTTTATGCAAATTCCAACCCGCGACTCTCAAAGAACAAGCCCAATCCCGCTTATTATAAGCAGACTTGGCAACTTGGCAATCTCAACAAACAAATAAAGGGTACCTGTGGCCTTACACATCTTTATTTTGCAAACGGATGCACTTCAGTTTCAATCACTCTTAAGCAGCTGCAATAGGACATTGAGACAAGCTGATTCTGGACCAAACCATTCAATATACGAGAAAGGGAAGTGGGGGAGTGTTATGCATAGGATTTATAATAATAATGACAGTATTTTAATCATGAGTGCATTAGTGTATGAAACTGGTGGTGAAAATATGTACAGTATTTATTTATGTATCTTTAATATAAATAGCTGTAAGTCTAGTTGCTTTACAATAATACCTCAGTACCTGATTGTCTGAATTTGTAATCAATTGGTACACTTGTTAGCCCTTTCATATACCATAACTACTAGTGATAAACTGCAGTTCTGTTGAATGTATGGGGAAACAGGGACTGCAGGTGGTGTGGTAGGGTTGAGAGAGCAGGGGGGTGATGGTGGTAGTTAATAGCGACCCCTCACTTCTAAATATAGCACTACACCACTGCATAAAACCGTCAACCACTCTGAAAATAGACCCAGAAGTTCACACCAACAACGTGGAGAGTTGCTGGGCCCGTGCTAAAAAACAATTTAAAACTATGCAGGGCACGGCAGAAACGATGATACCATGTGGAGAGAAAGGCACGGCAGGAATTGTCGAGACGCATTTCTAAATCTGCATCATCTAGGAGATGACACGGCTGTGCAGGGAGCAGGACCAGCAGCAGGCGGGGCAGGAGATGAACCCGGAGGAGCCGTAGACAACATCATGAGGGGAAGCAGCGGCAAAACCACCAAAGGCTCTTTTAAGAGCCACCCAAATCTTTTCTAAAAGAGCTAAAAGTTTTATTTAATTTAAGATATATTTTTAAAAACTACTCATTTTCAGAATCTGATAGTGAAATGCTGTAATGAGTTCAAGGAGAAGGGGCGGAGCGATCAGAATGGCAGATTTTGAACTGATTTAAATTGATTCGATCAGAATTCTCCGTTATGAATAGGCCCCTTTATCATTTTTTTGGTCCCTTAATCTCCACCTATGCCAGCTTTTTTTATGTTACTGTGGCAAAGTGGTTAAGAGTATGCAGGTGCAGGAGTGCTGCGGTGATCAATAAACAGACAGACAACGATAATCCAGGTTCAATGCTGTTTTATTTTTATAATCCAAAGTCTGATGACAAAAAACAGTAAGCAATAATGACAACAGGCAATACAGCATTGTGTATTGCTCCGTTTAATCCACGGGTTGGTCCTGAAATAATAGTCCCGATATTTAAACACCCACAAGTAACAGAACACAATCACAAGTCCACAGTGAGTGCTGTAGTGCTCGTGGTGCAAATACAGTTAATCATGAACAATGGTGCAGTGTTGTCTGGGTAAGTGCTGGCCTTAGCGACAGCTCTGGGTCATGTCAGCCGTCTAATAACAACAAACAATTCTTTAGACACGACAAAAACAAACAAAACACTCATGATAACAATACGGGTTCTCCTTCTGGTTCAGCATTAACCATAACAAAGGAACAGATGACTTCTCTACGTCCCCTTTTGTACCATCAATCATGACCCCTTGGTTAACGAGTGCAACCGCTCCTCCAATCCGCGGCTGCCACATTGTTTCCCTTCCGGGTCAATGATTTTGTGTACCGTAGGTCCGCCATCTAGTCCAGGGCACTCTGTTCCCTTTACACTGCGCCCTCACAGGTCAGGAGGGAGATTTATCACCAAGAATCATTCTGTCTCTGTCACAGTTACACATGACATAACAGGCAGTTCCTTTATTACCTGGACCGTCAGCATTTTGGTTTATAAGGAGACTGATTTAGGAGATGGCTGTTTGAAAAGGAAAGTTTTGTTTGATTGGTTTTGGGGCTGGCAAAAAAAAAAAGAAACTTGCAAGTTGCCTTATTTGAACAACAATAATAATATAAGGAATAAACTCTCATGGCAAGATAAATGATGAGACCTAAGGTGAAGTATCTATGTCACCAGACATCTGAGACACAATTACAGGCTTTTTATTGCACACTTTGTTGTACTTTATTTGTTATAATTAGTTGTAGCCGTTTACAATAGCTTGAAAAAGTAGCACACATGACCATTTCCCTGCCCTTGTATTTGGTAATTTTTTTGTTTAGCACCAAAGTTTGTTGTGTCGTGTTAAATACTTTTCTTTGCTTCCCAGTATACTGTAATGTTATGGAGTTGCTGTACTGGTATTTGATACTGGTATTTTCCTGTTTTCTCCATTTCCTTCCAGTTTTGTTTTTACTAAAAGTTTTTGTAAATTTATCACTCAACATCTTTTTTTCTTGTGGCAGCATTTTCCTGATTTTCCAACAAACACATCTCTGTTTTCATCCATAACATTTTGAAATCTGGTCGTCATTTTCATTAAACTGCCAGTTTGTGTGCTGCGGTGAAGATGCCCATGTGACCTGTACATAATAAACCTTCTAATCTTACAGCTGTACATAATAAGACTGTAAACTCCTGGAGTTCTAACATAGTCTATAGAGCTGTAAACGGCTACTACTGATAATAATAATAATAATAATAATAATAATAATAATAATAATAATAATAATAATAATAATAACAACACAACTTGGAAATTATGTGTTAATGATAAGGAAAATGTATTATTAATTTGAATATAAGACAATGATCAAATTAAAATACAAATGAAACTTCAAATAAGTACGTACCGTGATGAATCCTGGAAGAGCAGCAGAATTCAGCTCATGCAGTAGTACTGTACTAACATTTGATGCTGCTGACGTATTTGCCAGAAACAGACGGTTCGGTGCTTTAACTAACAAGAGAGATGTTTGATCTTTTTGAAGGCCTTAAACTAAAAGTATATCTGCTTCCATTTGCTCATTACTACCCTAAATAAACAGTACAATTCTATCAGCTTAACATGCCTGTTTCACTTCAACTGATCGCACAAGATACATGCGAGTCTGAACTCTGGATACGTACATCATATGACAACTGACCTGCCTGCCTGAGTACCAGAAAGGGAGGAGCGGCTTGCCCAAGAGCCAGAGAAGGAGGTCAGCTGAGAGGCCACACAAGGCCTCAAGTTGTTGCCTCGTCGGTGGGGAGTGGGGGCACTTGGTGATCAACTGACCCCTCCCAGAGGAGGAACAGCTGCTGGCCCGAGTGCCAAAGAAGGACAAGTCATCTTCAGCACCCTAGAAGGGGGAGTCATGCCAGCGTTGCCTCTGCCAGCATGGTCACTGCTGGAGTGCCCAGCGCCACTGCCAGCATTTCAGCTGTCAGGTTGCCATTGCCGGAGGAGGAGGCAAGGGGACCACCTCCACCAGACCACCACCTCTATGTCCCGACCCAGTGCTGGTGGGTCGGAGCACTCGATCCAGGCTCCCAGACACCCGGCATTGGTGTCCAGACCGTTGGTCACTGGGCCTAGCCCCCAGGTTGCTGCGTCACCAGGTACAGGCGGTCACCTAGTCTCCTGTTTCACTCCCCCTGGTGGCCCAGACGTCGCTCCATGGTCGCCGGGGCTCACAGCTCTGCTGCCTGAGGCACCTACCTGGTTGCTGGTCTGCGTTCCCAGCGCCCTGTCCATGTTGCTGGGTCCCTTTTCACCAGTTCTTGGTCTCTGGGGGGAGGCACTGGGGTGATTTCATGGGGAAAGATGGAAATGAGGGGAGGGGGTTGGTGTTTTAGGGGGGGAGGTCGCCATTTGCTGCCAGGTGTGCTGTGCATAGGAGGGAGGCATAAGCCCTGCCAGTATAAGGTGTGTGGGTGTGTGCGAGGAGAAAACCTGTGGGAATATTGCTGGGGCCATAATTTGAATGATTACTGGGTAATGAAGCTCCAGTCACAGCTGTATAAAAGGGGAATCACAGTTGATGTTGGTGTTGGTGAAGGTACGTGTTTATGTGTGCTGTCCTGTTTATGTTTGTGAGTTTTGTATATACCTTTTGTTTTGGCCCTTATGCCTTTTTATTTGTTAATGTGTTTTGTTCAGTGCACTGTATTTGTAATTAAATGTGCACAATAGCGTTTCACTGCAGCTTTCTTGTCTCTCATTCTGCCGGTAACATCTTGGCCCGTGACGTTACCCTGCCACAAGGGACCACAAAAGTAGTCCCATTTATAACTTTGAAATACACACTTAGTTAAGCTGAGTAAATTGATTTAATTGAAACACGCACAAGTAAGTACATATTTATTTTTGATGTGTGGAATTGTACATTACCATTGAAAAGATCCAGCAGGAGGCGGAGTTGAGATGGCAATTAGTTCATTTTTTTCACTCAGTGCAAAATGCTGTTGATTCAGCAGAATGGAAGGACAGGAGTAAAACAAAAAACAATGTAATGCCGTCTCGGATTTAATACATATTTCAAGGTCTGTGTCGGAGAGGGGTGATAAGTGCAGACGTGTCTTTTCATGTTTTTCTGTAGCATTTACAAACTGCTAAAAAGACATTATTTGAAGTGACAAAGTCGGGATGACTGAGTATATTGACAGATTCCCTGTCAATTACTTAACTATACTCAATTACTTAACTATACCCTTAATTGAACTAATAATTTGCTTAATTAGACATTTTTACTTGTTTTCAGCTCTTAAACGGTTGCAGTTCAAGTTACTTATCAAATATTATAGCTAACTTACAAGTGCTGTTCAGTGCTGAAAACAAGTAAAAAGATCTAATTAAGCAAATTATCAGTGATGTGGCCGGAAACCAGACTGCAGAGATTCAAACAGATTGTTATCCGTGAGATGTTTCATCAGCTGACTGGCTACAGCCCTTTAGAGTGTTTTTGAAAGAAAAGGGAGATTGGAGATGGGACGGAAATTAGATAAGTCAGCCGGGTCAAGGGAGGGTTTTTTGAGTACCTCAGGCAAGCTTAAGGGCTTGCAAATGTGTGTTATTGTTAATTTGTTTTTATTGTTTTATTGTCTTGGTAGTTGTCCCCATTATTTATAAATTAGAGCCAGCTGCTTATACTTGTTTCTCTGTGGCATATAAACCCCAGAGTTAGTTCATTCATTCTTCTGTGTGATTGATAGTGTGCTCAATCACATCAAGGTACTGTGTGAAACCTTTTTTTATTTTATGTCAGGTAAACAGCTTAGTCGTCCTTCGAGCTAATCGGGGACTTGCATCATTGTTCAGTTAGTACTCCGAGTGGGAGTTAGGTTTTTGTTTGTTTATTTTGTTTTATATTAAAAGTGTGCGAAAGCACTAAACCTCCAGTTTTGAGCCGGGTCGCAATCATTTTAAAGGGGCAAACGAACGACCGAGAGTGAGGCTGTGTTACATGTGTGTATGTATATATGTATGCTAGTAATTAACCAAATATTACAACTACTTTAAGAATTATGAACTTCTGGAATTGTGCCCGGGGAGTTTGCAGGGGTTGTTTTTTTTTTTTGGGGGGGGGGTTTATTACACACATGGGATGGCAAGTTTAAAAAAAAAAAGAGAAATGCAATAATATAACAATTCAGTATTATATTATAGAATTATTGATTATCATCCCAACAGTCGCTACAACTGTATGTGGAACTGTCTGTGACTGAATTGTTAATGTCGAAATGTAAAAGTTTATCTTCCCTATATCAATAAAATAAAAGTAAATAAACTCTGCAATGTCACGAAGTGGGAACAAATACTAAGCCAATAATGTAAAAAAAACCTATATATATATATATATATATATATATATATATATATATATATATATATATATATATATATATAAGAAATTAATTACCTGTTTTCATCAATGCAGGCTTGTTTTTAGACCACCTCAGGAAGTGGTTTAAAGTTGAAAATACAGCTGCAAGGGTAGTGTTCATTGAAGCGCTACTGTGGTCTTAAGATGTAAATGTAGTCTTTATTTCTTCTGCAGAAATTACAAGCATAGCCGGATGTAAAGTACTGTGCAAAAGTTTTAGGCAGGTGTGAAAAAATGCTGTAAAGTAAGAATGCTTTCAAAAATAGACATGTTAATAGATTATATTTATCAATTAACTAAATGCAAAGTGAGTGAACAGAAGAAAAATCTAAATCAAATCCATATTTGGTGTGACCACCCTTTGCCTTCAAAACAGCATCAATTTTTCTAGGTACACTTGCACAAAGTCAGGGATTTTGTAGGCATATAGTCAGGTGTATGATTAAACAATTATACCAAACAGGTGCTAAAGATCATCAATTCAATATGTAGGTTGAAACACAATCATTAACTGAAACAGAAACAGCTGTGTAGGAGGAATAAAACTGGGTGAGGAACAGCCAAACTCAGCTAACAAGGTGAGGTTGCTGAAGACAGTTTACTGTCAAAAGTCATACACCATGGCAAGACTGAACACAGCAACAAGACACAAGGTAGTTATACTGCATCAGCAAGGTCTCTCCCAGGCAGAAATTTCAAGGCAGACAGGGGTTTCCAGATGTGCTGTCCAAGCTCTTTTGAAGAAGCACAAAGAAACGGGCAACGTTGAGGACCATAGACGCAGTGGTCGGCCAAGGAAACTTACTGCAGCAGATGAAAGACACATCATGCTTACTTCCCTTTGCAATCGGAAGATGTCCAGCAGTGCCATCAGCTCAGAATTGGCAGAAAACAGTGGGACCCTGGTACACCCATCTACTGTCTGGAGAAGTCTGGTCAGAAGTGGCCTTCATGGAAGACTTGCGGCCAAAAAGCCATACCTCCGACGTGGAAACAAGGCCAAGCGACTCAACTATGCACGAAAACACAGGAACTGGGGTGCAGAAAAAAGGCAGCAGGTGCTCTGGACTGATGAGTCAAAATTTGAAATATTTGGCTGTAGCAGAAGGCAATTTGTTCGCCGAAGGGCTGGAGAGCGGTACACGAATGAGTGTCTGCAGGCAACAGTGAAGCATGGTGGAGGTTCCTTGCAAGTTTGGGGCTGCATTTCTGCAAATGGAGTTGGGGATTTGGTCAGAATTAATGGTCTCCTCAATGCTGAGAAGTACAGGCAGATACTTATCCATCATGTAATACCATCAGGGAGGCATCTGATTGGCCCCAAATTTATTCTGCAGCATGACAACGACCCCAAACATACAGCGAAAGTCATATAGAACTATCTTCAGCGTAAAGAAGAACAAGGAGTCCTGGAAGTGATGGTATGGCCCCCACAGAGCCCTGATCTCAACATCATCGAGTCTGTCTGGGATTACATGAAGAGAGAGAAGCAACTGAGGCTACCTAAATCCACAGAAGAACTGTGGTTAGTTCTCCAAGATGTTTGGGCCAACCTACCTGCCGAGTTCCTTCAAAAACTGTGTGCAAGTGTACCTAGAAGAATTGATGCTGTTTTGAAGGCAAAGGGTGGTCACACCAAATATGGATTTGATGTAGATTTTTCTTCTGTTCACTCATTTTGCATTTTGTTAATTGATAAATATAAACTATTAACATGTCTATTTTTGAAAACATTCTTACTTTACAGCATTTTTTCACACCTGCCTAAAACTTTTGCACAGTACTATAAATTTAAAATGAGATCCATCAGTAACATGAAAAAGTAGATCATTGTGACCTACTTTACCCTGACATATTATTAGGACCTGCACCCTGTATCATGTTGAAAAAACATTTTCAGTAATCACAGCCTTGACTTGACGTGACATAGACTCAGCAAGCTGAAGTGATGAATGCATCATTCATCATTGAGATCTGGGGATTGTGGTGGCCATGAAAGATGCCTGAAGTCTCTGTCATGCTCCTGCCCCTGCTTCTGGCACGGTGCATGGGTGCATTATCATCTGCATCAGGGTACAAGTGCAGCATTGTTGGGTGCACTTGATCTGCAACAGTGCTTAAGTAACCTACAGCATTTGTTCAGTAATCAAGGGATCCAGGATATACCAGGAGACCATGCCCTACATCATGGCGATACCAGATCCAATGGAGCAGACAGCTGCTAATAAAGTGGACAGAAAGGGAATATCCACTCTATGTACATGTAAAAATGTACCTTTGACATACAGGCAACAAACTGTGTGCCTCCATTTACTCCCAGATTCAAAAAGGAAACAAAAAGCTGTTGGATGATGGTGAAAAACACACTTTTGAACTTTGAAACTGAACTAGTTTGGACCAATTTATTATATGTTCATGAGTGTATTAACAATTTCACTCAAAGTCATTAAAAAAGTAGAAAATCGTATATATTGAACAGGATTGTGTTTTAATTGAATTGGTTCAGTCAAAGTGAAAGTGGTGCAGGTGCTACAGATATGATCAATATATTGATCTTGTGAAAGATATTTTAATGAGAAGCTACTGAACTCATTTTTTTATATAGACTGTATATAGTAGAGATACAGGAGTACACACTGAAAAACCTACTACTAGTACTAGACATGGGAGCGTTACCGAACAGCAACTTGATTTAACTGAAATAGAAAGACATTTAAAAAATACCCAAAAACAAACAGATTGGGCAGTTTATGTTTTTCGAGACTGGTTAAAGGAAAATAATTAAAATTACATTTTTGAAGTAAAGGCTTGCCAGCCTTTAAATGCATATCTTTGCAAATGTAATCAAGGGATCCAGGATATACCAGGAGAACATGCCCAACAATATCTCCACAAATGTTATATTACATAAATAATTCATTTAGGTCCAGTTATTGTCCAGCGCTAGTTTACAAAGCAGGTAAATGTCTGTGACTGCTTATCGATGTGGAAGTAGCCTTAAAAGTTACTGGAACATCAACGAAGTACAACGCAAAACCTGGCCAAGCACTGTCTGCTGCAGGAGATGTTCAGTCAGCATCTTCAGCAAGATCACACTCCTTCTACTGTCCAATTACAAGCAACTTTACCAGAAGCATTAATAATAACAACAATAATAAATGTCTGGAAATATTCAAATCCATTACCAAGGGAAAGACAACAATAATAATAATAATAATAATAATAATAATAATAATAATAATAATAATAATAATATGTTCCATTTCCTATGTATTTCTATTACAATCAACTATAATTTTAAATTATGCATTATTACATTTCTTTCTCTATTCCCTTACATAAAATCTCTCTTTGTAACAGATGAGAAAATGTATGTTACTTATTAATAAGCTGCACAGACAAGGTCCCCCAAGGTGAAGTGGTAGGTCAAACACAGCCTAAGATGAGAATGAGGATGAGGAGGAGGATTTTAAAGATGATGACCAATGGGTTGACTAGTGTATTTCCTGCACAAGGATTTTTTTCCCATCTTTATTCTCAGTTTATTCAAATAAATGTATACAGTTTTAAAAGCGCTATTTTGTACACTCATTTCACAGAGCTCATAGGCAGCGTTGTTATAATATGGAGGACTATATTTTGTAGAACGTTCATTTCAGAGTGCTTATGTGAGAACAAAATACAGTTTATATATATATATATATATATATATATATATATATATATATATATATATATATATATATATATATATAGTAAGACAGCAGGGAGGGGGTTAAATCCTCCCTGCAGAAAAACATGTGCATAGGCACCTTGTGGGTTTGTTTTGTTTAATTGCTTAATTGTTTTTGTTAATTGTTTTATTGTTAATTATCACCTGCACCTGGCTATGATTGTAAATTAGAGCCAGGTGCAGGGTTTATAAGGGGAGCAGTCAGTCTGCTCCTGGCAGCTGATGTGTGTGGAAGCCCGACTGTGCTGGTGTGTGGGTACAGCCGTAATTAAAAGAAAAAGGTAGTGTGAAGCCTTTTTTTTTTTGAGTGCTGTTCTGTTTGTTTTTTTGGTTACAGGTAAACAGCTTAGCTGTCCTGTCCTTAGTTTAGGTTCCTGATTTGTGTTTCAGTTATTACTCAAAGAAGAGCTAGGTGTTTGTTTTGTTTTATTGTTGTTTTTGTAATGTTTAATTAAAAATAGCAAGCAGCGCTTTAAAAATCCATTTCTGTGCCTGGGTCAGTGTTTTTAAAGTGGCAATGAACCGTGGAGAGGTGCGATTCTTTCACATATGGTGGCAACGAGTGTGGGATTTTAAAGAATTAATTGAGAGGCTCAATAAGAACACCGCTGCTCAGGAGGAGCAGATGAGGAAGATGGAGAGGCAGAGACAGGAGCTGGGCGTGGCCCCGTTGTTAATACAGGAGCGGGAGCCAACTGAACTGGAGCTGCTGCTGCAAAAGTGGGAGCTGCCGTCCCGAGAGCCAGAGGGGGTGGAACTGCCGTCCCGAGAGCCAGAGGGGGTGGAACTGCCGTTACCAGAGCCCAGAGGGGAGGAGCCACCGCTTCCAGAACCACCAACCGTGCAAGTGAGTCTGGCATTGCCGAGGGAGGTTCCCGGTCCCTTCTTCGTGGACACCTGGCCGGAATGCCCAGACCTCCCTGCACTGGACCTTGCTCCCAGGTCGCAGCACTGCCAGGCACAGTTGCTTGCCTGGTCCCTTACTCCACTCCCCCTGGAATCCCAGACATCGCTGCGCAAGAGGCAGACGTCGCTACGCAAGGGGCAGAGGTCACTAGCGTTCCCTCTGCTGATTGCTCCACTCCCCTTGCCTAGTGCTGCGCTCCACCTGGGATTCCAGAGGTCGCTGCGCAGGTCCACAGGCGCACACCTCTGCCTGTCAGTCCTGGCTCCCGGTCATTGGTCTGCGCTGTGGTCGCCCTGGACAAGCCGTCTGGGTCCCTCCTTGTCGGTCCTGGGTCCCTCCCTGGAAACGCCGGAGGGACCAACCCACCCTCAAGCCCGCCCGTGGAAGAGGGCGAAAATGGACATTTGTGTACTTGAGGGTGGGTGGTCTTTTAAGGGTGGAGGGAGGTGGCCGTTGAATGGCCGGTGTCGTGAAAAGACATGGGGGGGGGATGTGTAAGACAGCACGGAGGGGGTTAAATCCTCCCTGCAGAAAAACATGTGCATAGGCACCTTGTGGGTTTGTTTTGTTTAATTGCTTAATTGTTTTTGTTAATTGTTTTATTGTTAATTATCACCTGCACCTGGCTATGATTGTAAATTAGAGCCAGGTGCAGGGTTTATAAGGGGAGCAGTCAGTCTGCTCCTGGCTGCTGATGTGTGTGGAAGCCCGACTGTGCTGGTGTGTGGGTACAGCCGTAATTAAAAGAAAAAGGTGGTGTGAAGCCTTTTTTTGTGTGTGCTGTTCAGTTTGTTTTTTTGGTTATAGGGAAACAGCTTAGCTGTCCTGTCTTTAGTTTAGGTTCCTGATTTGTGTTTCAGTTATTACTCAAAGAAGAGCTAGGTGTTTGTTTTGTTTTATTGTTGTTTTTGTATTGTTTATTAAAAATAGCGCAACAGCGCTTTGAAAATCATTTTCTGTGCCTGGGTCAGTGTTTTAAAGGGGCAACGAACTGTGAGTGGTGCAGTTTTGTGACTCATATATATATTAGCATGAAGTTTTAACATCTACTCTCATGTAATGGAAATCAGTTATACCATTTCGCAATTTGAGCATTTACACATTATCAAAGAACGAAATTAAAGCAATTGTTTTACTCAAATTGCAAAATGGAAAATATCAAACAAGCAAATGAAACAAAGAAGAAATGGTTATGTGGTGGGTGCTGATTCACTGCTACAGCTCCTTCCAGAAACTCTTACCAAGCAGAAGTATGTGTTGACCTACAAGTTCAGGCAAGACCATGTGGAGCTGTTCTTCAACGCTGTAATGTCAATGATTACTGCCATTTTGTTACTCTGAGTTTTAGTTTTTGCTTGTGCAAAGCTGGTGGGCGTTTCTTATGAAATGTACTATTCTACGTATTCTGCTTCATGTAATTGTGAAGCAAATTTCAGACGTATGCATTTATGAAAGCACGCAGCCAATACAAAATGTTTGAAAATTGAGCTTTTACCTATTGTGGGTTGTATCTTTTTGTTTTTGATTTTTACTGTCGGCTGGACAGTTCAAGGCTGCCTTCCATCACCTTGTGACGCGCTGCGGTGTTCAAGGAGGAACAACAGGAAATGCAACCGCACAGGACAAGACAGACAGACTTTGTTCGAGTGCCGTCTGGAAGGAGAATTTTAGAAGCTGATGTGGGAAATTCACCATTTGAGGACTGTGGCAGTCTGGTACATGACCACAAATATCTGCCAATGAAGTTCAATACACTGGTTGCAAATGCTAGTGTATATTGCGGGGTAAGTGAGTGAAAAGTGCCGTGTGAGCCTGTTACACAAATATAATGAATCTTGGTTGTAAATCTCCCTTCCTTTTGAGGGCGCTAAGCAGCGAGGACTAAATTCTTTGGACTGGCTGGCCTGACAGTTATTTCCCCGGGTCAAGAAGTTGGTCAATCTGGAAGAAGACGAGACTCTGTTGCAAGAACATATTGACCCGGAAGTGAAACAATGTTGCAGCAACAGATTGTAAAGGCAGCTGTATTCGTTTACTAAGGGGTCATGCGTGACAACATATAAGGGGGGCGGAGAATCGTGATCAGTTCCTTCGCTTGGTTTAAATGTGAGGAGAACCGAGAAGGACAGTGAAAACAATACGGGGACTGAAATCGTGAGTGTTTTGTTTGTTTGTAATTGTCTTGTCTTGTACATTGTTAGACGGCTAAAACACGTTTCCGGAGCTGTCGCCAAGGGCCAGCACTTAACCAAAACATCACTTCACCACTGTCACTAAATAAATTTGTATCACCCACCACGAGCACTACTGCACGCACCCAGGACAGGATTTACTCCATGCACTACACATTGCTGTGTATTGCCAGGGATTATTATTTGGTCACCAGACCTGGATATAATAAAAACTGTTTCCAAACTGGATTATAAATCTCTGTGTGTTTCATTACTGCACTGCATCACCCCTGCACCTTCATGTACCACTTACCACTTTACCACAGAGCCTCACAACCATAACCACACAACCTCCAGGATTCATGGATCCTTCTACAATACAAAGGTCTCCAAGTGCATGAGGAAGAAAAGCAAGCCCATGCCATCACACTACCTCAGCCATGTTTAACACTGGGCAGGATGAACTTTTCCTTAAATTCTTCTCTCTTCCTCCAAACATATTGTTACTTTCTTTGTGAAAAAAGATTGGATCACTTCATATTTTGCAATTTTCTAATAAAATCAGTTTTGAAATGCTGTACATATTTTCAATTTTCCATTTACTGTACTTCATATTTGTGTCTAAAAAAAAATGGTACCTTCATAATGTGACTGAATTTGTTGTTACACTGTGTAATGCTGTGTGTGTGTGTGTGTGTGTGTGTGTGTGTGTGTGTGTATATATATATATATATATATATACACATCCGTGAGCAAGGTACTTTACCCAGATTGTTACAGTAAAAATCCAACTGTATAAATGGGTACCAGAATTTCTATGTAAAAATAATTACTTGTACCCCTGTAAGTAGCTTTGGATAAAAGCGTCAACCAAATACATAAATTATTATTATTATTATTATTATTATTATTATTATCAGGTAATTTAACTTCTTAATTTTTGGGAAAAAACTATATTGGTACTTATCATAGACATAGAATATTTTTATATTTATGGTAGATATACTTCATTACAAATTACTGTATTATTGGTATTGTAATGAATGACCCATACTGGTCAAATAGGCACATTGTATGTGTGCAGAAAAGACTTGTAGACGGTTTTATATTAATATTCATGAGCTAACGGAAGTGAGTGGTTAGTATAAACATTACATCACAATACAAATACCCTACTACAATTATGATTCAACTTACTTTCAAAGCTTTAAAAAGCTTTTCAGGGGCGCCTCTGCCTTTTAAAGAGGGCGATTGGAAGCGGTCAGCTTCTCCACGGGGTATGGTGCTCTGCAGTTCTCGGCTTTGAGAAATGTATCAGGGATACTGGTTTGGGGTCGACCTAAAAAGCGATAAACTATTAATAAACTGAAAGCGGAATATTTTCTGTTATTAATATTTCTCTGCGGGATAATTAAGCAAAAGCTCTCCATTTAGCAAAGGTGAAATGCTTATTTGTTGCTTGATTTTGTCGGGATTATGGAGCCATTTGTTAGCTTTAAAATATCATTATGGGATATTTACACAGTCGTATATGTAATCGATAGTACTACTATCGTCCCGACGTACGGACGTTGTGAACAATTAACACAGATTTACTTTCAGTAAAATAACGGGTTAAAAACTCAAATACGCACATAAATGTCACTGAAGTTTCTACATGGCACTGCACACCTCACCACTGCTGTTAGCCACAACCCAGGCACAGTACGATTTTCAAACAACCTGACTTTCCCCGACTTCTCTGTACACACACACACACATCACTGTCCTCTGATCGATATGTACAGATTTTGTGTACTTTCCCAGTAAAAAAAAGTTGTTGTACGCATCTAAGCTTCTATATGCTTTTCGGGTGTAAGCACTCTGTCTCCACCAAGTAATGCTAGGTGTCTGGGTATGTTATCTCTGGAAGCCTTTTAAAATCATTTGAAAATAATCTCGTCCTGACATCGTTGTCAAATGGATATGGAGTGTGATTGTATTAATCGCTAATTTTACAAGGTAGCAATTTCTTTCTGCTGTCGCTAAATTTAAGAAATAGCTTGTCATTTTAAAACTTGGCGCTGACACAGTCAACCGAAAGTTTTGTGGACCCTCACACTGACGCATGCGCAATGCCTTTTTCTTGCCGAAGCCGCCCGGTTTGCATCAGGCTGCTAGGAGAGTTTCATGGGGGTGTCCGAGCTAATTCTTCTATATCTATGATCTTTGGGAGTTGTGGTTTTCGTCCGCATTTCTGCTAATTGGAAACACCTGTCAGAGTGTACCAGATAAACTACTAATCCCAGAAGACGCTGCGTACTTCCATTGTATTGTGATACCGCTTCCTTTCTCTGCGGGAACAAACTTAGTTGTTAGTGGTTGTTGGAAGTTGTGTTTAGATTATTTGAGCCCTTCCCCAGCAGTGTTTGTATGTTTTCCCCAGCGAAGGTAAACACCCGAGAAGTTTTTTAAAACTCTTCCTCTTTCTTTTCGCCTAGGTACGGTATATAAAATTATTTTGTTGGTCATTTATTTAAGTTTAGTAAATGAAGTCTATAGGATATGCTTGATTTCGGTCTGCCTTTCTCATGCTTAACAGCTTGTTTGTGTTGGCTAGTGGAAAAATGCGTTTAACAGCCAAACTGGGGTCCACCTGTTTAGACTGCACTACCCCTATGCACTGCACTTCCCTGCTCTACGCATCACGGGTCAATTGCAACGAACTTGTAGTTTAGTATGAAGCTGCGTACTAATAAGTTGCAGACTAGCTAATACGGTACTATCTCAGGCTCATCCTAGCTGCGTACTATTTGGTACCAATTTAGTACGAAGCTCAGGGTTAAGCCCTTCTTGTAGTGCCCTACCAAACAGCAACTGAGGCGGAGAGGGGAGGGCTCAATCTGACTGATAGGTTCCAGCTAATTATATTTTAAGTGTTATTTTTCGTTACAAGATAGAAATCCTTTTTTTTTTTTTTTAAGAAACCTAGCATCTTAAATCCTGAAATATCTGGCGAATCAGACCCATAAAACCTATTTTTTTCTGCATAAATGTTGGCGACGTTGCAATATCGGAAGTATGTATTGTTAGTGGAATTTGATATTCGTACCAATGTTTTTCGTTTTTTTTTCGTACGTGAAAAACGCATAATAAAGCCTTGCAAATATTTAACCACCTGGAAGTTGGTTACTTATTCCCGGTTCCTTATTTGCGATGTAGTTGACAAAGCAGCGTGTCCTTTTTCTGTGTGTTTTAACTCACTTACACATCTTGCTCAATTAATATATTGCTACTATTTAAAAAATAATCGCTCCTTCTTTAAAAAAAAAAAAATATATTAATAACAAACCTGTAACAGCAGCATAGCAGTACCCTATATTACCCGCTTGTTTTGCCCCATTTACCCCATTAGACGCTTTGCTCACTAAATATCGAGGTATCCCTAGATAGGCTATCGTCTCCTCTGCAAAAACACTAACAATTTTAGTGAGCAAGCCATACCCCACGAGCAGCAGCACCCCAAAGTGTAGCCCACTATAACCAATACAGAACGCATGGGGGCACGTCTTTAGATGCCCCATTTACCCCCCTTAGACGGCTTGCTCACTAAATATCGAGCTATCCCTAGATAGGTTATCAGCCCCTCTTTGCAAAAACACTAAAGATTTCAGTGAGCAAGCCGTACCCCACGAACAGCAGCACCCCAAAGCGTAGCCCATTATGACCAATACAGAACGCATGGGGCACGTCTTTGGATGCCGGTGTACCCCTTAGACGGCTTTCTCACTAAATATCGAGGTATCCCTAGATAGGTTATCACCCCCTCTTTGTAAAAGCACTAACGATTTTAGTGAGCAAGCCGTACCCCACGATCAGCAGCACCCCAAAGTGTAGCCCATTATGACCAATACAGAACGCATGGGGCCGTCTTTGGATGCCTGGTGTACCCCTTAGACGGCTTGCTCACTAAATATCGAGCTATCCCTAGATAGGTTATAAAACCCTCTTTGCATTAGGACAGTATTTTGCCGTTTGAGAGTATCTTCAAACCGTTAGTACCTTTTAAACCTTACAGTGATATATATATATATATATATATATATATATATATATATATATATATATATATATATATATATTGTTATTGTTAAAATGATCAGTGACTTATGTTCCTTGTCTTTACTTTTTCCCAACTAAAAAGAAAATACAATTATACAAATAAAAAGGTCTGTATTCTGCCTACACAGCAGAGAACAGAGCTATAGATACTTTCAGCACCACAAACTGAAGCTTGGGGAAATATAAATATAATTAGTAATACACATGCTTTAATGTATAATAATTAAAAAATATGAATATATGCAACTCTGCTTCACATTATTTACACTACTGTGCAAAAGTTTTAGGCAGGTGTGAAAAAATGCTGTAAAGTAAGAATGCTTTAAAAAATAGACAATTAATAGTTAATAGTTTATATTTATCAATTAACAAAATGCAAAGTGAGTGAACAGAAGAAAAATCTAAGTCAAATCCATATTTGGTGTGACCACCCTTTGCCTTCAAAACAGCATCAAGCATCAATTCTTCTAGGTACACTGCAACAAAGTCAGGGATTTTGTAGGCATATAGTCAGGTGTATGATTAAACAATTATACCAAACAGGTGCTAATGATCATCAATTCAATATGTAGGTTGAAACACAACAATCATTAACTGAAACAGAAACAGCTGTGTAGGAGGAATGAAACTGGGTGAGGAACAGCCAAACTCAGCTAACAAGGTGAGGTTGCTGAAGACAGTTTACTGTCAAAAGTCATACACCATGGCAAGACTGAGCACAGCAACAAGACACAAGGTAGTTATACTGCATCAGCAAGGTCTCTCCCAGGCAGAAATTCCAAGGCAGACAGGGGTTTCCAGATGTGCTGTCCAAGCTGTTTTGAAGAAGCACAAAGAAACGGGCAACGTTGAGGACCGTAGACGCAGTGGTCGGCCAAGGAAACTTACTGCAGCAGATGAAAGACACATCATGCTTACTTCCCTTCGCAATCGGAAGATGTCCAGCAGTGCCATCAGCTCAGAACTGGCAGAAAACAGTGGGACCCTGGTACACCCATCAACTGTCCGGAGAAGTCTGGTCAGAAGTGGCCTTCACGGAAGACTTGCGGCCAAAAAGCCATACCTCCGACGTGGAAACAAGGCCAAGCGACTCAACTATGCACGAAAACACAGGAACTGGGGTGCAGAAAAATGGCAGCAGGTGCTCTGGACTGATGAGTCAAAATTTGAAATATTTGGCTGTAGCAGAAGGCAGTTTGTTCGCCGAAGGGCTGGAGAGCGTACACGAATGAGTGTCTGCAGGCAACAGTGAAGCATGGTGGAGGTTCCTTGCAAGTCTGGGGTTGCATTTCTGCAAATGGGGTTGGGGATTTGGTCAGAATTAATGGTCTCCTCAATGCTGAGAAGTACAGGCAGATACTTATCCATCATGCAATACCATCAGGGAGGCATCTGATTGGCCCCAAATTTATTCTGTGTGGTCCAGTGGTTAAAGAAAAGGGCTTGTAACCAGAAGGTCCCCGGTTCAAATCCCACCTCAGCCACTGACTCATTGTGTGACCCTGAGCAAGTCACTTAACCTCCTTGTGCTCCGACTCTTTCGGGTGAGACGTAGTTGTAAGTGACTCTGCAGCTGATGCATAGTTCACACACCCTAGTCTCTGTAAGTCACCTTGGATAAAGGCGTCTGCTAAATAAACAAATAATAATAATAATAATTCTGCAGCATGACAATGACCCCAAACATACAGCGAAAGTCTTTAAGAACTATCTTCAGTGTAAAGAAGAACAAGGAGTCCTGGAAGTGATGGTATGGCCCCCACAGAGCCCTGATCTCAACATCATCGAGTCTGTCTGGGATTACATGAAGAGAGAGAAGCAACTGAGGCTGCCTAAATCCACAGAAGAACTGTGGTTAGTTCTCCAAGATGTTTGGGCCAACCTACCTGCCGAGTTCCTTCAAAAACTGTGTGCAAGTGTACCTAGAAGAATTGATGCTTGATGCTGTTTTGAAGGCAAAGGGTGGTCACACCAAATATGGATTTGATTTAGATTTTTCTTCTGTTCACTCACTTTGCATTTTGTTAATTGATAAATATAAACTATTAACTATTAATTGTCTATTTTTTAAAGCATTCTTACTTTACAGCATTTTTTCACACCTGCCTAAAACTTTTGCACAGTAGTGTAAATAATGTGAAGCAGAGTTGCATATATTCATATTTTTTAATTATTATACATTAAAGCATGTGTATTACTAATTATATTTATATTTCCCCAAGCTTCAGTTTGTGGTGCTGAAAGTATCTATAGCTCTGTTCTCTGCTGTGTAGGCAGAATACAGACCTTTTTTATTTGTATAATTGTATTTTCTTTTTTAGTTGGGAAAAAAGTAAAGACAAGGAACATAAGTCACTGATCATTTTTAACAATAACAATATATATATATATATATATATATATATGAATACACCACTGTAAGGTTTAAAAGGTACTAACGGTTTGAAGATACTCTCAAACGGCAAAATACTGTCCTAATGCAAAGAGGGTTTTATAACCTATCTAGGGATAGCTCGATATTTAGTGAGCAAGCCGTCTAAGGGGGTACACCAGGCATCCAAAGACGTGCCCCCATGCGTTCTGTATTGGTCATAATGGGCTACGCTTTGGGGTGCTGCTGATCGTGGGGTACGGCTTGCTCACTAAAATTGTTAGTGTTTTTGCAAAGAGGAGACGATAACCTATCTAGGGATAGCTCGATATTTAGTGAGCAAGCCGTCTAAGGGGGGTAAATGGGGCATCCAAAGACGTGCCCCCATGCGTTCTGTATTGGTCATAATGGGCTACGCTTTGGGGTGCTGCTGATCGTGGGGTACGGCTTGCTCACTAAAATCGTTAGTGGTTTTGTAAAGAGGGGATGATAACCTATCTAGGGATACCTCGATATTTAGTGAGCAAGCCGTCTAAGGGGGTACACCGGGCATCCAAAGACGTGCCCCCATATGTTCTGTATAGGTTATAATGGGCTACACTTTAGGGTGCTGCTGCTCGTGGGGTACGGCTTGCTCACTAAAATCATTAGTGGTTTTGCAAAGAGGGGGTGATAACCTATCTAGGGATAGCTCGATATTTAGTGAGCAAGCCGTCTAAGGGGGGTAAATGGGGCATCCAAAGACGTGCCCCCATCGTTCTGTATTGGTTATAATGGTCTACGCTTTGGGGTGCTGCTGTTCGTGGGGTACGGCTTGCTCACTGAAATCTTTAGTGTTTTTGCAAAGAGGGGCTGATAACCTATCTAGGGATAGCTCGATATTTAGTGAGCAAGGCATCTAATGGGGTAAATGGGGCAAAACAAGCGGGTAATATAGGGTACCGCTATGCTGCTGTTACAGGTTTGTTATTAATATTTTCATTTTTTTTTTAAAGAATGAGCAATTATTTTTTAAATAGTAGCAATATAGTAATTGAGCAAGATGTGTAAGTGATTTAAAACACACAGAAAAAGGACACGCTGCTTTGTCAACTACATCGCAAATAAGGAACCGGGAATAAGTAACCAACTTCCAGGTGGTAAATATTTATGGCTTACCGTATTTTTTTTTTTTTAATTTAAATTGTTTGAACTTAAGACATGTACGGAACGCACGACAGTAAATACTAAGGCTGAATTGCATAAGAATATTTTACCATTTTCTTAAACCAAATTCACGTGTATAATTTAATTTGCCTGAAACACCAGCAACATTAACTTATGGAAACTATAATAAGATCCAAAATGGAAAATTACCTGTATGGTAACCGTATCCTGGGAGACAGTCAGCATGGTTTTAGGAAAGGGAGATCGGGTCTAACTAACCTGCTTGATTTTTTTGAGGATGCAACGTCGACAATGGATAACTGCAAAGCATATGACATGGTTTATTTAGATTTCCAGAAAGCTTTTGACAAAGTTACGCATAAAAGATTCTCAAACTGAACGCAGTAGGGATTCAAGGAAATGCATGCACATGGATTAGGGAGTGGTTAACATGTAGAAAACAGAAAGTACTGATTAGAGGAGAAGCCTCAAAATGGAGCGGATATATAGTGAAAGTGTTGAATTTAAATCAAGGGAAGTAATGTTAAAACTTTACAATGCATTAATAAGACCATCTAGAATACTGTGTTCAGTTCTGGTCACCTTGCTACAAAAAGGATATTGCTGCTCTAGGAAGAGTGCAAAGAAGAGCGACCAGAATTATTCTGGGTTTAAAAGGCATGTCGTATGCAGACAGGCTAAAAGAATTGAATCTATTCAGCCTTGAACAAAGAAGACTACGCGGCAATCTGATTCTAGCATCCAAAATTCTAAAAGGTATTGACAATGTCGACCCAGGGGACTTTTTCGACCTGAAAAAAGAAACAAGGACCAGGGGTCACAAATGGAGATTAGGTAAAGGGGCATTCAGAACAGAAAATAGGAGGCACTTTTTTACACAGAGAATTCTGAGGGTCTGGAACCAACTCCACTGTAATGTTGTTGAAGCTGACACCCTGGGATCCTTCAAGAAGCTGCTTGATGAGATTCTGGGATCAATAAGCTACTAACAACTAAACGAGCAAGATGGGCTGAATGGCCTCTTCTCGTTTATAAACTTTCTTATGTTCTTATGCTATAACGAGTTATTGTAAGAGATACTGTTTTATGAGATACTGTTTTAGCAGAATATTTAATTAAGTAAACATGTATTTAAATGTTTTGGAATTAAAAGTATAAATGCAAAACTGACTTTTTTTTGTGAACGTGCTGTGAAAAAAAAATCCCCCAACGTATAGATCCGCCGAATTTAATACCAGCCAAAATTTCCTGTTATACGGTATGAATTTAATTTAAATATTTAAGACACAGAGGATTTCAAACAGAGTTGCAAATTGTGGTGAAATGTGAAAAAATGACCATAAGGATTTTGTTGTGGAAGACAGCAAAGGAATGAAGGTACAATTGAAGTGTGCAAATACTGTCGAGTTACTATACATATTCACAGAAAAAACCGCCCAAGCATTTTTGAAAGTAACTGAAAACAATAATTTCATACAGTATATAAAAAGCAAACGCCCTGAAAAAAAACAAAAACATTTACATAAAACTCGAAAATAGCTAAAAAAATAAGCACCAAAAATGTAATTAAGACAAAACGAAAAACATAAGTCCTAAATATAGTACATATAATTTGCACTGTACGGTGATTGGTGGTGAGGGCTGTGTACATCATTGTCTCTGTATCTTTGTTCTCATTGGTACCTCTTGGAGGTGTGCAATAGACATGCGTGCCAGGGCGGTGAACCCAAGTGTCCCCAAGAGAATATATCTGCAGAACGAAGGCTCGCACAGCGTAGCTCTCGCAGGGAGCTCACATAGGGTAGTGCTGCGTGCACAACTAGTAATTTACACCATTCATCCTCAACACCCCTACCACATGACCATAAACAGGGTGTGGGAGGGGGAGAACCCTGAACATAGGGATTACCCTGTGAGAATTAATTGGTGATCCACGACCAATACACCACAAACCTTAGGGTAAGGTTATTGTTATGAAATAAACTTAGTTTTAGTACCTAAGTTCATCACCCTTATGTGATCGGGCTGTAGCATATAATGATGATGTCTATAACGAGTTGCGCACGCAGCACTACCCTGTGTGAGCTGCCTGTGAGAGCTACGCTGTGCGAGCCTGCATTCTGCAGCAATACACTTCTCAAGTGTCCTGCAGCTACGTGATTGTCTTGCACTGCACAGCCTCTCTTTTTGTTTCTGAAACTAACTAGCGTCACACCTGAAATTAAAAGCAATTCCCAATGCGTTTTAATGCTTTGTCTGTGTATGACAAGTATTATGAAAGTGCAAAAGAAAACCTAAAAATGTTCCCCATTACACAATTTGTCTCATTTTACCACAGTTTGTGAACCACTGGACCAAAAGTGTAAATCGAATCAGAAATGGTAATTACGTATTTCAGGTAAATCCTATAAAAGCTTAATTTCTCAGTACATCCATACAAAGGCAATCATGGCCAGTAGTCATCTGCAGAATTATACAATGGAGCAAAAATCCTCACTGTCACCCCTCCCACACCACACAATCCTCACTGTCACCCCTCCCATATCACACAATCCTCACTGTCACCCCTCCCACACCACGCAATCCTCACTGTCACCCCTCCCATACCACTGTCACCCTCCCATACCACACAATCCTCACTGTCACCCCTCACACATCACCTCACTGTCACCCCTCCCATACCACACAATCCTCACTGTCACCCCTCCCATACCACACAATCCTCACTGTCACCCCTCCCATACCACACAATCCTCACTGTCACCCCTCCCATACCACACAATCCTCACTGTCACCCCTCCCATACCACACAATCCTCACTGTCACCCCTCCCATACCACACAATCCTCACTGTCACCCCTCCCATACCACACAATCCTCACTGTCACCCCTCCCATACCACACAATCCTCACTGTCACCCCTTACAATCCCCACTCACCACACAATCCTCACTGTCACCCCTCCCATACCACACAATCCTCACTGTCACCCCTCCCATACCACACAATCCTCACTGTCACCCCTCCCATACCACACAATCCTCACTGTCACCCCATCACAATCCCACTGTCACCCTCCCATACCACACAATCCTCACTGTCACCCCTCCCATACCACACTGTCACCTCCCATACCACACAATCCTCACTGTCACCCCTCCCATACCACACAATCCTCACTGTCACCCCTCCCATACCACACAATCCTCACTGTCACCCCTCCCATACCACACAATCCTCACTGTCACCCCTCCCATACCACACAATCCTCACTGTCACCCCTCCCATACCACACAATCCTCACTGTCACCCCTCCCATACCACACAATCCTCACTGTCACCCCTCCCATCCCCACTGTCACCCCATCACAATCCTCACTGTCACCCCTCCCATACCACACAATCCTCACTGTCACCCCTCCCATACCACACAATCCTCACTGTCACCCCTCCCATACCACACAATCCTCACTGTCACCCCTCCCATACCACACAATCCTCACTGTCACCCTCCCATACCACACAATCCTCACTGTCACCCCTCCCATACCACACAATCCTCACTGTCACCCCTCCCATACCACACAATCCTCACTGTCACCCCTCCCATACCACACAATCCTCACTGTCACCCCTCCCATACCACACAATCCTCACTGTCACCCCTCCCATACCACGCAATCCTCACTGTCACCCCTCCCATACCACGCAATCCTCACTGTCACCCCTCCCATACCACACAATCCTCACTGTCACCCCTCCCATACCACACAATCCTCACTGTCACCCTCCCATACCACACAATCCTCACTGTCACCCTCCCATACCACACAATCCTCACTGTCACCCCTCCCATACCACACAATCCTCACTGTCACCCCTCCCATACCACACAATCCTCACTGTCACCCCTCCCATACCACACAATCCTCACTGTCACCCTCCCATACCACACAATCCTCACTGTCACCCCTCCCATACCACGCAATCCTCACTGTCACCCCTCCCATACCACACAATCCTCACTGTCACCCTCCCATACCACACAATCCTCACTGTCACCCTCCCATACCACGCAATCCTCACTGTCACCCCTCCCATACCACGCAATCCTCACTGTCACCCCTCCCATACCACACAATCCTCACTGTCACCCCTCCCATACCACACAATCCTCACTGTCACCCTCCCATACCACCAATCCTCACTGTCACCCCTCCCATCCCACTGTCACTCCCATTACAATCCTCACTGTCACCCCATCACAATCCTCACTGTCACCCCTCCCATACCACGCAATCCTCACTGTCACCCTCCCATACCACGCAATCCTCACTGTCACCCCTCCCATACCACGCAATCCTCACTGTCACCCTCCCATACCACGCAATCCTCACTGTCACCCCTCCCATACCACGCAATCCTCACTGTCACCCCTCCCATACCACGCAATCCTCACTGTCACCCTCCCATACCACGCAATCCTCACTGTCACCCCTCCCATACCACGCAATCCTCACTGTCACCCCATCCCAATCCCCACTGTCACCCCATCACAATCCTCACTGTCACCCCATTACAATCCTCACTGTCACCCTCCCATCCACGCAATCCTCACTGTCACCCCTCCCACACCACGCAATCCTCACTGTCACCCCTCCCATACCACGCAATCCTCACTGTCACCCCTCCCACACCACGCAATCCTCACTGTCACCCCTCCCACACCACGCAATCCTCACTGTCACCCCTCCCACACCACGCAATCCTCACTGTCACCCCTCCCACACCACGCAATCCTCACTGTCACCCCTCCCACACCACGCAATCCTCACTGTCACCCCTCCCACACCACGCAATCCTCACTGTCACCCCTCCCACACCACGCAATCCTCACTGTCACCCCTCCCACACCACGCAATCCTCACTGTCACCCCTCCCATACCACGCAATCCTCACTGTCACCCCTCCCATACCACGCAATCCTCACTGTCACCCCTCCCACACCACGCAATCCTCACTGTCACCCCTCCCACACCACGCAATCCTCACTGTCACCCCTCCCACACCACGCAATCCTCACTGTCACCCCTCCCACACCACGCAATCCTCACTGTCACCCCTCCCATACCACGCAATCCTCACTGTCACCCCTCCCACACCACGCAATCCTCACTGTCACCCCTCCCATACCACGCAATCCTCACTGTCACCCCTCCCATACCACGCAATCCTCACTGTCACCCCTCCCATACCACGCAATCCTCACTGTCACCCCTCCCATACCACGCAATCCTCACTGTCACCCCTCCCATACCACGCAATCCTCACTGTCACCCCTCCCATACCACGCAATCCTCACTGTCACCCCTCCCATACCACGCAATCCTCACTGTCACCCCTCCCATACCACGCAATCCTCACTGTCACCCCTCCCATACCACGCAATCCTCACTGTCACCCCTCCCATACCACGCAATCCTCACTGTCACCCCTCCCATACCACACAATCCTCACTGTCACCCCTCCCATACCACACAATCCTCACTGTCACCCCTCCCATACCACACAATCCTCACTGTCACCCCTCCCATACCACGCAATCCTCACTGTCACCCCTCCCATACCACGCAATCCTCACTGTCACCCCTCCCATACCACGCAATCCTCACTGTCACCCCTCCCATACCACGCAATCCTCACTGTCACCCCTCCCATACCACGCAATCCTCACTGTCACCCCTCCCATACCACGCAATCCTCACTGTCACCCCTCCCATACCACACAATCCTCACTGTCACCCCTCCCATACCACACAATCCTCACTGTCACCCCTCCCATACCACACAATCCTCACTGTCACCCCTCCCACACCACACAATCCTCACTGTCACCCCTCCCACACCACGCAATCCTCACTGTCACCCCTCCCACACCACACAATCCTCACTGTCACCCCTCCCATACCACACAATCCTCACTGTCACCCCTCCCATACCACACAATCCTCACTGTCACCCCTCCCATACCACGCAATCCTCACTGTCACCCCTCCCATACCACACAATCCTCACTGTCACCCCTCCCATACCACACAATCCTCACTGTCACCCTCCCATACCACACAATCCTCACTGTCACCCCTCCCATACCACGCAATCCTCACTGTCACCCCTCCCATACCACACAATCACCCACGACCGCTACAATACATACAATTTGTCACAGTGTTCTCACATTTTAGGTTTTCTATATTGCTTGGGTTCCCATTGCTTTCATACACACTGACGCCTGTACAGAGAGACCACTCGCACATACACACACAGATCTCTTTTAACTGCCTCTCCTTCCCCTACAGCACTCTGCACCCCTCTCTCCTCCCTCTGCCGTGTCAGTTTGTGCAGCACCTGTCTGAGTCAAATCTGTCCTCAGTCCAGCACCACGCCCTTCACAGCTCGATATAACTCCAGGTTCACACTGAGGCAGAAAGGGCTGAGAAACAGGTAAGGGATTTAACCCTTTATTAGCAGCTATCTAATAAGATCAGGGTTTGCAGGGTTATTGTTTTTGCTGTTGTTTTACTGAAACGATTGTACCATTTTGTAAGATAGAAATAAAGCATGCATCGAAAAAGAATAGATCCAGATGCTTATATGAGAGTTACAGCGGTCTTTTCAACACATCAATCAGCTTGTCACATAAAGGGCTCAGGAACAGGTACGGATCTGACCCTTTTATTAGCAGCTATCTGAGAGGAACAAAGTTCAGGGAGATATTTAAAAGTGATCCAGATTCCCTTTAGATCAGTCTGACTCTGAGTATTACAGCAGTTTAATCAGTGTGTGTAGAGCAGCCATGGCTATGTAAGTGTGTGAGCTGGGACAGGCCAGTGTGCTTTGTGCTGGGAAGCAAATACATTTCTCAAGAATAGAGTTTTGTTAGAGTTAAAAATATTAATATTTCCTATTTTATATCGCAAAACAGCTTTTCTATATGCCTTGGTGGGTAATTTCTTTTAATTCCCTCCAGAATCAGCTGTATAAAACCAGCAGCTTATTACAGTCGGGTACTTTTTCCTTATAATGTTATTATTACAGTCAGCTGCCCAGTCGGGATACTGATAATCGGGATTGCTGCTTACAGCTCTGGGAGACGGTTCTTCCCAATGCTATTTATGTTGTTTAATTGGGACGCCGCTTCGCTTAATTGGGATACAGTATTTTCAGATGATGAACGGAGTTTGCTTTTCAGAACAAGACAGGTCATGTAGCACAGTGCAGTGAGTATGTGATTACGCTGTGACGTGTGAATTGCGTGAACCACGTTGAACTCTTGAAGAAAGAGGAGTCTTTAAATGACGTGTTTAACATTTAATCATAATGTGATGTGATTTCATTCTTTTCATTTCATTAAGAATAAAAAGCGTCCACTGGTCGTCTCAACTGCCTCTTGTTTAATTGGGACAGTCGGTTATTAGGGATATTTTTCCTTCTCCAGAGCGTCCCGATAAAGCGATGCTGGCTATTATTATTATTATTATTATTTTACATGGGGAATTGTAACTTTCCTCTAAACGGCAGCATTCTTACAATCTTGTACACTGTGTAAAATAAGACTTGTGTAAAATAAGATTGCCATGCATGAGACCTGTGTATAATAAGACTGATAACTCTATTTGAAAGCATCTAAAGGGGATTGAATGTGAATTTCTCTGTTATGTGACAATGTATTGTAATAAATACTATAAAATAAAGCTGAACATATAAGTATGTAATTGTTCCTAGAGTTTTTGGTGACTCTGATAATTCACCAGAGAATTACAACCTTATTATGCATAGTTGGGTGTTTATTATTATTATGATTATTATTATTATTATTATTATTATTATTATGATTATGATTATTATTATTATTATTATTGTTGTTGTTAACAGCAAAAGTGCTGCACCATTTCCGAGTGTGGTTCAAACTGGTGATTTCTCAGGTCTAACACTGCGGCTGGGCAGCTCTTTAATACTGATGTTGTAAAAGAACAGGTCAAACAAACGGAGGAGCTGAGTATCAGAAACCTCTTCCACTGTGTGAAGCAGTGTTCCAGCTCTCTCAATGGTTTGTTCTCTCAGTCAGAGCTCTGTGAGATCTTGAGCGAGCTAATCCGATCTCTTTTGTATTGAGTGCGCAGCAAGGTCAGGGAGCTGACTGGAGCCCAGGAGAAGGTTGCAGTGAAGGAGGCTGAAGGAGCCCAGGAGGCTGCAGTGATGGAGGCTGCAGTGATGGAGGCTGAAGGAGCCCAGGAGGCTGCAGTGAGGGAGGCTGAAGGAGCCCAGGAGAAGGTTGCAGTAAGAGAGGCTGAAGGAGCCCAGGATGCTGCAGTGAGGGAGGCTGAAGGAGCCCTGGAGAAGGCTGCAGTAATGGAGGCTGAACGACCCCAGGAGGCTGCAGTGAGGGAGACTGAAGGAGCCCAGGAGCGACTGGAGCAGGACATCACTGAGCTGAGCAACAGGGATGCTGAGCTGGAGCAGCTCTCACACACAGATGATCACATCCACTTTCTACAGGTAACAACACTGTCCGCTCTCAGATCGGAAGGACAGAAGTGGGGAATTCTAAGACAGACCTCTCCAGTTTATATGAATCTGGCTATTACCCAGGAATTGTTCTGGAGCTCAATTCTGTTGGACTGAAAACTTCTTTCTCCCTTCTCCTGTCTTTCCAGTCTTTCTTTGCCTCTCCTGAAGATAGAGACTTACCCAGCATTACTGACACCTCTTTCCAGGCTGAGAAAGCAGTAGCTGAACTGAAAGACCAAATCGAGTGCTGCAAGTGGGGACTGAAGAACATGAGCACAACAGGTGGGTGTGAGAGCGATTCCTTTAGAATTCTCTGACAGGAGAGACGAGACTTCCATCAGAAGGCAGTTTGGGAAGCCCATAGCCTGCTGGGGCAGTCCAGAAAAAGATCTTTAAAGGGGATACAGTATAAGGATGTGCTGAGGTTCCATTCCTCTTTCTGTTTTCTCTCTCCAGTCAATGAAGTTGCAGTTTGTAGTCTGCAGGCTCCAGAGCCCAGGAACAGAGCGCAGTTTTTAAAATGTAAGTCTGCTTGACTGAGACCTTTGATTGAAAGCTCCTGTCTGATCCCCTCCCTCCCTCCCCTCTCCTCTCTTTCTTTTCTTTTTTCTCTTTCTCATTCCTCTCTCCATTTCCCCTTTTAATCCTTTCCGTCAGTCTTTACTCTCCCTCCCTTCTCTTCTGCCCGCTTCTCATCCCCTCCACCCCTCTTCTCCTCTTACTCTCCCTCACTCCTCTCTTCTCTCCTTCTGCTTGTCCCTGTTGCCCTATCTCCAGATCTTCATCCATCTATCTATCTATCTATCTATCTATCTATCTATCTATCTATCTATCTATCTATCTATCTATCTATCTATCTGTCTATCTATCTATCTATATCTGTATCCATATCCATCCATACAAGCTTTTTCCAGTACATTTCTACTCCTCTTTATTTCTATTCAAATGTTATTTATCCTTTCAAATACTTTATTGGCATGACAAGTTCAACAAGTATTGCCAAAGATGCATTCACACAAAAGAACAGACATGAAATAAACGATGATATTTGTGTGTCTGGCTCATCTACTGAGTGTCTCTGGCCCTGTGGCAGGACACTACACACTCTGCAGCTATTACTGCTCCTTCTCTCCTCTTCCCCAGAAAGACTTGCAGTTTCTCCTCTTGGCTCTGGAGCAGAAACCCCCTATTCTGTCTGCAAGCCTGAGGAAGTATCTCTCTTTCAGCTCTCTGTGCCTCTCACAGTGGAGGATGAAGTGGGTCTCAGTCTCAATCTCTCCACTGTGGCACTGGGTACAGAGTCACTTCTCTGGGTCTCCACTGTGCTCTGTATCTGCCAGTTTCAATAGCCAATTTGTGGTCACTCATTCTGTATTTAGTTAATAGGTGTTTATAATAATGAGATACTCTGCCAGGGTGTATTCCCTGTTGAGAGAACTGTAGATGTGGAGTACCTCTTTACAGAATAGAAGGTGATTTCTGAGGGGGTGTTATCCCACTTTGATTGTAGGGTGTAATCTGCACTCATGATTGTACTCCAGACTTCACTCCCAGAAAACAGGACTGGCTGAATTAACAGCTTCAGTAATCATTTTGTAGGAGGATTAAATGCAGCCAGTATTTTTAATGGCGTAGTGTGCTCTGAGAGCTTTCTCTTTGATTAAATGCAGTCAGTGTTTTAATAGTGTATGTTGCTCTGAGAGCTTTCTCTCTCCCTTTCTCCATTTCCCATTCCTTCTCTTTCTCTGATACGACTCTCTCTTCCCCCTCTCCCCCATTATTCCCTGTCACTCATTCTCTACCCCTTTTCTCTTTTCTCCCTCTTTCATCTCCCTCCCTGCTCCTCACTTCTCCTCTACTCCTACCTTCTGCATGGCCTGTTTTCTATAACTATCTGTATATCTATCTATCTAGTCTAATTTAATGTCTGTATGTATTTATTAAGAGCATTGAGACGACAGTGTTGTTGATAGCTATATATGTTTATTTTATGTATTTATTTATTTGGCAATGTACAAATTAACATTTATGACATGCCATAAGATGTATTGCATCCAGATTTAACTATGAGCATATAGACAGTGACATGTAAGCTTCCACATTGAATCTGAATGTTGCAAAGAAAAAGTTACTTATTTGTATTATTGTGACGAAGTGCCCGCCCCTGTGTGTATTTTCTGTTATATGTTGCGTGTGGTGTGTTAAATGTTGGTGTATAGTCATTGGTACACGGGATATAAACGGGTCTGTGTAACACGAGTGTTTAAATTGTATATTTGTATTTAGGCACGAGGATGGCACATCACATCACGAGCATTTAAAGTATTAGTATGTGAACACGGGAAAGTGCACTTTAATTAATTCACGTGCAGTTGTACCGAGATTCCAATTGAATGATTGACTAGCAATCGAGTCTCGGTACAACTGCATAAAAGCAGCATGTTTTCACTCACTCGGGGTTGTGTGTTCGGTGAGTGGAGAACGGGTGTGGAGAGGAGAAGAGGAAAGGAAAATAACGATACTTGTTTGTTTAAAACTCACCGTGTTCGTGTTTGTCTGTATAGTCCGTTTTGTTTACCTGTTTATTTTGGCCGCAAGTGCCGTGTCCTGTTTTTGTGTTCTGTTGATTTATTAAATGCTGAGCGAAACCATTCGCTCAGCTCCACCAAACTCCACCTCTCTGTCGTTTATTTCCTGGCTCTGGTCTGACGTCACCCACTACAGCCGTCTTTGTGACACGTGGTGTCAGAACCGGGATCACAGCGCCTCCAAGACTCAGGCCAGGAGGAGTACTGTTTGTTTAAAATAAATTTAAAAAAAATATAAAAAAGATGGGAAAGAACGGCAGAAGGCAGCAGCCACAACACCAGCCGGAGGAACAGCAGCCCGGGTGTTACTGCTGCGCTGAGCCTGGGTATTCCAGAACCAACTGCCCCTGGTACCCCCTCGGACAGCTACCCCAACTATGCCCCATCTGCAGAGGTGAGCACTACGTGGCCCGCTGCCCTGTCCATCCGGAGAGGGAGGAGCAGGGGTCGCCTCAGTCTCCACCAGCAGGGGGAGGTAGACTGCTGCTCCCACCGCCCCAACAACAACTGCAACAGCGGAGAGGAGCACAGGAGGGCAAAGGGAGAAAGGCGGAAGCAGGGCTGTGGTGTTTCGACTGTGGCCAACCTAGCCACACCACCATACCCTGCTCTGACCACAGAACCCTTCAGGCAATGGCCCAAAGACTGGGATGGGGGGAGTGGCGCCCTGGCTGTGGGGCATATGGGCACACGTTGGCCCTATGCCCCATGCAGGATGAAGAAGAGGAGCCCTTGCTGCCATGTCCTATGCCTGAATGGGAGGAGCCTGAGTGTCCACAGCCCAAGTGGGAGGAGCCTGAGCATCCACAGCCCAAGCGGGAGGAGCCTGAGCGTCCACAGCCCAAGCGGGAGGAGCCTGAGCGTCCACAGCCCAAGCGGGAGGAGCCAGAGCGTCCACAGCCCAAGCGGGAGGAGCCAGAGCGTCCACAGCCAAAAAGGGAGGAGTCGGTGTGTCCACAGCCCAAGAGGGAGGAGTCGGTGCGTCCACGGCCCAAGAAGGGGAAGAGGAAGGCAGAGCGTCCACTGCCCAAGTCTCCACCAGCAGAGGAAGAATGCCTGCTGGTTTTGCCTCCAGAGCCAGAGGGAGAGGAGCCGTTGCAGCCGTCTCCAGCGCCAGAGGGAGAGGTCCCACCGCTGTCTCCAGAACAGAAGGGAGAGCCGCACCAGTCCCCTGCAAATGAGGGAGAGCCGCACCAGTCCCCTGTAACAAGGGTAGACTACACGCTGCTCCCACCTCCGCCACCAGGAGACTACACGCCGCTCCCACCTCCGCCGCCAGGAGACTACACGCCGCTCCTACCTCCACTGGCAGGAGCAGAGCAGCAGGAGCTGCCTCTGCCTCCGCCACCTCCACTGGCAGGAGCAGAGCAGCAGGAGCTGCCTCTGCCACCTCCATCGGCAGGAGCAGAGCAGCAAGAGCTGCCTCTGCCTCCGCCACCTTCACCGGCAGGAGACTACACGCCTCCGCCACCTCCACCAGAAGGAGCTACCTCCACCTCCGCCACCTTCACTGGCAGGAGCAGAGCAGCAGGAGCTGCCTCTGCCTCCGCCACCTCCATCGGCAGGAGCAGAGCAGCAGGAGCTGCCTCTGCCTCCGCCAACCCCACCAGCAGAGGATGAATGCCTGCTGGTAACACTTCCTCCACCAGCAGAGGATGAATGCCTGCTGGTATCACTTTCCCCACCATCACAAGGAGAGCAGCAGGAGCTGCCTCTGCCTCCGCCACCTCCACCGCCAGGAGTAGAGCAGCAGGAGCTGCCTCTGCCTCCGTCACCTCCATCAGCAGAGGATGAATGCCTGCTGGGTCCCCGTCCACCAGCAGAGGGTGAATGCCTGCTGGGTCCCCGTCCACCAACAGAGGATGAATGCCTGCTGGTATCACTTCCCCACCAGCAGAGGAGGAATGCCTGCTGGTAACACTTCCCAAACCAGCAGAGGATGAATGCCTGCTGGTATCACTTCCCCACCGTCACGAGGAGAGGAGCAGGAGCTGCCTCTCCCTTCACCAGAAAAACCAGGACAAGATGCTGGCGGTCCTCAGCAGCCCTTGCATAGGGAAAGCATGGGGAAGAACCACCCGGCCACAGTGGCAGAGAAGAGGGCCAAAACCCGCACCCCAGCTTGTCCTGACTCCCTGCCTCGCTTCACCCAAGGATGCTCTGCCCGGTGCCTGCCTCGCCCAAGGATGCCTGCCTCGCTTCGCCCAAGGATGCCTGCCTCGCTTCGCCCAAGGATGCCTGCCTCGCTTCGCCCAAGGATGCCTGCCTCGCTTTGCCCAAGGATGCCTACCTCGCTTCGCCCAAGGATGCTTGCCTTGCATCGCCTGGGGCTGCCTGTTGCTCCGCATCGCCTGGGGCTGCCTGTTGCTCCGCATCTCCTGGGGCTGCCTATTGCTCCGCATCGCCTGGGGCTGCCTGGTGCTCCGCATCGCCTGGGGCTGCCAGTTGCTCCGCATCGCCTGAGGTTGCCAGTTGCTCCACATCGCCTGGGGTTGCCAGATGCTCCGCATCGCCTGGGGTTGCCAGCCGCTCCGCATCGCCTGGGGTTGCCAGCCGCTCCGCATCGCCTGGGGTTGCCAGCCGCTCCGCATCGCCTGGGGTTGCCAGCCGCTCCGCATCGCCTGGGGCTGCCTGTTGCTCCACACAGGGTACAGGGTACGAGGGAGAAGTGGAGCTCCCGCTGCCGCCTCTATGGCCAGGGTCTCCCCTCCCGAGTTCGCCTCCCGAGGGTCCGCTGCTGCTGCCGTCGCCTCCCGAGGGTCCGCTGCTGCTGCCGTCGCCTCCTGAGGGTCCGCTGCTGCTGCCTTCGCCTGGGGTCATCGAGGGTCCTGCTTCGCCTGGGGTCGCTACACTGTGGCCAGAGCACCATGAAGCGGAGCTGCCGGCCATGAAGAAAGGGGGGGAGGTCAGGAGACCAGCTCCCCCAGCCGCATTTCCGTGGCAGGAAACACGGTGACCAGAGCCCCACGGAGGGGAGCTGGCGGCCACGAAGAAGGGGGGGGAGGTCAGGAGACCAGCTCCCTTGCAGCAGTTTCGCTGCCGGAGATCGTGTGGTCGGAGCCCCACGGAGGGAAATGCTGGCCATGAAGAAGGGGGAGGTCAGGAGACCCGCTTCCCCAGCCGCACTTTGCGGCAGGATAGTGTGTGGCAGGAGCCCCGGAAGAGGGAGCTGATAGCCACGAAGAAGTAGGGGGTGGAGGACATTCCACCATGGCCACCCCCCAGAAACACCTTGCTTGTCCCTCTTCCGGGACTTTAAGACTGAGGGGGGAGGTGGCCGTAGGGCCATGTGTGCTTTGCACAGGAGGGGGTATATGTGACGAAGTGCCCGCCCCTGTGTGTATTTTCTGTTATATGTTGCGTGTGGTGTGTTAAATGTTGGTGTATAGTCATTTGTACAAGGGATATAAACGGGTCTGTGTAACACGAGTGTTTAAATTGTATATTTGTATTTAGGCACGATGATGGCACATTACATCACGTGCATTTAAAGTATTAGTATGTGAACACGGGAAAGTGCACTTTAATTAATTCACGTGCAGTTGTACCGAGATTCCAATTGAATGATTGACTAGCAATCGAGTCTCGGTACAACTGCATAAAAGCAGCATGTTTTCACTCACTCGGGGTTGTGTGTTCGGTGAGTGGAGAACGGGTGTGGAGAGGAGAAAAGGAAAGGAAAATAACGATACTTGTTTGTTTAAAACTCACCGTGTTCGTGTTTGTCTGTATAGTCCATTTTGTTTACCTGTTTATTTTGGCCGCAAGTGCCGTGTCCTGTTTTTGTGTTCTGTTGATTTATTAAATGCTGAGCGAAACCATTCGCTCAGCTCCACCAAACTCCACCTCTCTGTCGTTTATTTCCTGGCTCTGGTCTGGCGTCACCCACTACAGCCGTCTTTGTGACAATTATATATATATACACTACCGGTCAAAAGTTTTAGAACACCTCCATTTTTACAGTTTTTATTGAAATTTACGCAGTTTAATGTCTCAATGTACTCTGAAATTAAAGCATAGAACAAATAAACAATTGGAGATAAAAAAGAAATCATGGAATTGTTTTGTTTAACAAAATTGAATCTAAATTTTTGACTCATCAAAGTAGCCACCTTTTGCAGATATAACAGCCGAACACACTCGTGGCATTCTTTCTACAATGGAAATCAAATATTGTTCGGAAAGTTCTTCCCAACACTGTTGCAGAAGTTCCCACAAATGTGCTGCACTTGTAGGTTGCTTTGCTTTCACCCTTCTGTCCAGTTCATCCCAAACCAGCTCGATGGGATTTAAGTCTGGAGACTGTGCTGGCCATTCCATGATTTGAAGCCTACCATCTTGTTCTTTTCTTCTAAGGTAGTTCTGACATAGCCTGGAGGTATGTTTTGGGTCACTATCTTGCTGTAGGATGAACCCCTGACCAACTAGGCGTATACCAGAGGGTATTGCATGGCGCTGCAAAATGCTGTGGTAGCCGTTTTGGTTCAGGGTGCCACTCACTCTGTGCAAGTCGCCGACTCTGGATCCAGCAAAGAGCCCCAGACCATCACGCTTCCTCCTCCATGTTTGACAGTTGGTGTCACACACCGAGGAACCATCCTTTAAGCCTACTCGACGGCGTACAAAACCCTAGCGTGATGAACCGAAGATTTCAAATTTTGATTCATCGGTCCATAAGACCTTCTTCCAGTCTTCAGTAGTCCACTGGCGGTGCTTCATGGCCCAGGCAAGCCTCTTTTTCTTATTTTGCCATCTTAGCAATGGCTTTCTTACTGCCACTCGACCTGTCAAACCTGCAGCTCGAAGTCTTCTCTTCACAGTTGAAACTGAGACTTGCTTACTTCGACCAGTGTTAAGCTGTGCTTGAAGCTGTTGTCCTGTGAGCCGCCTATCACGCAAGCTGTTGACTCTCAGAAACTTGTCTTCTGATCCTGTTGTGGCTTTGGGTCTGCCAGACCTCTTCCTGTCAGAGTTTCCTCCAGTTTCCAAGTGCCTTTTGATGGTGTAGGAAACTGTACTCACTGACACCTTGGCTTTCTTTGCAATTTCTCTAAAGGAAAGACCTGCACTTTTAAGGGTTATAATGGTCTGTCTGTCTTCCTTTGTTAATTGCCTTTTTCTCGCCATTATGATAGCAATATACTACTTCCTGCAGTACAATACTGTCCAAATAATGCTTAAGAGGGTGTAGTAACACAATCTGTTCCAACACTGCTTTTATACAGACAGAGGGTTTGTAAGTAATCAACAAAAGTTGGGACACCTGTAGGAATTGTTAGCATCAACTTTCAAGGCTTAATTTACTTCCATTGCTGCAGAACAGCTGTAAGTTGTTAACCCATTACTTGTTCCCTGAAAAGGCCTTTTGTATAACTCTGAAATGTACATTATTTTTCAGTTTTGGTAACCTAAACTTTTTTTTTAACCTCTGGCAGTTTACCACTTACCTTTGTACCATTTCAGTTTATTCACTGCACTTGAACTGCTTAAATTTCAATAAAACTGGAAAGAAGTGGTTCTGATCCAGTTGGTTTAGTACAGGAATCTTTCTTATAACCTCCATGTTGTCTTCAGATGCCTGTGATCTCACACTCGACCTCAACACAGCATGCTCAGCGCTGTATCTGTCTGAGGGGAACAGAAAGGTGTAATTTAAGGGAGTGACCGAGCCATATCCTGATCACCCAGAAAGATTCGACAGATGGCTGCAAGTGCTATGCAGAGAAGGTCTGTCTGCTCTCTGCTACTGGGAGATTGAGTGGTGTGTGGGAGTGGCTTCATTAGGAGTCGCATATAAAGGAATGAGCAGAAAAGGAAGTGGTATTGACTCTCTCCTTGGACACAATGACAAGTCCTGGTGTTTGTGGTGCTTTGGTTCCAGCAGTTCCTCTGCCTGGCACAATAACAGTGAGACTGTCATACCTGCCCCCCGCTCCCCCAGAGTAGGAGTGTTTCTGGACTGGCCGGCCGGCACTCTGTCATTTTATAGTGTCTCATCTGACACAATGACCCTCCTGCACACATTCCACACCACATTCACTCAGCCCCTCTATCCGGGCTTTAGGCTTGGTGGCTATGGTTCCTCTGTCTCAATCTGCCAGCTGGAATATCATCTTGTGTCTTGTAAGAACACCTTTGCTTGAGCTCCCTGCCTGGCTTCCCCACTCCTTAGTGGAGCCTGTCCAGTCTGACATTGTTGGCGCCGATTCATTCTGTAAAATAAAGCAGCTGCTCTGTCACATAAACCCAGTGTGCTGTCTCACTGGGGCCTCCTCATATATAGGATTAGAGGCTAGAGAAAACAGTAGAGAGAGATACAATGTTAATATAGTCCTCTCTCTCATAGGGAGGATCAGGGTGGATTTCAGTTTTTACAGTCTGGAGAGCGACCTGGAGGGTTTGTGGGTGAGGGGCTGTGTTGGGGAGGGGTGAGTGAGGTTGTGTTCTGTAATTTATAAAATGATTGCTGAGTCTACTGTGGTCAAGTGTGTACTTGTTGTGTTATATATATATATATATATATATATATATATATATATATATATATATATATATATATATATATATATATATATACTAATAATGTAACAAATCTAGTAAAAACCTATTTCAACAGAAGCATTATTAGTTATTTATTGGGCTTCAATCAATCGATTGTAAAACTATTAAAATATGAAGATTGACAAATATGTTTTTAATGATAGAAATGAAATGCTTATGTGTATCTGTCTATATATATATATATATATATATATATATATATATATATATATATATATATATATATATATATATATATATATATATATATATATATATATATATGCATGCTTCGTTGTTCATATGTTTTGATGTACTCAATTAAACAGAAACTAATTACATGCGACTGTTTCTCCTTTCCAGTGTTTTGAATACAGCTGTCAGAAAGATGGCTGCGGGGCTTCTAGGTATGAGTATATCTCCGGTCCTTCTAGTGTTAATGTGGTAGACCCTGCCTTGCTTTCTGTAGGCACAAGGGTCCTTGAGGGTGTAAGTTCACACCGCTAACATCTGGGTTAGACAGTGCTTGGCGTCCCTCATATGCTGCTGTTCCTTCTCCTCGCGACGGATCTGGTATACATTATCCCATATGTAATGTCTTTGGTGGTCATCTTCAAATTGAAAGGGAACGTTAGGTTACTTATCGTAATCCTGGTTCCATGAAAGAGAAGATGACCACCAACCTAGGTCGCTTCAGTCACCCTCACGGGTTCGACTGAAAAAAAGAAATGGCTTCCTTTGGATAGCAGTTTTATCCCCTAGGTGGGCAGGACTGAGTGCATCATCCAAGGAAGGGGCCTATTGGCAGCTCTGGTATAGAGAGCTCAGCAATTACCTACCCAACGGGCAGGCATATCCCATATGTAATGTCTTTGGTGGTTGTCTTCTCTTTCAGGGAACCAGGGTTACGGAAGGTAACATAACGTTTTGCAAAGAATAAAGAACAAAAAAAACACAGCTACAGGAGTTTGAATGCATTTGTACCGTGGGCTCAGTTTTGAGGTGCTGGAATGTTTTGTTTCTTTTGTAGAAACATTTTCAGTCTAACTTTTGTAATAATATTCATTTAAAAATTCAATTGATGCCTATGATGAATACGTTTTTGTCACTAAGTAGCTATTAACGTTTAAAATACTTTGATGTATGTTTAAATATTAACTAAATTAAATTATGAATCAAACTGATAAATCTTGTTACATACCTGTAATTGATTTATTAAAATGTTTGGATATACTGCTATTTTATTGATTACTGACTCGCTCACAGTCGTCTTAAAATAATGCTAGAATATTTTTGTTGGAAAATAATAATATTAAAAAAAAAAAAAAGCATTTTTTTGACGGATTCAAATTTCAAATTTGGGGGGGGGGGGATGTTGCAGCCAACTGAATGGGATTTTGCAAGTTGTATTTAGTTGTACAGAGTAGTTGCACAAAAAGTAACTTATGCAAGGCTCTCGTTTCCTTCTGCATTGTGTGCATGACAGTTATCGTATGAGGTAACGGCTGAAAGTTTTAGTTACACAGTGTTCAAAAATTAGGATTTAAGAGTTATGTTTTTGTCCACGTTGTACTGGTTTTACTCAAAAGTGATTCCTGTTCAGGTATTTATGAATGGGAATAATAAGAGACATGCACTTTCTTGTTTGCCAAAAAAAATAACTGCATTTCTAGAATTTTCAATTTTACAAAAGTACCTAATTTAAAAGTTTGATAAATGTCTGTTTAGTTTTTGCAATTTATTTTATTCACTATAATTTAAAGTGTTTATTTTTTTTCACTCAGTGCATATTCTATGCGATTTCCATCTTTCACAATATTTATTCAAATGAATAAAGGACAGTTTAGATTAGCTTAATGTACAATGTTACAGGTTTAAACATATAAAATGTTTTTAATTTGACATTTTCCCAAGGAGTGCTAATAGTGGCCGCAGTGCCTAATGCAGCGGAACAGGTGGACCTCAGGTTAAAAAAAAAAAAAAAAGTCTGGGAACCCCTGCAATAAATTGGCTTGTTGTCTTTTGTCTTTAAGGATAACAAATAGGCTTTTGTTTCCTGCAGAAAACCACTGATGCTATGCATGTTGATGTGGTGGAGTGCAGCTTGTGTCCTCCAGTCTGGGGGTTTCTGCTGTTGAAGACATCAAACAGTAAACCCACAGTCTAAAAGAAAGACAGAAAACAAACGTTATATAGTACAAGTCACAATTACCACACGCACAACACCACGACCCCATTCGCCTACCTCAGTGAAATGTACAGCTGGCATACACCTGGAGAATTTAGATTTCAGATATAATTTATAAATATTGAAAACGCTTGTCACAAATGCACATCTAAAATGAAGTTGACATACATCTGGGAAAAAATGCTTTAATCATTTATTTATTTATTTTTTTACACTCGGCAAGTCAACGTTTAGCTGGCATGTTAATCTGGAAATATAATAAATCAAACCATGAAAAAATACATTAAACTTAAATCAGATTTTTACACTTGGCCAGTCAACATTTAGCTGACAGATAAATCCGAAATAAATCTTTGAGGTTAGCAATTGAATCTGAAAAAATAAATCTGGGTTTTGTCCAAATAAATTATTTATCTATGACCAAGATACTCGACTCCGCCTTTACTTCGTTCTGTCACACTGCGCGCAAAGGGTTGTGAGATAAGGAGAGAGCACATTTCGCAATTTGATTATATCACTTTACTCAAAGCTGTCTCTTCTTATCTGTTTTGTAATTTGCTTGTTTGGTATTTTTTCCATTTCGCAATTTGAGCAGAATGATTTGCTCAAAGACCAAAATAACTTTTAATTTCGTTCTTTGATAATTTGTAAATGCTCAAATTGCGAAATGGTTATATATATATACACACACACTGAGTGTACAAAACATTATGAACACCTTCTTAATATTGAGTTGCACCCCCTTTTGCCCTCAGAACAGCCTCATTTCATCGGGGCATGGACTCTACAAGGTGTCGAAAGCGTTCCACAGGGATGCTAAACTCATAGCTCAATCGTAATTAATGTACTCTGGGAATGTAGTTTATTGGTGTCCAGTGCCCACTGCTAATCACACATTAAAAGCTACAAATCCCATACCCCGCCAATTTCACTGATTTATCAGTGCGATGGCTACTAGTTTCCAGACAGTTTTTCAAACCAAAATGAGGAAAATAACAAATTCAATAATGTGGGCGTTTTTACAAGAAATGATCAATGCAGGTAGGTCAAAAGATGAAAGCAAACAGCGAACTTTGAGTTAGTTACAGCGTGTTCATAGTTGTAACCAACAGTGGCTAAAAGATTTCCCCTGGCTTAAGTTTGACAATGTTAAAGGAAGCCCCATGTGTTGCACGTTTTATCAGGATGTAGGGGAACTGATGGCAGGCAAGACTGCATTTTTAACAGGGAGCCAGAAGTTCAAACATGAAAATATATTAAACACAGTGCTTCAAAACGGCACGCAGTGTGAGGAGAGGCAGACCATCCCGCTACCATAAACAGCAAGTAGCACATTCTGAGGAACATGCTACCAGGCAGCTTAAAAAAAAGTTGTCCATTTTAATTGTGTTGATGCAAAAGTATTGAACTGCACAAGTGTTATGTAAGAAACGAAGGAAAAAAAAGGATCTGTAGATATTCAACAATACATTTGAGCAAAAATTGTATTATTATTATCATTATTTGTTTTTGTTTGTGTGCCCCTAAATTTTTCAGTGCATATATATATATATATATATATATATTATATATATATATTAACTTGGGTGCACATATGCCTAAAAAAGTTAGCGTAGAGCGTGTGTTACATTTTTGTTGTTGTGGTTGTTTTGTTTTATTATTGCTATTACGTATTGGACACGATTATATTAAATCCTGCTAATAATTGTTGGTCATAGCTTACTGGTGGATCGCGGAGCCCGTTGAGATCCACCAAAATGGATCGCAGTGTTTGGTGTTTTAGCCACCACTGTTCTACAAAATACAGTCCTCCATTATAACAACGCTGCCTATGAGCTCTCTGAAATGAGTGTACAAAACAGCGCTTTTAAAACTGTATACATTTATTTGAATAAAGTGAGAATGAAGATGGGAAATTATTGTGCAAGTGTTTATTATTATTATTATTATTATTATTATTATTATTATTATTATTATTATTATTATTGTCTTTCCCTTGGTAATGGATTTGAATATTTCCAGACATTTATTATTGTTGTTATTATTAATGCTTCTGGGAAAGTTGCTTGTAATTGGACAGTAGAAGGAGTGTGATCTTGCTGAAGATGCTGACTGAACGTCTCCTGCAGCAGACAGTGCTTGGCCAGGTTTTGAGTTGTACTTCATTGCTGTTCCAGTAACTTTTAAGGCTACTTTCACATCGATAAGCAGTCACAGACATTTACCTGCTTTGTAAACTAGCGCTGGACAATAACTGGACCTAAATGAATTATTTGTGTAAAATAACATTTGTGGAGATATTGTAGGGCATGTTCTCCTGGTATACCCTGGATCCCTTGATTACTGAACAAATGCTGTAGGTTTCTTAAGCACTGCTGCAAATCAAGTGCACCCAACAATGCTGCACTTGTACCCTGATGCAGATGATAATGCACCCATGCACCGTGCCAGAAGCAGGGGCAGGAGCATGACAGAGACTTCAGGCATCTTTCATGGCCACCACAATCCCCAGATCTCAATGATGAATGATGCATTCATCACTCCAGCTTGTTGAGTCTATGTCACGTCAAGTCAAGGCTGTGATTACTGCAAATGTTTTTGCAACTCGATACAGGGTGCAGGTCCTAATAACATGTCAGGGTAAAGTAGGTCACAATGATCTACTTTTCATGTTACTGATGGATCTCATTTTAAATTTACATTCAGCCATGCTTGTTATTTCTGCTGAAGGAATAAAGACCATAATACATGTCCAGACCACAGTAGTGAGATATTTTTTTATTTATTTCTTAGCAGACACCCTTATCCATGGGCGTCTTACACTTGTTACAAGATATCACATTATTTTTTACATACAATTACCCATTTATACAGTTGGGTTTTTTTACTGGAGCAATCTAGGTAAAGAACCTTGCTCAAGGGTACAGCAGCAGTGCCCCCCATCTGGGATTGAACACACGACCCTCCAGTCAAAAGTCCAGAGCCCGAACCACTACTCCACACTGCTGCCCCGTAGTGCTTCAACGCACGCTGTCTGTAACGGATGTGCAATGGATGTATTGTTTATTTTTGTGAATGTAATAAGATTGAGTTTTATTGTGTGATTTTTATCATTTTTACTGTTGCACTGTCCCTTTAAACCCCAGGGAGACTACTGGTCTCCATAGTAATTGCAGTGTTAATTCGTAATGGGGCCAGCTGTATAAAAACAGGTGGAGTTAATCAGCCAAGAGCGACCAGGTTTGAGAGATTTGTGAGCTGAGAGCACGGGTCGGGGAATTACTGTTTGGTAAGGATTGTAACTTTTCAAGTGTAATACTGAGGTGCTGTGAATTGGCTGAAGCGCTAGAAGTTAATGGTAAACTACTACTATTCATATTGAATAGCTTGGTCCGCTCTATATTGGAGTGGTTTCAGTGAAGTATCCCCCGGTCGCAATTGTATGGGGTTGATTACAAAAGAGAATGTGCATTGTCTGTATTCTGAGTTGGTAATTATGATCCTGTGAATTTTGATGTAATATTTGAGCGCTGCATACGAACTTCTTTTCTGTGTTATTGGTTGTTTTAGACTTTTAGAGTAGCGTCTTTGTCCTGATTATCCTAACTGTAATTGTGTATGTGTTTACAATGTATGGTTATAAAAGGCCTGTTAACTGTTGATTGCACACCTGCACTTTATCAACTTGTGTATTAACTGAAATAGCGGCTATTGGAGGGTTTAAGCATTAGGCATTCTTTTTAGGTTGCATGAAGTTTTCTGTTTTTCTATGAAAATCACTGATTATTAGTTTTTTTTTTTAAAGTGTGTTATTTAAGGTTTGTTTTATCGTTTGGGATTGTGTTTGTGGAAACCACTATTTGCTTTGAAGGCTGTTATTTAAGTGTTATTGTGCTGTGAATTATTATCTTTTTATTTAGAAGTGTTGGTGTGACATTATTTAGTTTAAAGTATCCTAGTGCTTAGGGTCTGATGGGATCGCTCTTGGTTAAAAATCTGCTGCTATAGTTAAAGGTTGTTGCTATCAAATCTGCTGCTATAGGTAAAAGCTGTGATATTTTGTTTAAATAAAATTCTTGTTGTTTTTATACCTTGTTGTCCTCACTTTACACACCTGTGCTGTCTTGATTTTTAAAGAACCTGTTATTTATTTGGAGTTATATTAGCTTCAAATTGGCGTAGTCATTAATTCTACTTAATTTGTTATTTAAGATAGTCAATTTAATTATAGGGATAACCGAGGGGGTTATCCTTGGTCCACTATTGAACAGTGTTTTGGAGGGGGGCGCTACATGTCCTTCAGCAGTATTTCAGCTTTAAACCACTTCTTGAGGTGGTCTGGAAACATCTTAAAACAAGCCTGCACTGATTGGTCACAATGTGTGAATGTGAAAGTCAGAAGGAACATGTGCAGCTCTTCCTCTCTTCATTAGAGCACTAGCTATGGAGATGGAACACATTTACACTGAGCTGCAGACACCAACTCAGGATATCTACTCTGGTATCTCACCAGGGGTGAAACAGCCTGGAAGACACACAGGTAATTTAATGATCATGGATTTTCTCATATAATATATATATATATATATATATATATATATATATATATATATATATATATATATATATATATATATATATATTACACCCAAATATAAAAGTGTTTAATATTGATATCTCTGTTTCCGCCCTGAGACATTGCACAATTTATTAATTATTGTATTGATACAGGGAAGGTAATTTTTATATATATATATATATATATATATATAAATAATGATAAACACTTAACACAAGTTAACGATTCAGTCACAGACAGTTCCACATACAATGGTAGTGACTGTTGGGATGAAAATCAATAAATCTATATCACGCTGAAAGAGGTTCATAATACAAAATACTGAATTTTTACATTTTTGCGTTTATCAGTTAACACGATGATTGCCATATTATGTAATAATGTACACAATCAAAGAAAGACTATAATGAATGCCTGTTTGATCTGTAGAAATATCAACCTGAAGTGAGATTCTGTAAATCTATCCTGCTGACAAATAGACCAAAGCCAGGAAACAACATAGCCGTGCGAGTATCATCTACCTTTCTATTTTCAAAATCTCAATCTCACCACTTCTAGCTCGACTCCATGTGTTTGAAAACCAAGCATGGAAGCATGGATGTGGCACGACCTAGTAAAGCTACTTTAATTCATGTTTTTTATTTGCCATCCCATGTGTGTAATAACCAAAAGAAAATACGGGCAAAATTCCACAAGTTCATAATGCTTAAAGTAGCTGTAATATTTGGTTAATTGAGTCCAGATTTAGTAATCTCAGTAGCTTGTTATAGGTGTCCTTAAGGTAAACATATACTCAATTAATCACTAGCTTGTTTTCATACATATATATACATAACCAAAAGAAATGAGGTAAAATCTATGGAAATGAAATAACGTCTGGTAGATCAGGGGTTCTCAGGAGCAATGACATTCTATGTGTTTTTTTCAATTAATAGCGTGAAGCAGGCGTCGGCAGCAGCTGTAATTATAGAAAAATAAAGTGTAGCAAGGGAGTATTGACGGACTGTCAATCAAAGCAGAAATTCACAAATCAGAGCTAACAGATTGCCTACCTGTAGGCGGGATGTAGAGCCAGAGCTCTGACAATAGGGCGGTGTTAAGGTCATGTGATCGCTCTGCTGGCAGATGTAAAAAGTGTGTTCAGTATTAATAAAATTACAATATGTCAAAGCCACTACCGAAGAATACGTTTTAAAAAGTATAAAGAACAGAAAAGGCACCTGCAGGAGTTTGAATGCATTTGTACCGTGGCCTTAGTTTTCAGGTGCTGGAATGGGTTTTTTATCTTTTGTAGAAACGTTTTCATACAAACTTTTGTAATAACTTTCATTTAAAAATTCAATTGATGCCTAAGATGAATACATTTTTGTCACTAAGTAGCTATTAACATGTAAAATATTGAGTATTTTGATGTATGTTTCAATATTAACTAAACCAAGTTATGAATCAAACTGATAAATCTTGTTACATACCGGTTTACTTGCTCTTATTGTGCTTTACTTGCTCTATCTGCCCCCAATTTTACTGCATTTAATCCTGTACTTTAGAGTACTGTAATCTGTCAAGCGTTATTTAATCTTTAGTATTTTGTATTTAATTATATCCTGATGCAACTATCACTGTTGCTATCACTATCATTATCTGCTCCATTATTGAATCGTATTTTGTCATACTTGTACTTGCTATAACCAAAGTCATTGTATTTATCTTGCTCTTAATTGTATTATTACTTGTACTGTGATTCTTGAAATGTATTTGTTTACGACTGTAAGTTGCCCTGGATAAGGGTGCCTGCTAAGAAATAAATAATAAAATAATAAATAATATGTTTTGTTGGAAAATGATAACGTTTTTTGACTGATTCAAATTTCGCTGCAGATGGATTTATTTGTTTAAGTTTTCTTTTGGTTAAGTGGCGCAACTGCGCTCCGATTTATTTATTTATTTATTTTTTGGGGGTGTTGCAAGCCAACTAAATGTGATTTTGCAAGTTGTATTTGGTTGTACAGAGTAGTTGCGAAAAAAGTATCTTATGTAAGGCTCTCGTTTCCTTCTGTATTGTGTGCATGACAGTTCCCTTTCAATTCGAAGACGACCAACAAAGACATTACGTATGGGATATGCCTGCCCATAGCGTACTGATAGAAAAAAGCTTCTCGAGACGAATCGGGTCGATTGTATTTCCCTTGCATTCGTGCTGAAAGCTGGCTTGCCAATTTCCCGGAATTAACGACTTTGAAAAGACCGAGTCTTTTTGCTTTTCTGTCTTTCAGCGGCCCCCTCGCTTACATGGTAGGCAGCTCTTTGTATCTGTCTGTCGTGTGTGAGCGACTGTCTGTGCAGTCATCCATGAGTGGTTGTCTATTCATTCTGAGAGTACACAGGGCTAGGCCTTGCCACATCCCCGCTGTTGAGTAGACCCTCCCGGCTGTGTAGGCCCGTCCACCTTGGTGAGTCGGGCCTTGTAAACAAATCATGTGCTCTACCCAATACTATCTTTCCACGTGTTGCTGTCTGCTTCAACTCACCCACCGTGGCTTCGGCTTTGTGTCCCCCTGGTGCAAGCTACGCGCTGACCAGGTGTGTTGACCATGCGGTTAGCATAGGCACATTGCGTAGCGGCATCCCCGGTGATGTGGTACCATGGCGCACGGATAGCCCTTGATACTCAGGTATCTCGGTGCACGAGTGCTCAGTGCGTACAGCACACGGTGCCCAGTGCCTCAGTGTCAGTGCTCAATCACAGCGCTGCACAGTACGCGGTACTCGGTGCGCACGGTGCTCGTGCTGCATACGAAGCTAGCGCGGGCAAACTCAGAGCTGCACAGTACACAGTGCGCACAGCCCTCGGCGGTGCATGTGGTATTAACCACTGCCTAGACCAAGCACAACAGCTCATGGTGTTGCACGTTACTCAGTGCACGTAGTGACATGGTACTTGGTGCGCACGGGCTCAGAACACGGCGTTCACACTTAACCAGTGCTCGAGCGCAGTGCGAGTGGTGTGTTTCTGCATGCCCCATGCAAAACAACCGGCCCATGTCAGGCAAGTCAGGTTTCCACCTTTGCACGGCCTGCAACACCAACATCCCGCAGGAAGACAAGCATTCCCTCTGCATGCGATGCTTAGGCGTTCAACATGCCACCATGGCCGTCGAGAAGGAGGTGGCTTGTAACATCTATGAGGCCCAGCCCCGGGTGAAGGAAGCTTGTTTGGGGAGGGCCACGAGGGCAAGCTCTGCGCCCTCTATGACCGGACCGTTGTCTGATTGATAGTTTATGGACTGTGAAAAAGTTTAGTTAGTACGCCAAGGGGAGTTAGGTTTTTGTTTTATTATTTTATCTTTGTGAATAATAAAATTGCACAAAAGTGCTAAACTTACACATTACCATTTTGTTCCCCTGTCACTCAGTGCAGTGTTGCCAGATTGGGTATTACATTTTGGATTTGTTTTGAATAGTTTTAAAGTCTGAACAATATTTAAGCAAAATACTAAGCTATATGTACACAACCCTTAGTGTTTACATCCTGTTGCTAAACAATGTAGCAATAACATGGATCAATATCTGTGGATGACGTACTTTCCATTATGGGTAGCGTATTACTTTGGGCTACAAACATATTTTAATCAAATAGGAAAACACTCCACTCACATTTCCATCCTCCTTGTTTCCTCCCATTAACCACAACAAAGGAACCCTGAGCACCGCCCCCTCCGAGAGCTAGTTCAGTCACGTCGCCTCCAATTCATGACTGACACTTTGCTTACAGTACCAGGGTGATGACTCCTTGTACGTGACTCTGCAGCTTTCTTAAATGGACGGCTTCCGACTGCCCCTGGAATGAACTACCCAACCATTCAGTACGAGGTGCACAGTTCCTGTTGTACAGCACCCTCGCATGTCGAGGGGGAGATTGTTGATTCAGATTCATTCGCTGTCTGTCACATATCCCACCGCTCAGAGTGGAGCCGAAGGAACACTCGGCTGAACCTACCTTGCCCATTACACCCCCCTCCCGGGAAAAGTAATCTGCATTTTGCTGATCTTTCCCTGCACTGTGCGTCATGATATACATGAAGGGTTGCCGCGCCAGATACCAGTTATCCAAGCGTTGCTGTCCTTCAACATGCTTAATCATCTGAGTGGGGCGTGGTCAGTGACGACATTGAATGAATGTCCCAAGAGGTAGTAGCGTAAGGTCTGAGTGGCCCATTTAATGGCCAGACATTCATTTTCTATGACAGAGTAGTTGCGCTCCCGAGGGAGCATTTTCTTGCTTCTATACAGGATAGGGTGTTCTACTCCATCGACCTGCTGGGACAAGACTGCTCCCAGACCAACATCTGAAGTGTTGGTGTGGAAGATTAATTCCTTATCAAAATCTGGTGTGATCAGAGCGAGGGCTTGGCAGAGTCGTCGCTTAATGTTATCAAAAGCCCCCTGACATTATCATGTCCATTTAATTCAATTTGGTGCATTCTTTCTAGGAGGTTCACTAGAGGGTTGACCATTGTGGCATACTTGGAATAAATCGTCGGTAATAACCGGCCAACCCCAAGAGAGACCTCACCTGGGACTTGGTTTTCGGGATTGCCGTATCCACCAAAGCCTGGACTTTGGTGGTGACAGGTTTCAACTGTCCATGTCCCATAATAAATTGTAAATATTAGTTTTCTTCTTTGGCAAATGCACATTTACCCAAGTCGGCTGTCACCCAGGCTACCCTCGGAAACTGCATGACGGCTGTGACCCTAGCCAAATGCTCTCACCGGTGGAGCTGAAGATAACCACATCATCAATATATACGCTGCTGCATATTCAAGATGTGGGTGTAAAACCTGGTCCATTAGTCTCTGAAAGGCAGCGGACGCACCATGTAGCCCAAACGGCATGGTTGTGAAATGAAACAGACCATCAGGGGTAGAAAATGATGTTCTCACATGATCTGCGGGTTAAGGGAATCTGCCAGTATTCCTTCATCAGGTCTGAAGTCCAGATGAACCTTGCTGTCCCCAGACTGTCAACAAGCTCATCGACCTGAGGCACAGGATATGCATCGAACTTTGAAATAGCGTTCATCTTGGTAGGTTTCCCGTTCATTGTGGCGATCGGGCTGCCGAATTTCATCATTTACTTTCCCTACGGCCTGAATCACCTCATGTGGCCCCTACCATTTAGCATATAGTTTAGATTCTGATGTGGGAAGCAGCAGCATTACCTTGTCTCCTGTTCGATAGGTCAGAATCCATGCATTTTGGTTCCAAACCGTTCCACCAAACCGTCCATCTGTGGATGATAAACAGATGTCGGATGGGATGTATTTAATATTTTATACACCTGCTGTAGCTTTTGAGACAGAAAGTTAGTCCCATGATCCCTACTCTCGACATAATTTGCACTAGTTCTTTGGCTATTGTAGCGGCACTAGTGGACCTCAATGGAACTGCCTCTGGATATCACATTGAATAATCTACCACTACTAATATATGCATATACCCAGAATCAGAAGGTAGCAAAGGGATCACTATGTCCATTGCAATGCATTCAAAGTGAGTGGAAATAATTGGCAGTGGGACCAAAGGGGCGGGGTGCACTCGACCCGGTGCTACTCGCTGTCAGTCTGGGCACGTGGTTACATATTTCGACACTTCCTTATGAAGCCCTACCCAATAGAAAAATCGAGTCAATATGTGTTTCCTTGTCTTGTCGGCTCTCAAGTGTCTGGCAAAGTGGATGTCATGCGCCAACCTCGTGACCTCGGACCGACACGACGGGGGAACCATCAATTGTGTTACAGGCTGTCCTGTGCCCGTGGCAAGGTTTACCCTATACAGTAATTGCCCCCTTTGAGTGGCATTCGATACCATCTGTGCTGTCTCCAACCAGTCCCCAGTCTCGTTTCAGAGATGCACCTTCCCATTTTTCGATCCGTCTCTTTGTTTTCCTAGGAAGAAACAGGTCAGCTTGCAGGGGAAAAAATCTCACCAATTGTTTCTCCTACTGTGTCTGCCTTTTGGATTAATTGCCGATAGTGTGGCCAGTCCCGGCCCAGAATTACGGAGTGCAGCAACTTTTCTATCACCCCCACTGTGAGGTGGCGCTGTGTCTGACCTATCGACACGTATGCTTTTAGAGTAGAGTATGTCGCCGTATTTCCATGGATACAGCAGAACGCCAGCTTGCCTTGTGGCGGCCGCGACACACCGCCTGAGAGAGCTGATTGAATTAAGGTCTGTGCACACCCTGAGTCCACTAAAGCTTGTGTAGTCACATTACCAACCACCACATCAATGATACAAGGCCCCTCCTGACCATTTCTCCGTTCCTTGCCTGCTTCAGATGCCAGATAGCACGTCGCCATATTGCACTCCACTACCGAGGGGCACAAGAGGGTGATGTATCCAGGTTCATTGCACCTAAAACAAACAATCGGGGCAGAAGGTGCTGGGGTTAGATGTCTATCCCGCTGCCAATAAGTAAATCTAGCCAGCCGACACCTCCATGGTGCACCAGTGCCTTGGGTATTGCCATCACGGGTCCCCCTGGTGCTGATACAGACCCTCTCAATCGGAGCCTTGTATCCTCTCTCTCTCTCTCTCTGCAACCTTTCATCTGTCATCCAGCGCTTGCAGCAGCATGGATAGTGCAGAGACGTCCATCCCACTTCCATAGTGCACGTATCAAGGCGAGGCAGTGATTATAAACAACAGTTCAATGGTCAAAACAAAGCTTTATAGTTGCTTTTAAATAATACAACTGACTACTGACTATACACAACGATGTGTACAGCCAGTCAAAACCACGGGGTTCAGTCATGAAATAACACACTCTTTAAAACACCTACATGATCACCAGTCCAACAGTGAGTGCTCCGGGTGCAAGTGGTGTTTTGAACAGTGAACAGTAACTAACAGTGCAGTGCAGTCCGGGTTTGATGCTGGGAATAACATATTTGTCTTGGCATGTTTTATGTTTATATAAAAAGTATTACATAAAGGTTGGGGCCCACAATAAGATATCAGCATTTATATATTTAACATTGCCTTTTTAAAAATTGTAATCGCACGTCATAGGTCATAAATCAAAACGGGGAATACATTTCTTAACATTTGCCAGAAGAAAAAACATCTCTTCACAGATCATAATGTATCCAGATTACCAAAAAATGAACTTAATTTGTGTTTCTTTTTTTTTTTTTTTTTTTTTTAATGTGCCACTACCAGACCAGGCAAGCACCATGGCTTCACATGTAACAGCAGCTGGAGATTTTGTTATCATTACTCACAGTTCCCCCCTGAGCAGTGCTGGCCAGGCTGCACCAAGAACAGTGGCAAGCCAGCTGCAAGGGCCGATGCAGACATTTCTACAAGGACAGCCCAAAGCTTTGGGGGTAAGTCAGCAATTATATACACATTGTGTGCAGCAATTTCTTAAGCTTAGAGAGCACAGTACTGGCAGAAATACTGTAGCACTGTATATGGCAGGGGTTCCCAAACTGTGGTCCACAGTCCAAAGGTGGGCCGCGACACCGTTCTGGGTGGGCCGCGGAATCAATGACATTCTATGTGTTTTTTTCTATTAATAGTGAGAAGCAGCTGTAATTATAGGAAAATAAAGTGTAGCAAGGGAGTATTGGTGGACTGTCAATCAAAGCAGAACTTCACAAACCAGAGCTAACAGATTGCCTTTTGTAATAACACTCATTTAAAAATTCAATTGATGTCTATGATGAGTACATTTGTCACTAAGTAGCTATTTCCATTTAAAATATTGAGTACTTTGATGTATGTTTCAATATGAACTAAATCAAGTTATGAATCAAGCTAATAAATCTTGTTACATACCAGTAATTGATTTATTAAAATGTTTGGATATACTGCTATTTTATTGATTACTGGCTCGTTCACAGTTGTCTTAAAATAACGCTAGAATATGTTTTGTTGGAAAATAATAATAATTTTAAAAAAAAATTGACGGATTCAAATTTCACTGCAGATGGATTTAGTTTTGTAAGTTTTCTTTTGGTTAAGTGGCACAGCTCCGATTTTTTTTGTTTTGGAGGGGGGGGGGGATGTTGCAAGCCCACTGAATGTAATTTTGCAAGTTGTATTTGGTTGTACAGAGTAGTTGCGAAAAAAGTACGCAAGGCACTCGTTTCCTTCTGTATTGTGTGCATGACAGTTATATAAACTGCGTTACCTCCTGGAGATTATATATATATATATATATATATATATATATATATATATATATATATATATAGATTTCACGTTTTGTTTTAAAACTGACGTCTTCTGTAAGTGTCACTGTGTTCCCAAACACGGCCACCCGAGTGCACAACCAAGCCAGATCTTATGGGCCGAGCAGTCTCCCAAGGCCCGCCCCTCAGCCACTCAGAGAGAGGGAAAGCACACACACCCTCTTCCCCACCTCTCCGTATCATCGCCATGACCGACAGACGGATCCCACGAGACTGCTGCCCTCCACCTGCAGTAATACGGATGTGCCAAATAGTCAGTCCAGATCTTCCCTGTTACTTATATATATATATATATATATATATATATATATATATATATATATATATATATATATATATGCAATAAAAGTGAAGTCTCTACTGAAAAACAAAAGTTCAGAATTCTTTCAGCCAGACTACCAGTTTAAACGGCTTACCAAAAAGTTTTTGTAGAGACATTCATGGTCGCACTCTCGTCATTTTTCTTCAGAAGGATTAATTATTATTATTATATTAATTCTATTATTAGAATAGAATGTTCATCCCAAGAGGTTCCAAAGTTCCCCGTTTGAAGATAAACTCTCGTTCCTTTTGTTTCCGAGCAACATTTGTTCCATAGCACTGATTGATCACACAGACTGTGGTGTCTTCAGCAGTGTGATCATCACTGTTGAAGTAATGGGCTACTGGAAATGCAGTGGTGTTCATGCGAATGCTTCTTAAGTGTTCTACAAACCGGTCTGCTAAATGCCTTTTAGTTTCCCCAATATACAATTTGTTGCATTTCTTGCAGATAGTGCAGTAGCTATCCCTGCACATGTGAAAGTGCTGTGTTCTCTGCACTACTTAGCCTCTGGTTCCTTTCAGACCACTCTTGGAAATGTCTGGAGGGACAGCCCAATCCACCTTTCCCAGAGTGCTAGACACATTTCTGGATGTCATGTTCAAAAGAGCAGCCCAATACGTATCATTTCCTAAGGATACAGTATTAGCATAACTGATGTGTGTATTGTGTGCTTTTTTCCCCCCCCCCACCATTTTGACCACTTTTTAAAACTTTTAAATTGCATTCCCTGCCTCAAGATGGCTTCACAATATTATTATTATTATTATTATTATTATTATTATTATTATTAATAATATGAGAACATGTTAATTATATGCCACTGTTTAAAATGTAAGTGGCACATGATTTTATTTTAAAAAAATAAAATCTTTACATATATTTTTGTACTTTTGTATCTAGCTGATTTTTACAGAGGCTATGCCCCTAATATAATCTGAATCCACATTTGAATGAATCGCTTAGCTCTACGATTTAAACAACAATGTGTGATACCAATGAAATGTTTTCTCTATTTGCAAAATGTGTAAAATGTTAAAATTCCTGAGTTTTCTTATCCTGAAATCTGCTTTTGTTTTGCAAGGTCGTGCAAATAATGATTGGGATCATGAGTCTGCCGTTTGGTCTTGTTCTGGTGGATAGGTACACGTTTACAGGAGGCATTGCATTACCTCTCTGGACTGGTGTATGGGTAAGGAAAATAAGTAATACCTTCTTTTCTTCATGGATTTTACCCCAGATTTTCTTCACAATTTGAAATGTCCAATTCAAATGTCACAGAGTATGCTCCAAACAAGCAGAGAGATAAAATACTCCTTACATCCAGGATCAGATTCCAGTGGAGACCCAATAGGCCACTCTGTACATTGCTAGAAGATTACTGTCAATTTACTTGAGGTAGGCACAGAATATCTGGGTTACCATTCCAGAAATGAAAGCTCACATCCTGCATCTTCAGAAGATTCTCAAGGGTAACAGTCTCATGCATGGCTCTCTGCAGGATCTTACCTTGCTAAATATATTGTTTGTCTTTCATGCAGCCTGCTTTTAGGGGAGCTGAAGAAGACAATCTGTGCACATTAGTGTTTCCATAAAAACAAAAACGTTTTTCATTAATGCAGATTTTTTTCAACCTTAAAAGATGGAAACCCAGTTAATTGTACTTGTTGCACTTTAACCAAAATGTACAAGAAAATGTCAATATAATGCAGATAAACTTGTCTAATCATGTGGCCTGGTTTTCCACTGTGGCAAATTGCCCACGTACCTCATTTCTATGGCACGGACAGTTTGCATTTTGGCCACAGTGGAAAATATAGGCCAAGGACTTACTCAGTTATGCAGAAGTAACAAATATTCTGTTCTGTTCTACTTGGCTTCTTTAACAACAGACTAGAACAGTTTCACAAATATCACAGTCATTATTATTCATAAAAACACTTTGAAAAATCAACAAATAATTCCAGAGTTAACGAGTGTGGAAAGGCTCCTCCTGTGGTATGTGGTGTTTTTAATAAATACATATGTGTTCACTTTATGTTTTATAATTTCACTAGTTAATTCATTTTGGTAATGTTTACATGTTCATATTGACATTTTAGTGTTGGCTTGTTTAGTTGGTAAGATACTATTGTACTGGAGGGTAAAGGGGCTGCACTGCAGTGTTGATCCTAATTGACTCACTGATCTGTTTGATAGTTCACAATTGTCTTATTTAAACCGGCTTGGTCCAATCACTCCAGGGAAAAGAGGGGAGGGCAGGGGCAGAGGCAGAGGCAGATTTGTCCCAGATAGAAAATAGCGGTAAGGAATAATATTATTTTTGTTAGTGCTGGGACAAATATCCAAATATTCTAACAAATATTGCTCCATCTGTATTCTAACAAACACTGCTCCTTTTGTGCATCCATCCATAAATTACATAGTTGATAGATATTAGAAAGACGGATCTCAAATTAAAACCGTTCATTACTGTTCATACATACCTCTGCTTAACTTGCCAGCACTTCAATTGATGACACTGTCATCTTTGTAAGCACTCATATGTGCAGCTGTCCACATAACTTTCACATGTTATTGTACAGTGTGTCAGTCGAGGTGAAGTGTTTCTTACAACTTTAGGAAGTCTGCATTGTCACCTTAATGCAAATGAAAGGGTACATGTATGCAAATATTTAAAAAGGAGAAATGATACCTGTAACAATTGCTAGGTTTACAACGACTTCTGGCACCCAGAATGCAGCGTTCTTCTAGAATTCTGATGTCATCATACCGTTATCTTACTATACTTTTCTAGATTTTGGAAACGTGGCTGACTAAGTCTTACTATAATTATAGTAGCTATGACCTTTCTTTGACAAAGTAATTGATTTGGAGAAAAGAATCATAGATCTTTTACCAGAAAAATGTTATTTTACTTCAAGCTGTACAAATTTGACAAATGGTTGTATTCATATTCCAGTGAATTGCTGTAGATACTGCTGATCTCATTGCTGATGAGGGTTAATTAACCACATGAAACACATTAACAGCACACATGCAATTAGTAGTAATGGAAACGTTTAACAAATAATTACATGTAACCATCCTCTGAGACCAGCAGAACAAGCCAGTTCCACCTGGTAACCTGGATGGCCACTATTAGGTAAGGACAATGAGAACTTGTGTAATATCATTCTCACATCATTGTTTAAACCCATTTCAGAATAAAAAAGGACAAGGGTCAAGTAGATTATTTTTCAGAAATAATAGCACTACACTCAGTGTGCTTGTTGTAAATGTAGCCCTTGTGAATATGTGATCATATAAGAGGTAACGTAGACCCTAGTTCTGAATGTATTGATCTGATTATGCATTGCAATAAGAATAAAACTTGTATTTGTAATGTTGTTGTTTTATTTCACTTCCAGGTGAAGGCATGTTTAGGAATGAACGTTATCAGTTCTGTTTTTGCTGGAGTTGGAATTATTCTCTATTCAATAAACCTGTCCATAGTACCTTTGTACATAAACGACTTCAACAGATCTCCAGGTTATTATTACCCCCATAGTTACTCAACAAACAAAGTAAGTGTTTGCACCGCCTGCAATTGTCAACCTCTCTCTTCTTTTATAATTTTTTTCCTTTTTATCACCTCATTCACGTGCTTCTCTTTCACTGTTTCGCGGTCACTCCCTCACATACAGCACCAGAGCTTCTGTTTTTGTCAGATTTTTACCAGTTTATTTTCTATATAATTTCTACATATTTAAATAATAAGTAGCGGGGTTTCAAAACATAGCATTACACGTCCCCACATGTTGCTACAACTGTTTAAATAGAGTACCTGGAAACTTTCATTTCATTGCTAACATCCTGACAGCTGTTTACACTTAAAACTTTAAAGCTCTTTTCAAAACTGCCACTCTAGTGCACAGTAAGGATTGTTCTTGAGAGGTAACAAATCAATAACGATCCATGATATGGTATAGAACAGAAAAGCCAGAGCACTTGTTTTAGTTATTTTTATCACTCTTTCTGCAGTGATTTAGAGGACAGATCTCACACCCCAGTGCACTAGAGCAGACATTTTGAAAAGAGCTTTGAAACAGACTTTAAATTTATAAGTGTAAAAAGCTGTCAGGATGTTAACAATGAAAAGAACATTTACAGGTATGTTATTTAAACAGTTTTAGTAACATGTGGGGATGTAATGCTGTATCTTTAGGAACCCTGCTAGTTACTCTTTAAAATTGAGTTTTATAGTTATAGATCATTATTGCAGTTAAAATCCCATTGTATTATTATTAACTGCCTTGTATGTAATGTTTAATATTATCTATAATATTACTATACTAGGATGCATAGTACGGACAGAACACCCCTTACATACAGTCAAAACTATAGCTATTGCTTAAAGTTAAGATCATTGTTGAGAAAAGACTACTCCACAAAGTCCTGCATCAGATCTCCAGATTCACCATCTTATAATAGACCCCAGCATCCAGAATCCAGTATATCCTATAATAGGCTTCATTCTTATTATAATGTGCTGTCCAGACAATGGCTTTTGAATGAAATGATTTGTTTTTTACAGCATGGAGGCATTCTGGCAGTTCTTCTGGTGCTGAACATTTTGGAGATGTGCATCGCTATCGCTACATCAGCCTTCGGATACAAATCTGAAAGCAGTTACACTGCCATGGTAAATGTGTATCATATTCTACATAAACATGCACCATCATGCTATTCACACTACCTGAACAATGGGTGAATAATCATGCTGTTGTGTGTTTTCTTTATGTGTAATGTAACAAACTTAATAATATGGCTCTGCTGTTTATTTCTATGTAAGATAGCCTGAGGTTTGGCTAGGATTAAGGGCAATTGAAAATATTTACACACCTATGGAAAAAGTAGAAAGCAGGGATTGTGTATGATTATAGATGAGAATGACAGAGAGAGAAACTCTTCTAAGTTCAGTAACATGCATTTCATTGTCTTTTTCAGCCAGTGGTTGCTTTTCAACAGCCATGAATCCAGTGACCTGGGTGCAGATTTGCTCAATCGAACTATAAGAAGCATGCAGTCAAGAAGACAACTGTCCCTCCACCTCCTCTAGCAAAGCTTAGCCAGTGCTAAAGACTTCAGATCTGCAAGGTGTTATTATCAGAACAAGTTAAACAACAATGAAATCCTCCCATGTGTTAACTGTTGGGGAATTTGTATTGATATGAAAATGAATTTTCAGTAACAATAATGAAAAAGAAACATGGTAGGCAAATGGTATATGGAAGTGATACGTTGAGATATGTTTTTGGTGTTGTATGGTATATTGTTTTGCTTAATAAAAAAAAAAATTCTTAGAATTTTCATATGCCATCATTGGCAAACACTTTTAGTTTCCTTCCGTAGGTCTAGTTCTATTTGTATCTAAAGATAATTACCTGTTAAACCCGGGGTGGAATAGCCCTCCAGGACCGTGATTGGACCCCTGCTCTAACACTAGGGCACAATGCGCATGCACCTCATTTTGATGAGCAAACTGCCTTTGCCTTGTAATGGAATTGTGGGGACATGCTTTGCCCCATCCTTTACTGTCTGCGTTAGTGCCAGTGGTCAGCGTAACTCTCTAGGTGTGGCCTCATTTGCATGTTAACATTGAGATGAGAATCTGAAACACACAAATAATTGATAGTTATGGGACTCGAGCACTAAGAGTATGAGGTCCACGTCCCAGGAGGATAATTGAGGAAGTAAGACAGAGCCTTCTTTCGTGAGGCAAGATGTAATAATTCCATTTACCTATTAACAGGGAGCAAGATTTCAAGCAGTTAAACAAGGTTCACATGAATGAGGTCATGTATTAAGCTGCAAATGCAACAACGCTGCTACCCAGCAATAAAGTGGAGATACACATTCAAAGACATAGTAAAACTGTCATAATAAAAACAATACCACTGGACAAAAGTACAAATACCCACACACCACACACAATGTCCGTGCAGGGGAGGGAACACACACACAGAGCGAGAGAGAAACCAGCATCGCAATATAGCCTATTCTGTGCACTTCTTAAATTCCAATCGACTACCAAACAGGCTAAAAACACTCGGGTCGTTCGTGCTCATTATTCCACACCCTCATACCATCAGCCCAATACTTATCAGGATGCCCCATTTACTGGTCCGTTTCCGTCTCTCACTCGTCGTTCCCCACTCCAAACACTGCGTTCCCACTCCTGCACAGACAAACAAACCCCAGGATGGATATCCCGTCTGTAAAAACATGTGCTGTTTATATTCAGGTGCGTAAATTAATCAATAATTCAATTACTAGATGCTCAACAGGGCAAACATAGGGAAGCGGGTGGAGAAGCCAACATAACGTGATACAAATCAATTATCAAAAAGTGTCAGACAACACAAAGTGTGCACTAATCAAATCAATAAAATAATTTTATAAAAACAATTACATAGAAGTGTAAAATAAATTTTAACAGGGCATTCTACACACACACACATACACACACGTTTATATATATATATATATATATATATATATATATATATATATATATATATATATATATATATATATATATATACAGTCACCTCCAAAATTATTGACACCCATGATAAAGATGAGCAAAAAAGGCTGTATAAAATAAACAACACAGGTAATGAGCTATATTTTATGCTGAAATATATGGGAAAACCATATTCTTTTATTCTAATACAATTGCTCAGAGAAAACGTTTTTTTTTTAACAAGTAATAAAAAAATGTTCTAAAAAAGATAGGTGTCAGAATTATTGGCACCCCTAAAGATTCTTATTAATAAAATCAAACAAAATTAAATCTGCATTAACATTCTTCCTGTTTCACTGGGGTATAAAAGTGAGGTAACACGCATATGAAATCCATTTGCCATCCATCACCATGGTTATTGACCTTCATAAATCAGGCAATGGGTACAAAACAATAGCTAAAAAAACTAAATATACCACTTACCACTATTAGGGCAATAATTAATACGCTCAAAACCACTGGAACAGTGGTAAGCAGTGGCAATATATATATATATATATATATATATATATATATATATATATATATATATATATATATATATATATATATATAGAGATATATTGCTTTTTATTACTAACATAACATCGTGAAGTAGTTGGAAATAAAAGCAGTACATCTCATTTAAGTGTGTATTTGGTTTAAAAATAGTATATGTATTATTTTAGTGGAATACGCCTTTAAGAAATGGAGGAGCAAATTAGACTGAACAGGCCTGAATGAGAGTGGTCAGTTTTAACTGTGGCGGGAATGCTCAGAGCTTAAAAAGAGGCCACAGTAGGAAGAGAGGTCAAAGTGTCAAGTTCAGAGTTACAAATGTTAAGCTAAGAGTGCAGAGCTGAGCAGTGAAACGTGCTTGCAAGGACAGCATGAAAAAGGATTAGTTTTGTTGTTGCAGTCTCGTGTGTGTGTGTGGAGACGCGGAACAGAAGAATTGCAATCAAACATGGAACAAAAGCTTGAAAACAATCCTGGCAGGATAAAAGAAATCGGAAAGAGTCAACACAGGAGCAGATGCCGTTTGGAAACAAGGAGACACACGTGAGTCATTGGTACTATTTGTATGGACTGTTTTAGGCTCAGTGCGAGTGCAGCGCTGAGTGCTTCCGATATTTTTAAACAGGATTCAGCAGAACCGTGTGTAAGGGAAGGAGCTGTGGACTGTGTTTGTTATTCCCATGCGTGTGTGCTATCATTGGGAAAAATAACAAACAACCTGAAATATCAATTGCAGGAGCCAACGGAAATCTGTGTGGACTGTGTTGAAAGGGTACTCTTGTACAACAAGCTTTTACCTGTGTGGGATTATATACAGTATTGGAACGCGCTTAAATAATAGTAAACCTTCAGAAGAGCGGTGTGTGTTGAGTGCCTGTGTTCAGCGCAGGAGTGTAACACTGTAAACCAAAAACTGTAACCCGCAGTTCAGGAGGACTGTAGCAGACGTAAATTAATAGTTGAAGCTGTGTGGTTTACCGGGGGTGTGCTAACCTGGTGAATGAAGAATCCCAAAAGTACTCAAAGATGAGTTGAGGTGGTTTTAACACAGAACTGTTTATCTGGTGTGCTTGCAACGAGCGATCTTCCTTGTGTACGAACTGTTTCAAAAGAAACTGACAAAGTCAAACTGAAGTTTGGAACCAGGAGTTATTAAACTTTACTGAGTCACAGGGTGATCCAGCAGAGGGAGTCCGAAGTTGGAACTGACCAGGACCACAGACTGCAGTACAAGTGGTCTCCAGCAGAGGGAGACAAAATCTGGGAACTTACCTGTTGATACAGAGACCTGAAAGAAAGAGGTGGATTAAAAGGAGATGGCACAAAACCGTGGAATACAACTGTTACAAGGACTGTTCACAGTTATTTTCACATTTAGTTCAGGAAATCGCGTGGAGATTTCCTGAACTAAATGTTTTTAGTCCTTGTTATATTGTTTTTTTTGAGAAGTGTAAGATACTAATTTGAATTGAATCGCCCCTAAGACTGACTCCCTTTTCTGGGGCAGCAAGTTCCTGGGTGCCCAGGGGCCCATTTATCCTCCCAGTTCTCTCCGAGCTGTCGGAGTCCAAATCCACATCCAGTAAGGACTGGTACCGGTTGGACACAACAATCTCTGGAGTTGTCTCCCCTGTACGGCGTGCATGCCCTTTCTTTCCCTTTCGACCCACAGTCACCCAGCTTTCTCTCCCTGTCTGGTCTGAAGTCTCCCTCCTCCCCACTAGGGGTGTGCACACAATCTGTCTGTTGGGTGTGTTAATTAAGTCTGTCAATTCTCTATTGCTCTCTTATACTCTGACATTCTATATAGTAAATCGGTGTGCAAATTACTTAAACATTGCATACCAAAGAGTGCACATAAACAAAGCTGAACTAGACTATAAAACGCTATAGTTTTAAACCCAATGATATCAAGTATATCATTTCCAAGTAAATACTGTGCAAATAACCTACCCATTGCATGTCAAGCACTTAGACCTCACTTCTGTGTACTTGTAAGTATAAGTAAACAATACATTATTGCAATTATAAACCCAATTACACCAAACATATAATCAACAAGTGAACACTTGGCTCAAAGTGAACACATCGCGTTGTTTACACTCTGGCTGAGCCTGATGTATTTTTTTTTCTCTCTCCTCCCGTGTTTTTTTGTTTATTATATAACCTTCCAATGGCTCACTTCCTGACCGGCTTTGTCCCACATCCAGTATAGCTGTTCTCGCGAACTCTCTAACGCAGCCAAGGATGGGGCAAAGCATGTCACCACAATTGCATTACAGGGCAAAGGCAGTTTGCTCATCAACATGAGGTGCATGCGCATTGTGCCTTAGTGTTAGAGCAGGGGTCCAATCATGGTCCTGGAGAGCTATTCCACCCCGGGTTTAACAGGTAAAAAGATAAAAATTACCTTTAGATACAAATAGAACTAGACTAGAAGTGTTTGCCTGGGATGGCAGATGGAAATTCAAAGAAGTTTTTATTTTTATTTTTTATTAAGCAAAGCAATATATCATAAAACACCAAAAGTTAGCTCAATGTATTACTTCTGAATACCATTTTCCTGCCATGGTTCTTTTTCATTATTGTGACTGAAAACATATTAAAATATAAGAACAATATCATAACTGAACATGTGAAACATTTAAACTTTTAACTTATACTTCAAAATACAAATTATCTTACTGAAGTTATAGGCAAAACAAACAAATCAAAAGCAAATTAACACATTTTCATATCAATACAAATTCCCCGACAGTTTACACATGGGAGGATTTCATTGTTCTTTAACTTGTTCTGATAATAAAACCTTGCAGAGATGAAGTCTTTAGCGCTGGCTAAGCTTTGCTAGAGGAGGTGGAGGGACAGTTGTCTTCTTGACTGCATGCTTCTTATAGTTCGATTGAGCAAATCTGCACCCAGGTCACTGTATTCATGGCTGTTGAAAAGCAACCACTGGCTGAAAAAGACAATGAAATGCATGTTACTGAACTTAGAAGAGTTTCTCTCTCTGTCATTCTCATCTATAATCATAGATGCCTGCTTTCTACTTTTTTCCATAGGTTTGTAAATATTTTCAATTGCCCTTAATCCTAGCCAAACCCCAGGCTCTTACATAGAAATGAACAGCAGAGCCATATTATTAAGTTTGTTTCATTACATGTAAAGAAAACACAACAGCAGCATGACTATTCACCCATTGTTCAGGTAGTGTGAAAAGCATGATGGTGCATGTTTATGTAGAATATGATACACATTTACCATGGCAGTGTAACTGTTTTCAGATTTGCATCCAAAGGCTGATGTAGCGATAGCAATACACATCTCCAAAATGTTCAGCACCAGAAGAACTGCCAGAATGCCAACATACTGTAAAACACAAATCATTTCATTCAAAAGCCATTGTCTAGACAGCACATTATAACAAGAATGAAGCCTATTATAGGATATACTGGATTCTGGATGCTGGGGTCTATTATAAGATGGTGAATCTGATGCAGAACTTTGTGGAGTAGTACTTTCTCGACCATGATCTTAACTTTAAGCAATAGTTACAGATTCGACTGCATGTAAGGGGTGTTATGTCCGTACTATGCATCCTAGTATAGTAATATTATTGATAATATTAAATATTACATACAAGGCAGTTAATAATAATACAGTGGGATTTTAACTATAATAATGATCTATAACTATAAAACTCAATTTTAAAGAGTAACTAGCAGGGTTCCTAAAGATACAGCATTACATCCCCACATGTTGCTAAAACTGTTTAAATAACATACCTGTAAATGTTCTTTTCATTGTTAACATCCTGACAGCTTTTTACACTTATAAATTTTTAAAGTCTGTTTCAAAGCTCTTTTCAAACTGTCTGCTCTAGTGCACTGGGGTTTGAGATCTGTCCTCTAAATCACTGCAGAAAGAGTGATAAAAAGAACTAAAACAAGTGCTCTGGCTTTTCTGTTCTATACCACATCATGGATCGTTATTGCTTTGTTACCTCTGAAAAACAATCCTTACTGTGCACTAGAGTGGCAGTTTTGAAAAGAGCTTTAAAGTTTTAAGTGTAAACAGCTGTCAGGATGTTAGCAATGAAAAGAAAATTTCCAGGTACGTTATTTAAACAGTTGTAGCAACATGTGGGGACGTGTAACGCTATATGTTTTGGAACCCCACTACTTATTCTTTAAATATGTAGAAATTATATAGAAAATAAACTGGTAAAAATCTGACAAAAACAGAAGAAGCCCTGGTGCTGTATGTGAGGGAGTGACAGCGAAACAGTGAAAGAGAAGCACCTGAATGAGACAAGAGTTGAAAAGGAGGTAATAAAAAGGAAAAAAATAAAACAATAAAAGAAGAGAGAGGTTGAAGATTGCAGGCGGTGCAAACACTTACTGGGATTGTCGAATAACTATGGGGGTAATAATAACTTGAAGATCTGTTGAAGTCGTTTATGTACAAAGGTAGTATGGACAGGTTTATTGAATAGAGAATAAATCCAACTCCAGCAAAAATAGAACTGACAACGTTCATCCCTAAACATGCCTTCACCTGGAAGTGAAATAAAACAACAACATTACAAATACAAGTTTTATTCATAATCAGATCAATACATTCAGAACTAGGGTCTACGTTACCTCTTATATGATCACATATTCACAAGTACAACAAGCACACTGAGTGTAGTGCTATTATTACTGCAAAATAATCTACTTGACCCTTGTCCTTTTTTATTCTGACATGGGTTTAAACAATGATGTGAGAATGATATTACACAAGTTCTCATTGTACTTACCTAATAGTGGCCATCCAGGTTACCAGGTGGAACTGGCTCGTTCTACTGGTCTCAGAGGATGGTTACATGTCATTATTTGTTAAACGTTTCCATTACTACTAATTGCATGTGTGCTGTTAATGTGTTTCATGTGGTTAATTAACCCTCATCACCAATGAGATCAGCAGTATCAACAGCAATTCACTGGAATATGAATACAACTCTTTGTCAAACTTGTACAGCTTTAAGTAAAATAACATTTTTCTGGTAAAAGATCTATAATTCTTTATTCCAAATCAATTACTTTGTCAAAGAAAGGTCATAGCTACTATAATTATAGTAAGACAAGTACGATAATTTAGTCAGCCACGTTTCCAAAATCTAGAAAAGTATAGTAAGATAACGATATAATGACATCACAATTCTAGAAGAATGTTCCATTCTGGGTGGCAGAAGTCGTTGGCTATTGTTAGTTATCTTTTCTCCTTTTTAACTATTTGCATACATGTACCCTTTCATTTGTATTAAGGTGCCAATGCAGACTCCCTAAAGTTGTAAGACACACTTCACCTCGACTGACACACTGTACAATGACATGTGAAAGTTATGTGGACAGCTGCACATATGAGTGCTTACAAAGATGACAGCGTCATCAACTCGAAGTGCTGGCAAATTAAGCAGAGGTATGTATGAACAGTAATGAACAGTTTTAATTTGAGATCCGTCTTTCTAATATCTATCAACTATGTAATTTATGGTGGACACAGACATGGATTTTTGCCTTCAAATACAGATGGAGCAATGTTTGTTAGAATATTTGGATATTTGTCCCATCACGAACAAATATAATATTATTCCTTACCGCTATTTTCATGTCACACTACTAAAGCCTTTTCTTGTCCATTTTATTTGCGACAGTAACTATAGCTATGCTTTCACTGAAATGTCGAAGAAAATAAATGTTTCTGCGTATATAAAATTCGACAAATGCTGTGTACATACAGAAAAAATGGGTTTCCATTAAAACCCGTTTCTAGTGTATAAACTGTTCAATGCAATGACATCATGGGCGGGGCTAAGGCTATCACAAGACGCTAACAGAAACACTATCAGGAATTGAAACTGAAGCTTAAACGGTAACAGCAATGAACTGTGCTGAATGACAGCTGGATATTAAAGTAAAGGTTAATTCAGAGAGGTCTTGCTGGGGGCTGCTGTGGCTGCACACAATAACACTGGTGGCTGCATTTGAGAAATGCTGACCTAGGAATAGCATATCCTTAATATTAAATAAAAAAGCAATGAATCAGTCGATTTAGAAAAAGTTCAGTTACACACAAAAGTGTGTGTTACAGATTGCAGGTATTTCTATTTGTGTATCAGTATACTGACCAGATCTCTTCTGTGGGTATTCTCAGCTGCAACAGCCAGGGATCCAGAGATAATATACTGTAAGAGATACATATAAGATTTCCATTGTAAGCCATGATTATAAATAACAACTGAAACCTTTAAAAAGATGTGCAGGTTTGCAAATACTCAGTGTGAGATTAATAATGACCCAAATTAGCAGAACAAGCCAGTAACTGACTCCAGCATTGGGAAGGGCCCACACCCAGAATATTATTTATAGATTTGAACTTTACTCCAAAATGTTTAATACCAGGTTATTTGTAATGGAGGGTGGTGGTTGGTTTGGTCAACAAAGAATAACAAAATCACACAATTCAAGCTGTTCTGTTATACAGCCAATTAGTCATTTACTGAAAAAAAAAAATCAAATACTAGGTTTAAATCTTAAATGTCTAGCATTCAATAACCATTAATACAGCATACAATCAGATTAATTGCAGTTGTAAAAATCTAGATTCAGTAGTATGGGACTTCCAACAGGCAGGACACAGTCAATACAGCACTGAAAGAAACATTCAAAATTAGTTAAAGCTCATGGGAGAGGACAAGTTCATAAACACACTTATACAATAATAATAGTTCTCAATGCATGTAAATTAACTACCTTAGTGAAGACACCAATAAATAACCCTGCATATACTAATACATATATTCAAGGCTTTAAGCATGGAAATGTATATTTCATAGAATTAATAGAACTGAAATACGTGAATTATTATTATTATTTATTTATTTATTTATTTAGCAGACGCCTTTATCCAAGGCGACTTACAGAGACTAGGTTGCGTGAACTATGCATCAGCTGCAGAGTCACTTACAACTACGTCTCACCCGAAAGACGGAGCAGAAGGAGGTTAAGTGACTTGCCCAGGGTCACACAATGAGTCAGTGACTGAGGTGGGATTTGAACCGGGGACCTCCTGGTTATAAGCCCCTTTTCTTTAACCACTGGACCATACAGCCTCCTATATCCATCCTGAATTAATTGGTAAACAACCTCCAATGCAATAAACAGACATCACATTTAAGCATTGAATATAAATAGGATATAGATTATAAATAGCATTACTCAATCAAATATTAGAAAACACCAGTACCATCAGCCAATCAGCTTCCAGCTCTAGCTGGCTACTATCAGACAGTAGATACCCTCTGGAATGTCACGGCATCTACTGTGAATCAAACTTAAAATCAATCTGCACAAGTGCCGGCTTTTTCATTTTGACTTGCTTAAATGAAAGCTCAGTTCATATCTATTGTACAGCAAATACTAAACAGAGACAATTGGTGCAAATATATTTATTTTTGACCAAAACCAGTCAATCAATTCTTTGCACTTACCAAAGCAACCAATCCTGTACCTGCAGAGTCAGCCAATCATAGTCTCACTGTCAGCTTGACTGGCACTCTGTAACATTGTGCTGTTCAGATAAACTATAAGCAACTCTGACAGAACTGGGCAAACACATGGCAAATGACATTTAATAGAGAAAAGTGTAAGGTACTGCACGCAGGCAATAAAAATGTGTATTATAAATATCATATGGGAGATACTGAAATTGAAGAAGGAATCTATGAAAAAGACCTAAGAGTTTATGTTGACTCAGAAATGTCTTCATCTTGACAATGTGGGGAAGCTATAAAAAAGGCCAACAAGATGCTCGGATGAATTGAGAGAAGTGTTGAATTTAAATCAAGTAATGTTAAAACTTTACAATGCATTAGTAAGACCTCATCTAGAATATTGTGTTCAGTTCTGGTCACCTCGTTACAAAAAGGATATTGCTGCTCTAGAAAGAGTGCAAAGAGCGGGTTTAGAAGGGATGTCGTTGTGCAGACAGGCTAAAATAATTGAATCTATTCAGTCTTGAACAAAGACGACTACGTGGTGATATGAATCAAGCATTCAAAATTCTAAAAGGTATTGACAATGTCAACCCAGGGGACTTTTTCGACCTGAAAAAAGAAGAAACAAAAGGTCCAGGGGTCACAAATGGAGATTAGCGAAAGGGGCATTCAGAACAGAAAATAGGAGGCACTTTTTTTTTTTTTTTTTTTTTTTTACAGAGAATTGTGAGGGTCTGGAACCAACTCCCCAGTAAGGTTGTTGAAGCTCTTACCCTGGGATCTTTAGAAGCTGCTTGATGAGATGCTGGGATCAATAAACTACTAACAACCAAACGAGCAAGATGAGCTGAATGGCCTCCTCTCGTTTGTAAACTTTCTTATGTAAAACATTTGTTTAATAAAAACATGGACAAGCACCATCACTTAAATAGACACTTAATATTGTAGGGAAATACCTTTTGAAAAGTATCAGAAGGTGCCATTTATAGAGAGAAACATGTTTGTAGTTCAAATCTATGCAAGAATAGCAATGATAATGCTCAGCAAGAGGTCTGCTAATAAGGCCTGCTCAGCAAACTGCTGTACTCTGAACAGGAAACCAGTCTTAGCTGAACAGAAGCTGACAAAAATAGGTTGCTAAGGCAATGACAGTTTAAGCCTTGTGGTTGGGACATTTCCAGATAACTAGAACACCACATTTTGCAGAACAGAGAAGCAAGTGGCTTGCCAGATTACTGCTGTCAGCCAGAATTAGGAAGACAGCAAACGAGTTAAAACTCAGGTAGGCTCTGGGATAGCTGGGTATAAATACCAGCAGAGCAGATGTCTATTTGAGACGCATCCCAAGTCCATCCTGTTCACTTGGAAGGTGTGTGCCAGTGCCCCCAGAGGGAAAGACCAAACTGATCAATACCCGACTTCTGTAATGGCTAGTTGCTAATGATAATGTTACTAATATGTGTGTCACCATAAAGGGAACTATATTAAACTCTTAATCATCGTTTGGACTTGAATCGTAGGTTATAAAATACGATTCCCTACAATATACACTCTCTCCAATTTAACCTCAAATACATCCAGAAGTATAGATTTAATTCAAATGGCTGAGATTGAAATATATACACTAAAGTAGTTTGAAAAATAAATACAACATGGCAGAACTCAGTCCAAATAAACAAGAGACCATCTGGGTCAAATCCACAGAGCCTACGTCTCGCCTCGCTTCAGCCTCTGCCCTCCCCTCTTTACCCTGGAGTGATTGGGCCAAGCCAGTTTAAATAAGACAACCACTAAGACAATTGTGAACTATCAAACAGATCAGTGAATCAATTAGGATCAACACTGCAGTGCAGCCCCTTTACCCTCCAGTGCAATAGTATCTTACCAACTAAACAAGCCAACACTAAAATGTCAATATGAACGTGTAAACATTACCAAAATGAATTAACTAGTGAAATTATAAAACATAAAGTGAACACACATGTATTTATTAAAAACACCACATACCACAGCAGGAGCCTTTCCACACGCGTTAACTCTGGAATTATTTGTTGATTTTTCAAAGTGTTTTTATGAATAATAATGACTGTGATATTTGTGAAACTGTTCTAGGCTGTTGTTGAAGAAGCCAAGTAGAACAGAACAGAATATTTGCTACTTCTGCATAACTGAGTAAGTCCTTGGCCTATATTTTCCACTGTGGCCAAAATGCAAACTGCCTGTGCCATAGAAATGAGGTACGTGGGCAATTTGCCACAGTGGAAAACCAGGCCACATGATTAGACAAGTTTATCTGCATTATATTGACATTTTTGTTGTACATTTTGGTTAAAGTGGAAAAGTACCACTAACTGGGTTTCCATCTTTAAGGTTTAAAAAAATCTATATCAATGAAAAATGTTTGTTTATTTTTATGGAAACACTGTTACTTGCTACATGTGTGCACAAATGTTCTTCTTCAGCTCCCCGAACAACAGGCTGCATGAAAGACAAACAATATATTTAGCAAGGTAAGATCCTGCAGAGCACCATGCATGAGACTGTTAACCTTGGATCTTGAGAATCTTCTGAAGATGCAGGATGTGAGCTTTCATTTCTGGAATGGTAACCCAGATATTCCGTGCCTACCTCAAGTAAGTTGACAGCAATCTTCTAGAAATGTACAGAGTGGCCTATTGGGTCTCCACTGGAATCTGATCCTGGATATAAGGAGTATTTTATCTCTTTGCATGTTTGGAGCATACTCTGTGACATTTGAATTGGACATTTCAAATTGTGAAGAAAATCTGGGGTAAAATCCATGAAGAAAAGAAGGTATTACTTATTTTCCTTACCCATACACCAGTCCAGAAAGGTAATCCAATGATTCCTGCAAACGTGTACGCATTCACCAGGACAGGACCAAACAGCAGACTCACAATCCCAATTATTATTTGCACGACCTTACAAAACAAAAGCAGATTTCAGGATAAGAACCTCAGGAATTTTAACATTTCACACATTTTGCGAATAAATAAAACATTTCATTGGTATTACATATTGTTGTATAAATTGTAGAGATAAACGATGAATTCAAAGAGTGCTTCAGGAGTTCTACGAATCCTGTGGAAACTGATGAAAGTAGCATGGGAAAAACAGGTTGCACCAAGAGCATGGCGCCGAGCAGGTGGAGTCTTTATACCTAAAGAAAAAGATTCTAGCAGCATCAGTCAATTTCGCCCTATTTCCCTATTAAACGTAGAAGGCAAGATTTTCTTCAGCATTATTGCTCAGAGATTGTCAACTTACCTATTAAAGAACTGCTTCATTGACACTTCAATACAAAAAGCGGGCATTCCAGGTTTCCCAGGATGCTTAGAACACATCAATGTGATCTGGCAACAAATTCAATCAGCTAAAAAGGAGAGGAAGGAGCTCCATGTGACATTCCTGGATTTGGCTAATGCATATGGTTCAGTGCCACATGAACTTCTTTGGGCAGCATTTGATTTTTTCAGTGTACCAATGACAATAACAAATCTAGTCAAAGCCTACTTTGGAGATTTGCAATTTAGTTTCTCAACTTCAGAATTCAGCACTACATGGCAATGCCTAGAAGTTGGAATAATGGCAGGATGCACCATTTCTCCACTGGCTTTTACCATGGCAATGGAAGTAATCATTAGGGCATCAAAATGGGTAGTGGGAGGAGAGCTTGGCTTCTGGAATACGACTACCACCAATTCGAGCATACATGGATGACATGACAACCATGACTACAACAGTAGCCTGCACTAATCGGTTATTGGGCAAATTAACCAATAACATTGAATGGGCACGAATGCAATTCAAGCCCACTAAATCAAGGAGCATCTCTATAATTAAAGGTAAAGTAGTAGATAAAACGTTCCATTAATGGTGAGGCAATACCAACAGTGTCTGAGAAGCCAGTGAAGAGCCTTGGGAGATGGTACGACGGGGATCTAAAGGACACAGTTCGTGTGGGAGAAGTTAGACAACAAGCTGTGGAAGGGTTGAAGAGCATAGACAGCAGCGCTTTACCAGGCAAACTAAAACTCTGGTGCTTTCAGTTTGGCCTACTGCCACGGTTGCTGTGGCCACTGACTGTGTACGAGGTTTCTTTGACAACAGTAGAGAAGCTGGAAGCTTTAATCAGTTCACACATCAGGAAATGGTTGGGAGTTCCACGCTGCCTCAGCAGAGTGGGACTTTATGGTAAAGGAATACTGCAGCTACCTGTCTCCGCCTAACCGAGGAGTTTAAGTGCGCCAAGGTCCGACTGGAAATGACATTAGTAGAGTCACGCGACAAATGCGTAAGGGAGGCAGCACCTGTGTTGAAAACTGGAAGAAAGTGGGTGGCAAAGAAAGCTGTGGAGGATGCAAAGGCTGCCCTTCGAATTGGTGATATCATGGGGCAAGTTCAGCATGGAAGAGGGGTCTTGGTCTCAGTTCAGCTCCTCCTACATGGCACAAGGCAGCCCCAGCGAACGGAGGAAGCTTGTAGTCAACGAGGTGCAAAAGCAGGAGGAGAGGATGAGGTGTATAAAGGCCATTTCCCAGGGCAAGCAGGGAGAATGGATGAGATGGGAGAGTGTGGAACAACGCAAGATTGGCTGGCAAGACCTATGGTCAATGGAACAGAGCAGGATCAGTTTCCTTATAAGGTCAACATATGATGTTCTCCCATCACCACAGAACCTAAACCTCTGGGTAGGAGAGGATCCCTCATGTCCTTTGTGTTCATCACCTGCAACATTAAGGCACATTTTGACAGGATGTAAGGTGGCTCTTAGCCAAGGACGGTTTACTTGGCGCCATGACCAGGTGCTGCGATGTTTGGCCTTAGCATTGGAAGACAAGCGTAACATGACCAATAAGTTGCCACCTGTTCCATCAAAACATTACACACAAAAGACAACATTCCTCCGCCCAGGAGAGCAACCACCAAGAAAAGGTGTTAAAACCAATCCTCGCCCAGGACAACTGGAAGCTGCTAGAGACTGGAAAATGCTGGCGGATGTTGGTCAACGGCTTATTTTTCCACCTGAGATTGCCACCACAAACCTTCGACCAGATATTGTCTTGTGGTCTGGATCAGCACGCCTTGTTCACCTGGTGGAGTTAACAGTGCCATGGGAGGATGCTGTAGATGAGGCGATGAGAGGAAGAAACTGCGGTATGCTCAACTAGCCACTGAAGCGGAACAGCGAGGATGGAGAGTCTGGGTTTACCCAGTGGAAGTGGGATGTCGAGGATTTGTGGCACACTCTACAACCCGGTTTCTCAGAGATGTCGGATTCAATGGCCAAGAGTTGCGCCGCACAGTGAAGAACTTATCTGAAGCAGCAGAGAGGAGCAGCAACTGGCTGTGGTTGAGACGGAAAGATTCTGGCTGGGGATCTCAAGCACAATAGAAAGAAAGAAAGGCTGATATACAGGTAAGTAAGCTGGGCTGAGTTGAGTGGGGACGGAGGGGGTGATGCTGGGACGCCAGAATCACCGTCGAGCCCTCTTGAGGTGTCGTGGGCTAGTCGACGAAACACCGAGGATGGAAGGTGCCCACTTGAAGACCCCAGAGATGTACCCTACTTAGCTCAATCCAGACGGTTGTCATGCTGATGCGCTGGGGAGACCGCACTATGGTTGATCCTCGAGCCAGCATCGCAGCCGTTGTGTGTGCTGATGCGCTAGGGAGGCAAAATAAGCTGATCCCTGGAGCCAGCATTACACTTCAGCCATCAACACCAGACAGAAGGATATCTACATCATCATATGGAAGGAAGCGCAAATGGATGGAGACACATATGGATCACATTAGTTTACTGTGAAGCTACGTCTTAGTTGGTGCTTATCTTGGCGAGAGCCAAGTTCAAATCAGCATGAAGTTTTAACATCTACTCTCATGTAATGGAAATCTTGATTTAGATTGTATTACAGATGTAGGATCTATACTCTAGGGTCCACTCAGACTGTGAAATGCAATTGTTTCCAAGATTTTACAGACAAGCATAGTCGGATATCTGCTCAGATCTTGCAGCTGGTCCTCAGAAACCAGCAAATCAGCTAGAATTGTGTTGGTAAGTCTGCCCTGTTTCTGTGTACTTGCAACTTGAGAGTAAAGGACTTTTCACACCAAGTGTCAAAGCGTCAGCGTTTGGCAAATGCGTTAAAATCGTTGTACTGCAAAGAGAAGGGATCACAAGAGATCAGGAAGGAGGCAGCGATGAAGACATTATTGTTATATGTGGGACAACGGTGTCGTAAAATATGTTGTCTGTGTATTTTGGGTTCATAATATTGAAAATGCTGGGTGAATAGCATGGGCCTGTGCAGGAGCTGAAACTGGACAATGATATGATATGTGTGTTTTTTTTTTTACGTTCTTCAGAATGAGCAGAGACAGGTTAGCTGAGCAACTTGATATTGTTGGGCCAAACATAAAAACAAAAATAAATACTAACTACTGTCAGTCCAGACAGTGTCTGTCCATCTGCTTGAGGAGAGTAGTCTACTGTGACAGAGATCGAATGGTGCTTGGTGTTAGATCGACCTGTGAGGGCACTGTGTAACGGGAACAGAGTACCCTTAACTAAATGGCACAACAATTTATTCCGTAGGGTAGGTGGAAGTTGGTCATTTAGGAAAGGGGCGCAGCTACGGTATCCAAACTCAATTACCCAGATGGTAAACGGTGTGGCATCTGAGGATTGGAGGAGCGGATGCACTCGTTAACCTAGGGGTCATGAGCAAGGATATAAATAGGGGTCATAGCTGACGTGATCTGTTCCTTGGTAAATGGTTAGTGTTGAAAACCTACAAGGAGTCTGTGCTGTTTCATGAACCATGGGTTTTGTCTTGTGTTTGTTAGTGTTTTGTTAACTGTTGTCAGTTAATAGACTACCAGTTGCACATCTGTAGCGAAAGCATAAACCCAGACATCACTTTCACCCCTGCATTTCACACAGAACTGTATTACACCACTTGCACGTATTCACTATCAGTAAGAACTGTGTTTGTGTTTTGTGTTTAGTGTTGGTGTGTAAAACTGGACTTTTTGGTTACGGGTCAAACCCGGGGAATTACAATACTGAGTGATACACGCCGCTGTTTCACTCCAACATTATTATTTACAGGTGTTTGCCACAAGGCTCTGGACATTATTAATTAAATCAATAAACACCCTTGCACCTGGAAATCATTGTCTGTCTGTTTTATATTCGCTCTGCACTGCACTCACCTGTATTCACTCACCACTTTGCCACATATACATATTTACACAGTCGACTGCACATTAGTGTTCTTTAGCGCCCCCTAATAGAATACAAGTCTACTTACAGTGTAACCACATCTTTTATTAAAGATACAATGTTCCACTATCATTATTAAATATATGTACTGAAATTAAATACAACATTTTGAAATTGTTGTTTTTTAACTTTGATAGTTCTAATGCTAGCTCTGGATTTCATTTATTAAACCTTTTTTTTTTAAATCAATGCAAACCAGTATATTTGCATGAAAAGCAAGCACTTGACCCTAAACGGGTTCAGCATGTTCTGATTGCCAGTCTGTGCTCCATGTGAGCGCAAGGCAGAGCTGTCTACTGACTGGGAACTGTGGCTGCACACTGCAACAACTGCTTCAAGCCATAGCCAATATGTTTAATTAACTAGACTACTGTAACAAATGTACCATCACACTAAAATGTAGTATTTCTGTCATTATATATATTTGTAGATACAAAGATGATTTATTCAGAGGGGAGTGGGGGTCTAAAGCTAAATAACAAAAGCCACTGTTTGAAACCCTGTTTACTAGATTAAAATGGTTTTACGTGATTTAAAACCTCAGTGTTGATCTCACCCAGTCGTCTTTCTCTCCATAGCTTTATAATTTTTGCTATTTTGAAAACTGCTCAGTTGGTCATTCATCACTTCTAATGGTGCTCATGATGATGTTCATTGCCGTGACGATGATGTGAGGGGTAGCGTGCTGGACTGTTATTGGTTAGAGAAATACATTTACAGATCTGTTTTGGACAAAGTTGAATGAATGCCATGTAGCCAGTGTGAAAGCCTCCATGACATCCTAATGAAGGAGTGTTGCGCCGGACGCTGATGTTTTGATGTGACGCGCTTGGGATGAAAGGGGCATCTGGGAATTGGATTTTTAAAAGTAGAATTGGCCGCGTTTAGAATATAATTATTTTATTCATGATCTTTGAATTCCAATTCAAGCTTTTGTATTATAAAATTGAAACTGACATTGAAAGGCTCAAGATTCATAGCTCCTGAAGACCTGATACACAGACTAGGACACATTGTGTCATCAATAATCAAATCAGTTTCACCTTCATCTCTTGTGCTTGACTTACCTGCTGCCAACTGGATTGCTGTGCACTGTTTGAGGTATTGAACAGCTGTTAACAAGGATTTGATCTGTATTCTTCATATATACACTATAGTATTATAGTACTGCATCTTATAGAACTCTTGAGAATGTGTTTTATTGGTCAATAAAAAACATAACAAATAAAAACATCTAAAGTGACTTTTTTATTCAACTAGAATGAATTCACTGAGATGAGAACATTACATTTGCTGTACTATACATGCAGTTTAAACATTTCAATATATTGCTTTCCTGCTGTGCAACCCATGGAAGAAATGCTTTGCATCGCATACCATATACAGTACTACAGTATTTCTGCCAGTACTGTGCTCTCTAAGCTTAAGAAATCGCTGCACACAATGTGTATATAATTGCTGACTTACCCCCAAAGCTTTGGGCTGTCCTCGTAGAAATGTCTGCATCGGCCCTGGCAGCTGGCTTGCCACTGTTCCTGGTGCAGCCTGGCCAGCACTGCTCAGGGGGTAAGCGTGAGTAACAATAGCAAACCCTCCAGCTGTTGTTACATGTGAAGCCATGGCGCTTGCCTGATCTGGTAGCGGCACATTAAAAGAAAAGAAACACAAATTGAGTTGTATTTATTTTTTGGTAATATAGATACATTGCGATCTTTAGGAAGCGACAGCGTGGGAGAAGTACAGTCGTGGAAAAAGTACAGAGCAGTTAGAAGCAGTTTGAAAGCAGGTTGACAACTGCAGAAGCTAAACTAAAATTCCAAAAAAAAAAATTTAACATGGTCTTCAAGCCAGTAACCTGTGACACCTGCATGATGTGGGAAATCCGAGAAAACCCAGCAGAGCTCAACCAAGTGTGTGTAAAGTACCACATGATCCAGGACTTGCTTAAACTAGTAAGTATGTTAGAAATGGAGCTGCAGGAAATGAGACAGCAACAGGAACTTGAGGAGCTGGCACACCCAAAATTCATGGAATTCATGGAAGTCAGCACCCCTAGCAGACTGAAAGCCACCAGGGAGATGGAAGATGGTTAAAACAGCTGGGTTCAGGTAGGCAGAAGCATGGAAAAAAAGAAACTTCGTCAAACACAACCACCAGAAATCAAAACATCCAACAAATTCAAGCCACTTCAAAATTTAGATGATCAAAACCAACGTCAAGAGAACGAAAGGAACAACATCCAGGACCCTATAAAACAGTGCTGGCCAGACAGCAAAAAGAAGGGAGGTCAAGATTGTTGGGGACTCCATATTGAGAAACACAGCAAGTTCAGTTCGCAGTTTGGACCCCCTTACTACAACAGTGTGCTGCCTTCCAGGAGCCTCTGTCACACACGTCACTGAGAACGTGGACAGGCTCGTAGAACGAACAGGAGACGACCCGGTAATAGTCGTCCACATCGGTATAAACATAGGAAGAGACAGGCCAAGATCTCTGCAAAACAAATTCAGAGAGCTAGGAAGGAAATTAAAATAAGACCAAAACTGTGGTATTTTCTGAGATACTGCCGGCACCTTGCAAACGAGCATACGGACAGCTGGAAATACAAAATCAAAATGCATGGCTGAAATCGTGGTGCACACAGGAAGGCTTCATCTTTCTTGAACATTGGAGCACATTCTACAACAAGGACTATCTATATAGACGGGATGGACTGCACTTAAACAAAAAGGGAACCAATCTACTCCGAGAAAGGATCCTTGAGGAGGTCCAGAAGCATTTAAACTAGAAAGGAAGGGGGGGAGAAAACAAAAAAACACAAGGGAGACCACATCAAAACAGGGGCAACAACTCAGGTGAGACAGCTATTAAATGTATTTATCTAAATAAAGAAACAAAATGTTAGAAGTTGAAAATGTTAGAAGTTGAAGCCACTGCACTAACAAGTAAACTACGATGTGATAGGTGTTACAGAAACTTGGTTGTCTGAGAGTGATGGAGACGAATATAATATTAGTGGGTATACACTGTATATGAAAGACATGCAGGACAGAAGAGGCAGATGGGTAGCGCTATACATAAGAAATAGTCTTGAAGTCCAGGTGTTAAATCTGGATGAAGAAAACGGCGAATTATTATGGGTCAGAATAAATGGACAAAAATTGAAAGGGCATAATAGGAGCATGCTATAGACCGCCAAATTCAGACGCTGAGCAAAATAATCTGTTATACAATTACATTAGAAATGCGTGTAGCAAAGGAGAAGCCATACTAAAAGGGGGAGTTCAACTTCCCCATATAAAATGGGAAAACCCGGTGGGGAGCACGACGGACAAAATTGAAATGGTGGAAATGACAAATGACTGCTTCCTAATGCAATTTGTCAAGGCACCAACTAGAGGGGAAACATGCCTGGATTTAATATTTTCAAATAACGAAGACAGAATAACTAACTAAAACAGAGATCAGAGCGCAACTGGCAAACTCAGACCACAACATGGTCTCATTTGAAGTATTTTTTAAAACCCCAAAAGTAATGAATAAAGCTAAGGTTTTACAATTTTAGAAAAGCAAACTATGACGGTATGAAACAGAGACTAACAGAAGTAAATTGGAGTAAAATAGAAAAAACATCCTGTGATAGAGAGAGAAAGGATCGATGCTGTAAATCTCCCTCCCGATTAGAAAGGGCGCTGTGTAAGGGGGAAGGTAAGCTGCCTCCTAGATCTGCCACCTCGGTGGTTGGTGGAAACCGGAAGGTGACCATATTAGGAGGCGCGAGCTGCAAGTACTCAGGACGATTCCATTGCAGTCAGCTGCGGGCAGCCCTCTAGTGGAGAAACCATGGCGACGCGCTGACTGCAGGAGGAGTTTGCTGGGTACAAGGGGAAGCAGCTACGCCAGTTCCTCCTCTTGCGCTGAGAAACTGAGCCACCAGCCGGAGCGTTGTGTTTTGTGGATTACGTGTTGTTTGTTGTGTGTTGTCAGAGGCGGAGTAGGAGCGGGACTGCAGCCACGGAGCCAGTTCCAGATCACAGAGCACTACCTTCCCTTCACCAACATCAGCACACCCCATGTGGATTACAAAGCACTTTCATGCACAGGACACTTGGGATTTCACTGTGACACTTTCTGTTTGTTTTGTATTTTTGTTTTGCAGCCAGCTGTGTTCCCCCAATACCCTCGCAGGTAAAGGGGAGGTTTATTTTAATAAACACGGTTGTTTTTGTGGGAGAAATACTGTTTCAGGACTGTTATTTATTCACACACCACTCGCATCCGTCACACATCCACAGAAAAAGGATGGCTGTTTTTTTTAAAAATGTTGTTCTAGAGGCGCAAAACAATTACATCCCAAAAGTAGACAAATCTAAAATCTAAAACAAAATGCCCAAAATGGTTTAATAGATCAATTAAAAAATATTCAGGAAAAGAGACACTTTACAGAGCATTTAAAAGGGACCAAAAACAAAGTACACATAAAGACTACTTGGAACTGCAAACAAACACAAGTCAAAAAGGAAGTTAGAAAGGCCAAGAGAGAGATAGAAATGAACATTGCTAAGTGGGCTAAAACCAATTCCAAAATGTTTTTCCAATACTACAACAGCAATAGAACATTCAAAAGAGGAGGTTAAATGTCTAAGACACACAAATGGCAAAATCATAAACGAAGAAAAAAATAGCAAATATATTAAATGATTACTTTTCACAAGTTTTTACAAAGGAGGATACGGACAACATGCCCCACATGCTGACCTGTTCCTATCCAGTTTTAAATAACTTTAACATAACAGAGGCAGAAGTGTTAAAGGGACTAGGAGCTCTTAAAATAAACAAATCCCCTGGGCCAGATAAGATCCTCCAAATAGTACTCAAAGAAATGAAAGAAGTTATTTACACACCGCTAACCAAGATCATGCAACAGTCTCTTGACACAGTGTAAAGTTTTACTAATGCAATGCATTAGTAAGACCTCATCTAGAACATTGTGTTCAGTTCTGGTCACCTCGTTACAAAAAGGATATTGCTGCTCTAGAAAGAGTGTAAAGAAGAGCGACCAGAATTATCCCAGGTTTAAAAGGCATGTCGTATGCAGACAGGCTAAAGGAATTGAATCTATTCAGTCTTGAACAAATACGACTACGCAGTGATCTGATTCAAGCATTCAAAATTCTAAAAGGTATAGACAATGTCGACTGAGGGGACTTTTTCGACCTGAAAAAAAGAAACAAGGACCAGGGGTCACAAATGGAGATTAGATAAAGGGGCATTCAGAACAGCAAATAGGAGGCACTTTTTACACAGAGAATTGTGAGAGTCTGGAGCCAACTCCCCAGTAATGTTGTTGAAGCCGACACCCTGGGATCCTTCAAGAAGCTGCTTGATGAGATTCTGGGATCAATAAGCTACTAACAACCAAACGAGCAAGGTGGGCCCAATGGCCTCCGCTCGTTTTTTAAACTTTCTCATGTTCTTAAATGTATTGCCCATTTGATGTATGACTTATAACATGTGACTTCAATTTTTAGTGGGCAATAACGCTGAGGAACGGGACACAGCAAAGGTAACGTGATGTGTTTCATATAAACTTTGCAGGGTGATTTGTAACACTATAAATCACATTTATAAAGAGATTAAACAAAGAATATAAACAAGAAATATACACACTCCTGGTACTTATATAAAAAAGATCAAGGCTTTTCTCCTGTGGTTCTGTTGGCTATGCCTCGTAGCTTGTTACGGGGCAGTTGGCTCCAGGAGGTGCGGTACAGTGTAGATCAAAGAATAGTGACTAATTAATAAACACTCCCTAAAGTTTGAACTATTTTACCTACACATTATGGACAGTTAGTCCCACTTATGTACATGGTAACCTTTAAGTTTACATCAGGTGTACACAGCATGCTATTTGCTGATGATATCCGTGGGGGTTTATGTACAAGAGATGTCTGCCTGGTGCAGAATGCGAGAACCTGGTCAAAATGTGATAATAATCTTTAACTTTAAGGCTGGCTGCTTGTCAGAGAATTATAATCTGTGTTTGGTGCATGTATTTTGAAAGTGGTACAAAACTCATAGTATGTCAAATAATTCAATTGAATCACATATCACTAATTGAAAATACGATTCACTGTTCAATGGCAAAAAAGGATGTTTTAATTTGTTATACTGTGTTTCTCCAGTATTCCCCAAATATATACAACAAAAAATAACTTAATCTGTGTATACTTCCCTTATACCTCCTTAGGTTATATTAGTGGACAAAACATTATTATTAATAATAATAATAATAATAGTTATTAATGTTAGCTTGTTATTATAGTTTATTAACATACGCTTGTCTATGGCTTTTATTTTACTTATTCTGTTCATCTCATATGCTGATGCACGTGTATCATGACATAATAAATACATTTGTATGTATTGATTCATATGGTGACTGGCCTTGGCATATTGTGTACGGTGGTCAACTCTGAGCTAAGAGAACACTTTGCCTGCTTCCCGAGGGGTGTCCTCTTAGCCAGACTACTTTTAATAATAATAATAATAATAATAATAATAATAATAATAATAATAATAATAATATCGCAAGGAAGTTTAGAAAACTTTCAAATGTCTGTATTAATATCTGTTCTGGCAAATTTTGTTTGTAGCATTATAAGTATGTGTGTGTGTGTATAAACAGGCTAGTGATATTATAAGTGCACGTTATTACCTTTTAGTTATTGATGATAATAATAATAAATAATAATAATAATAATTAAACAGAACTAAGGCTCAAGCTTCAGAAAAGTAAATACATTAATAAATGTACCCAAATATGTGTAACAGCGTTTCACTTCAGTTCAGGTACCTCCTACATAAGCGAATGTGGCTTGTGAACTGTTTTTATCTACCTCCTAAATAAAATGTAAAAGTACCGGTGATTTTTTTTATTTCATAATTTGGAGTTGAATGAATGTTGTGAAGGTGCTAACATTTATTAGCAAAAGTAAAATGAAAAAAAGGGTTTTAGTAATTAAATATATCTAGTAGTCTACGTGTCTTAATGGTGATCGTGCGGTTTGTTCAGTAACTTGTTTACAGTGTGTACATGAAGTGTATTCAAAGTAAATCAGTCTGCATTTCTACTTGTCATTCAAAGCAGAGACTAGTTGTTATTCTTGTTGGGATTACTGTATTGCCGCTGATGTTGACAGACAGCAGACAGCATTCAGAGGGTGTGCATAGAAAGGAGATTTGCAGAAAAAACTGTATTTAGGTATTTTTCAGGTTAAAGGAAATCGATCCAATCTTTAATATACAGATATACCTGTTATATGTCTGAAGAGACTCAGAGCTGGTGGGGCGATGTCCCTCCTGCCTCTGCGGCTCCGGATGGGCTTGTAAATGTACGTTTTACTGGATAATTTTATAGATTTACTGATTTTACAAATTAACCGTAACACAAAACTTAAGTGGTGCTGCATCGATGATTTCACAGTGGTCAATTAGCACCTACTGTCAAATAGAAGCCCTTATCCAAATAACCAACCAGAGAAGACTGAGAAAATAAGAACCTGGCTATTTCGCGCAAATGCGGTGTGTGTGTGTGTGTGTGTGTGTGTTTATATATGTGTGTATAAACAGGCTAGTGATAAAGCTAGTGAGAATATTTTTACATTATGAACACCTATAACAACCTACTGAGAATACTTAATCTGGAGTCAATTAACCAAATATTACAGCTACTTTAAGCATTATAAACCTCTGGCATTTTGCCCGTGGAGGTATTTTCTTTTGGTTATTACACACATGGGATGGCAAATAAATATTCATTAAAACAAGCTTTGCTAGGTCGTGCCACATCCATGCTTGGTTTTCAAACACGTGGAGTCGAGCTAGAAGTGTTGAGATTGAGATTTTGAAAATAGAAAGGTAGATGATACTCGCACGGCTATGTTGTTTCCTGGCTTTGGTCTATTTGTCAGCGGGATTGATTCAGGTTGATGTTTCTACAGATAAAACAGGTATTCATTATAGTCCTTCTTTGATTGTGTACATTATTACATAATATGGCAATCATCGTGATATATAAATGCAGTATTTTGAATTATGAACCCCTTTTAGCGTGAGATTATAGAATTATTGATTATCATCCCAACAGTCGCTACCACTGTATGTGAAATTGTCCGATACTAAATTGTTAACTTGTGTAATGCATTTATCTTCTTGTGTGTATATGAGAAAATCCAGGATCATTAATTACCTGTGCGTCTTCCAGGCTGATTCACCCCTGATGAGGTGCCAGAGTAGATATCCTGACTTGGTGCCTGCAGCCCTGTGTAAATGTGTTGCATCTCCATAGATAGTCCTCGAATGAAGAGAGGAAGAGCTGCAGATGTTCCTATTCACACATCCACACACTTTGACCACCCTGTGCAGGCTTGTTTTAAGATGTTTTCAGACCACCTCAGGAAGCGGTTTAAAGCTGAAAATACAGCTGCAAGGGCAGTGTGCATTGAAGCGCTACTGTGGTCTGGACATGTATTTGTGGTCTTTATTTCTTCTGCAGAAATAAGCATGGCCGGATGTACATTTAAAATGAGATCCATCAGTAACATGAAAAGTAGATCATTGTGACCTACTTTACCCTGACATGTTATTATTAGGACCTGCACCCTGTGTCGAGTTGCAAAAACATTTGCAGTAAATCACAGCCTTGACATGACATAGACTCAACAAGATGGAGTGATAAATGCATCATTCACCATTGAGATCTGGGGATTGTGGTGGCCATGAAAGATGCCTGAAGTATTTTTGCTTTTGGTATTTTGTGAATTGTTAAGGTTCAGACCACACCACCTAGATATGGCGTGTGTGTGTATGCAAGGGAGAGCTGCAATTGGCTGGACCGGACAAGGACGCAGGAGCAGTATAAATACCTGGAACACGTAAAACCATGGGGGAGAAAGAGAGAGTGGACGAGATAGTGTGAGAGACAGATAACAAGATTGACTTACAGAGCAACAGAGTGAGTCTGAGGTCAACTAACCTGTGACATGAGAGAGAGAGAGAGAGAGAGAACAGTGAGTCTGAGGTTACCTAACCTGTGACATGAGAGAGAGAGAGAGAGAGAGAGAGAGAGAACAGTGAGTCTGAGGTTACCTAACCTGTGACATGAGAGAGAGAGAGAGAGAGAACAGAGTGAGTCTGAGGTTACCTAACCTGTGACAGATGAGCGCGAGAGAGGCTGGGGGTCTGTGTTGAGGTTGGGAGCACGTAAGGAACAGAGGGGAACAACAATTTAGTTAGCGACAGGGGAGTTTGTTACTTTGGTGGGTTGGACCTGGCCCAAACAGGGACTCTGGACGGTATTGAGTTCTGTTCAAAGCAGTACACTACTGTCATTTAGCCCTGCACACCTTGTCTCCAGTGTCATCCATCCTGTTGAGAGCTCGAGTCGTCACATTGGTGTCAGAAACGGAATGAAGAATCCACGCCGTTCAACAAGATGGAGGCGCGGGCAGAGTTGGACGCTGGCACAGGGAAACCACAGCTGCGAGACGAGTTGGCATCACAACTGCGACGGAGGAGTGGCCGGGAGATGGCAGAAGGAGACAGCTTTCAGGAGGAGATCGAGCTGCTATGAGAGGGCCTCAGACAAGTGGACTGGAGTTCAGACGAGACACCAGTGGTGGAGCAGCAAGATGGCGCCGGGCTGGGGATCTGCACAGCGGCCAGAAAAGACAATGACATCATTCCGGAAGTATCATGAATGAATCTAAAACCTGTCTTCCCTTGTACAAGGTGCGATCACCTATTTTGAGTGAAAGGCATATGCAGCAGAGATAGATGTCTCTTTGATAGAAACAGTTAATTTATTTGAAGTCTTCCCACTGATGATGGGAATGTAGAGATGGAAGCTCTGCTAACAAGATTTAAGTTTTTGCAGGTATCAAGCTTTTAAAAAGACACACCAGACTGACTGAAAGCAGAAACTGACCCAGGATTGTGACAGCTACTGGAACCAGGCTGATCTTTGGGATACAAATTGAACATTTGTGAAACTGCATGTGTGTTAAAATGGTGTAATAACTGGTACTGTGTTTTAAAGAAGATAAAGCCAGCAGAAATACTAAACAAATTGTTAAATCACACTGGTCATACAAGAAGTTATTATGTGCTCTGTATTAACCTGTAGTTGTTAGAACATTCTATATTCCTGTTTATTCTGTCATAACAGTGGCAAATATTGTATCTTTGTAAGTCTGAGTAAAAAGGGAGCTTGGTTGGGATCACGCCGACCAAAAAACACCTGTGAAATGAGCCAAGCTTGTCTTTGTCTGAGCTACTGGTGCAAAGGTTTATAACCTTGAGGAGAAAAGCAGAAACAAGAATCTCATTTAATTAACTCAAATGTTCACAGTCAAGTTAAAGTAGTAAGTCTGATCTGAAAGTAGTCTTAAGCTAAGCACAGGTATTATAGAATAATTCAAACAGAATAGAAGTCTAAATATTTTATTTTAACAGAAGATAAGAGAATATAGTGCAGAAATTAAAGTGCAGGTTCTTTTTATCCCCAGGTTCCAATATAAAACAGTGGAGCTTGGATAGGTAAACATTTTTTATTGTTTCTCAACAGGGTTAAAATAAAATACTAAAAACCACAGCAACCAGTTTTAAAAAAAAAAAAAAAAAATGGGGAAAGCCACAAAACAAACACCACACCAGGCAGTCCCCTCCTGTCGGTAGTTCTCTAAAAAAACACCTGGAGTCGAGCTAGAAGTGGTGAGATTGAGATTTTTTAAAACAGCGAGGCAGCTGATACTAGCACAGCTATGTTGTTTCCTGGCTTTGGTCTATTTGTCAGCGGGATAGATTTCCAGAATCTCACTTCAGGCATTCATTATTGTCTTTCTTTGATCGTGTAGGTTATTACATGACATGTGCACTCATCACGATGACTGATCAATGCAAGAATGTAAAAATTCAGCATTTTGTATTAAACCCCTTTTAGCAGGACATAGATTTATTGATTATCATCCCAACAACTGCATGTGGAACTGTCTGTGACAATCGTTAACTTGTGTAAAACATATCTTCCCTATATCAATAAAACAAAGGACCTTCCCTGTATCAATACAATAAAATAAAAAAAAAAGCAAACAGTGCAATGTCACGGGGTGGAAACAGAGATATAAATAAACAGTTTTATATTTGTATCAATATATTAGAAAATCCAGGATCATTAATTACCTGTGTGTTTTCCCATGCGGCTTCTCCCCTGGTGGGATGTCAGAGTAGATATCCTGGTCTGGTGTCTGCAGCCCAGTGTAAACGTGTTCCATCTGCATAGCTAGTGCTCTAATGCTGCACATGTTCCTAAGAGGAATCTGACTTTCACATTCACACATTGTGACCAATCAGTGTAGGCTTGTTTTAAGATGTTTCCAGACCACCTCAGGAAGTGGTTTATAGCTGAAATACAGCTGTAAGGGCAACGTGCATTGAAGCATTACTGTGGTCTGGACATGCATTTGTGGTCTTTATTTCATTTCTTCTGCAGAAATTACAAGCATGGCTGAATGTAAATTTAAAATGCGATCCATCAGGAACATGAAAAATAGATCTTTGTGACCTCCTTTACCCTGACATGTTATTTGGACCTGCACCCTGTATCGAGTTGAAAAAACCATTTGTAGTAATCACAGCCTTGACTTAATGTGACATATGAATGCATCATTCAAGCTCCCACCAAATCTCTTCAATTGGATTGAGATCTGGGGATTGTGGTGGCCATGAAAGATGCCTGAAGTCTCTGTCATGCTCCTGCCCCTGCTTCTGGCACGGTGCATGGGTGCATTATCATCTGCATCAGGGTACAAGTGCAGCATTGTTGGGGGCACTTGATTTGCAGCAGTGCTTAAGTAACCTACAGCATTTGTTCAGTAAATCAAGGGATCCAGGGTATACCAGGAGAACATGCCCTACATCATAGCGATGCCAGATCCAATGGGGCACACAGCTGCTAATAAAGTGGACAGAAAGGATAAATCCACTTTATGTACATGTAAAAATGTACCTTTGACATACAGGCAGCAAACTGTGTGCCTCCATTTACTCCCAGATTCAAAAAGGAAACAAAAAGCTGTTGGATGATGGTGAAAAACACACTTCCTGCAGCACTTTGAATATCAGAAGTCAGTCCAGGTCTCCCCCTGTTACAGGCCCACTGACTTGTACCTGCAGATTTCTGGAGTGTATTAACATGTTTTAACAATGTTATAGTACATGATTCAATTTGAGACCTGCAAATAGTGCTGTATACAGGTTACTATGAGTGCACTGCAAAAGCTGCCATCTATTGACACAAAATAAACACTGCATTTAGGCAAACGTATTTAAAAATGTTTTTATATAAAAGATGAACAAAACACAGATACCTGCACAAAGAGCTAGAATAAATAGTATAAATACTTTTGAGAGCCACTGTGTATATATACAGTACTGTGCAAAAGTTTTAGGCAGGTGTGAAAAAATGCTGTAGAGTAAGAATGCTTTCAAAAATAGACATGTCAAAACAGCATCAATTCTTCTAGGTACACTTGCACAAAGTCAGGGATTTTGTCGGCATATAGTCAGGTGTATGATTAAACAATTATACCAAACAGGTGCTAATGATCATCAATTCAATATGTAGGTTGAAACACAATCATTAACTGAAACAGAAACAGCTGTGTAGGAGGAATAAAACTGGGTGAGGAACAGCCAAACTCAGCTAACAAGGTGAGGTTGCTGAAGACAGTTTACTGTCAAAAGTCATACACCATGGCAAGACTGAGCACAGCAACAAGACACAAGGTAGTTATACTGCATCAGCAAGGTCTCTCCCAGGCAGAAATTTCAAGGCAGACAGGGGTTTCCAGATGTGCTGTCCAAGCTCTTTTGAAGAAGCACAAAGAAACGGGCAACGTTGAGGACCGTGAGCGCAGTGGTCGGCCAAGGAAACTTACTGCAGCAGATGAAAGACACATCATGCTTACTTCCCTTCGCAATCGGAAGATGTCCAGAGGTGCCATCAGCTCAGAACTGGCAGAAAACAGTGGGACCCTGGTACACCCATCTACTGTCTGGAGAAGTCTGGTCAGAAGTGGCCTTCATGGATGACTTATGGCCAAAAAGCCATACCTCAGACGTGGAAACAAGGCCAGGCGACTCAACTCTGTACGAAAACACAGGCACTGGGGTGCAGAAAAATGGCAGCAGGTGCTCTGGACTGATGAGTCAAAATTTGAAATATTTGGCTGTAGCAGAAGGCAGTTTGTTCGCCGAAGGGCTGGAGAGCGTACACAAATGAGTGTCTGCAGGCAACAGTGAAGCATGGTGGAGGTTCCTTGCAAGTTTGGGGCTGCATTTCTGCAAATGGAGTTGGGGATTTGGTCAGAATTAATGGTCTCCTCAATGCTGAGAAGTACAGGCAGATACTTATCCATCATGCAATACCATCAGGGAGGCATCTGATTTTCCCCAAATTTATTCTGCAGCATGACAATGACCCCAAACATACAGCGAAAGTCATTAAGAACTATCTTCAGCGTAAAGAACAAGGAGTCCTGGAAGTGATGGTATGGCCCCCACAGAGCCCTGATCTCAACATCATCGAGTCTGTCTGGGATTACATGAAGAGAGAGAAGCAACTGAGGCTGCCTAAATCCACAGAAGAACTGTGGTTAGTTCTCCAAGATGTTTGGGCCAACCTACCTGCCGAGTTCCTTCAAAAACTGGTGTGCAAGTGTACCTAGAAGAATTGATGCTTGATGCTGTTTTGAAGGCAAAGGGTGGTCACACCAAATATGGATTTGATTTAGATTTTTCTTCTGTTCACTCACTTTGCATTTAGTTAATTGATAAATATAATCTATTAACATGTCTATTTTTGAAAGCATTCTTACTTTACAGCATTTTTTCACACCTGCCTAAAACTTTTGCACAGTACTGTATATTACACACACAGTGGCTCTCAAAAGTATTCACCCTAACCTTTTCAACATTTTATTGTGTTACAACATTGAATCAACATGGAGTTTTTGCCACTGATCAACACAAAAAGTCCTTAATGTCAAAGGGAAAAATAAAATCTACAAAATTGTTCTAAATTAATTACAAATATAGAACAGAAAATAATTGATTGCATGGTATTCACCACCTTTGCTATGACACATTTAAATAAGCTCTGGTGGAACCAATTGTCTTTAGAAGTCACATAATTAGTTGAATGGAGTCCACCTGTGTGCAATGAAGGTGTTTCCCATGATTTCAGGTTAAATACACTGGGAGGTCCCACAGTTGGTTCCTAACAAAAGCGTCATCATGAAGACGAAGGAACATTCAAAACAAATCCGGAATAAGGTTCTTCAAAAGCACCAATCAGGGGTAGGGTATAAGAACATTTCCAAGGCATTCAATATCACCCGGAGCATAGTAAAGTCCATTATTAAGAAATGGAGAGAATATGGCAACTTTCAATCTGTCTAGAACAGGCCGTCCTCAAAAACTGATTATCTGGGCGAGAAGGGCACTAGTCAGGGAGGCCACCAAGAGGCCTATGGCAACTCCAACAGAGAGACAGTCTTCCACGGTTGAGCTGGGAGACACTGTGCATACGGCAACTGGCCTTTATGAGAGAGTGGCAAAAAGAAAGCCATTGTTGAAAAAAACAAAAAACAAATATCGGCTAGAGTTTGGATGCAGCAAAGTACAGAGAAATCCTGAAGGAAAACCTGCTGAAGTCTGCAAGAGACCTGGGAGAAGATTCATCTTCCAGCAGGACAATGACCCCAAACATACAGCCAAAGCCACACTGGAGTGGCTTAAAAACAAAAAGGTCAATGTCCTGGACAAGCCCAGTCAAAGCCTGGACCTCAATCCAATTGAGAATATGTGGAAAGAGTTGAAAATTGCTGTTCACTAAAAAGTCCCCATCCAACTTGACGGAGCTTGAGCAATTTTGCAAAGAAGAATGGGCAAAAATTGCAGTGTCCAGATGTGCAAAGCTGGTAGAGACTTATCCAAATAGACTCATGGCTGTAATTGCTGCCAAAGGTGCCTCTACCAAATATTGACTCAAGGGGGTGAATACTAATGCAATCAATTATTTTCTGTTTTGTATTTGTAATTAATTTAGAACAATTTGTAGATTTTATTTTTCACTTTGACATTATGGACTTTGTGTTGATCAGTGGCAAAAACTCCTAATTCAATCCATTTTGATTCCATGTTGTAACACAAAAAAATGTGAAAAAATCCAGGGGGAGTGAATACTTTTGAGAGCCACTGTATATATAAAATAATGGAACAGAGAATACAAAACCCAAGGGCTGGGAGCCTTGCAAATTGTTCACACCATCCTGCCTTCTGTTAACCACAACATGGACCTAAATCAGTCCTTTCTCTCTCTGATATCAGTGCTGGATATCGCACTGAACTGGGACCACAAAATCCATTTAAACAAACTTTAGCTGTGTTAAGAAAAAAAAAACCTTTAAATGAATGCACCTTTTAGTTCACTAAAACTGTTTACAGTGTGCATCTAGTAAATTATGCAAGCAAGCAGATCAGCAATCAAGACTTGGACCCAAGGAAACATTTTAGTAATTATTTGTTTTTTTAGCAGGCACCTTTATCCAAGGTGACTTACAGAGACTAGGGTGTGTGAACTATGCATCAGCTGCAGATTCACTTGCGCCTCACCCGAAAGACGGAGCACAAGAAGGTTAAGCAACTTGCTCAGGGTCACAATAAGTCAGTGGCTGAGGTGGGATTTGAACCGGGGACCTCCTAGTTACAAGTCTATTTCTTTAACCACGGGACCACACAGCCTCCTTATTACATCTATGTGTAATCAAAGAAAATCCTAGCATCCATAAAACAAACACCCTTTTTATAACACTGAAAAGTAGGCACTGTTTAGCTGCAGTGTATGTTTATGCAAATACAAATGCAGGAATAAACTGAAATGAAAGATAAGTACATCTACTACTTGTTATTTAAAATATTTTATTTTGCCTTTCACCAAGATATGAACCCATGATTATTTTCAAGGTTTAATATTCATTCATGTGGAAGGGTGGTAGGAGTTCTTATCACAACTTGGTGCCCGATTTATTCTTTACCACAAGGTGGCACTGTGGTACTGCTTCTACCAACGATGGTATTAGCAGGTTACTTGGTCACCTTTGGAACACATGCAAGTGCCAGAAATAATCATCCAAAACAGAAGATACAAAAGGAAAAGGAGCAAACAAAACACATAGCAAACTACAAAATAAAGGTGCTGCACTCTGCAGCGTTACCCCGACCATTGCTATCCGCAGGGCCCGGGTCTCCGTCCTACGCTCACCCATTCTCTCACCCTGCTATGTGGATACTTTACTTTTTTTTCTTGTTCCTCTCCAGGTGTGCTTGGTCCAGCAGCAGCGCTTCCACGGGCTTGTTTGTCTTAGAGAGGCACAGCTGAGGCAACAACAGAGTGTTATCTTATTGGGTCAGCAATCCCCCCAAGGCCCGCCACTCAGAGAGAGGGAAAGCCAACACACCCTCTTCCCCACCTCTCCGTATCACTGCCATGACTGACAGGCGGATCTATAAGGCTGCTGCCCCCTTCCTGAAGTACCACGCATGCGCCAGTCAGCACAGATCTCCCCTGTTACAATTCACTATACAGGCAATTAATCATGGATGAATTACTTGCATTAAAGTTTTCATATAGAGCAATGAAAATTACCTGCAAGAATCAGTTTAGTATACAGTAGCCCTAAATTTTAGGTGTGATCTGTTGATTATTTTGTGTTTATTAATATTAATGTGGCTAGTAAATAATTGGTGTAAGAAAGAATCTGCATGTTTCTTACCCATGTTGGATTTAAAATACATACCGGTACTTCTTTACTCCGGTGTGATAACAAATTAGACAACAAATAGGGCTTAATTTATGACAGGGCACTAAACATTATGGGGCACCATAATTGCAATCAGTGTGCAAGTTCATGATTTCCATTTTTATTATTGCAATTGTATTCATTCTCACTCATTAAATTATATTCATTACCATTTAATGTCGACATTAGGAGAACCGTGCAGAATTGTGTAAACCGCATTCTCCTGTAGGCATTCAAGAAATGTATTCATTAAATTAGCGAAGTGCTCCCCCACTGCTTTCTTCCACAGCAATATGCAAGAATCTAAAACACGCTATATTAAAAACCGGAGCAATACATCAATATCTCCCATCTTTCAATATGCCTTGCAGGATATTGTAAATGTGCGGTTCACACACCATATAAAATGAGCCGAGTGCACTTGCAAACTGCATTGTGAACACAAACAAACTCAGTCCTGAAAAAAACAGAAAGGGACCAAAAAAAAAAAAAAAAAAAACTTTAGCTCGCATGCAAATGAACTCGGTCCCTTTGCTCGCAGATAAGTATGAACACCAAGCACATTCCCTCCTCTTCTAGTGCTGTTGGTACAGTACTGTCAGATTTACATGTACTCTAATATATATACAACTTTTTAATCAAGAAAATCACACACTTAATATGAAGTTTTAACAAATCATCGCAGTAGTAGTGCCCTTTCGGTTTATTAAATGGTTTAAGAAGTGGATTGGTTGGTTGCGCAGACCACCGTAAATCCCAAGTAATAAGTAATCTGGGCGATCCAGTGCTTTTACAGGTTTAACAGCATTAGTACTTCAAAATACAGTAATACAAATATGGTTATTATATTTAGCCTTCAGGCTAGTCATGCAAAAAGCTAGAGCACCCACAGCTACATTCTAGAACATTCAGTATATCACGCTCTTAAAACTAATACATAATTTCTATACCTTATAGCAATGCATCCAATATAAAAGATATAAATTCAAATATATGCTTACCTTCCAGTATATGGAAGTGTAGTGTATAAGAACTGAAAATAAGAACTGTCTTCAAGAGTCAGAGACTTCTGACTTCAATCAAACAGCATTCAGTTTTTCAGAGACACCGAGAGCATGGACCACGCCAGCTTGCAAGATCAAGTTCAATGGTTCAGAATGGAGTCTTGCTCTGGATATAGGATTTTTCCTCCATTGAATACATCAGGAGTCCCAATTAAATCTAAGCAATCTGCCTTGACAGTTCTTATCTTTGAGTTAATGATATATTCTAAAAGAATCCGGTCAACTCCTTTTTAAAACTAATTGGAGTTATATATAAAAAAAACCATTTAATTAATTGGATATAACGCCTTTCCAAAATATCGGAACATGGTCTCATGATCACAGTACAACAATTTCCCAAATCTACTAATATACCACAGTTAATAAGATACTAAAGTGCCAATCCAATAAAATAATATATTTACAATTAGTGATCACAGATTTGTTTTTGTTTTAACCATACTTTTAGTTTATAAGTACAATCTTTAAATTCATGATGACCTTTAATGTCGTCTGGCAAAGAATTCCAGAAAGTTACACCTTTATGAGAAAATGCAGTTGGTGCAAAGTCTTTCCTTCATACAGTTACCGTAAACAGCTGTTCTGGTAATTCTGTTATTATCATCTGAAAAAAGATTTATAAATGCCATTAATGGGGGAGAGGCAAGATCATGTAGAGACTTAAAAAAAACAGAACTCCATAATAAATATATATATATATATATATTAGTACTGTAGTTTCACTGTCACTCTCATTTCACCCTGTTCTAGATCTCGTTGACTGAAGCACCACTACAATGCTCTCATTCACTTAAATGACTGTCAATCATCATAACCTAAACCGACTGTGCACTTTCATTTGCCAGCTACAGTATCTGTCATTCAAAGCGCCTACTTTGAAATGAGCAGGTTAAGGTGTAGGTGGGCTTTTGGTATAGTTATACGATGATAGTTACTAGTTTGATTTGAAAATGGGGCGCAAGAGGAAAACACTTAATGAATATTGTGCACAATATCCTGACCGATGTCTGAAGTCTCCATGGCAGGACTAAGCGGGCCTGTCTGCCTTACCTTCCAGTGACTCTGAGTCCAGCTGTGCTGGGCCTGAAGCAGGAGAGGGGGAGCTCAGACTCTGAATAACAAGTGCAAGTTAGTTCTGTTCAACTATCTAATGTTTTGTTATGTGCATATTATTTTTACTCGTAAATTTATGTCATAAAAGTCTGTTTAACACACTTTTATATGCTGTGTTTTCCATGGTTTATTTGAGACAATTTTTTCATTTGTGTAGGATTTGCTATACAAGGTATAGCTCTGCTGTGACCAATGTTATTTCAATTATAATGTTGGTAACCATGGTTTTGTTGCACTCTGAATATGATTGATGAGTTTCACTAAATAAGACGTATATCAATGGCATAAAAAGTCTGTGTTTTTTTTTAAAGCATAACAGTCGATTTCACCCATTCTCTGCTTAAATGGAAAAATAAAGATTGAAAAAAAACGGTAAATTCTTTCTAAAATAAATGTCGATATTAATCGCCGATTTGGCAAAAAAATAAAAATCGAATAGTAGCAAGCCTATATATATATATATATATATATATATATATATATATATATATATATATATATATATATACAGTACTGTGCAAAAGTTTTAGGTAGGTGTGAAAAAATGCTGTAAAGTAAGAATGCTTTCAAAAATAGACATGTTAATAGATTATATTTATAAATTAACTAAATGCAAAGTGAGTGAACAGAAGAAAAATCTACATCAAATTCATATTTGGTGTGACCACCCTTTGTATTCAAAACAGCATCAAGCATCAATTCTTCTAGGTAGACTTGCACACAGTTTTTGAAGGAACTCGGCAGGTAGGTTGGCCCAAATATCAGTTCTTCTGTGGATTTAGGCAGCCTCAGTTGCTTCTCTCTCTTCATGTAATCCCAGACAGACTCGATGATGTTGAGATCAGGGCTCTGTGGGGCCATACCATCACTTCCAGGACTCCTTGTTCTTCTTTACGCTGAAGATAGTTCTTAATGACTTTCGCTGTATGTTTGGGGTCGTTGTCATGCTGCAGAATAAATTTGGGGCCAATCAGATGCCTCCCTGATGGTATTGCATGATGGATAAGTATCTGCCTGTACTTCTCAGCATTGAGGAGACCATTAATTCTGACCAAATCCCCAACTCCATTTGCAGAAATGCAGCCCCAAACTTGCAAGGAACCTCCACCATGCTTCACTGTTGCCTGCAGACACTCATTCGTACGCTCTCCAGCCCTTCGCAAACAAACTGCCTTCTGCTACAGCCAAATATTTCAAATTTTGACTCATCAGTCCAGAGCACCTGCTGCCATTTTTCTGCACCCCAGTTCCTGTGTTTTCGTGCATAGTTGAGTCGCTTGGCCTTGTTTCCATGTCGGAGGTATGGCTTTTGGCCGCAAGTCTTCCATGAAGGCCACTTCTGACCAGACTTCTCCGGACAGTAGATGGGTGTACCAGGGTCCCACTGTTTTCTGCCAGTTCTGAGCTGATGGCACTGCTGGACATCTTCCGATTGCGAAGGGAAGTAAGCATGATGTGTCTTTCATCTGCTGCAGTAAGTTTCCTTGGCCGACCACTGCGTCTACGGTCCTCAACGTTGCCGTTTCTTTGTGCTTCTTCAAAAGAGCTTGGACAGCACATCTGGAAACCCCTGTCTGCCTTGAAATTTCTGCCTGGGAGAGACCTTGCTGATGCAGTATAACTACCTTGTGTCTTGTTGCTGTGCTCAGTCTTGCCATGGTGTATGACTTTGACAGTAAACTGTCTTCAGCAACCTCACCTTGTTAGCTGAGTTTGGCTGTTCCTCACCCAGTTTTATTCCTCCTACACAGCTGTTTCTGTTTCAGTTAATGATTGTGTTTCAACCTACATATTGAATTGATGATCATTAGCACCTGTTTGGTATAATTGTTTAATCATACACCTGACTATATGCCGACAAAATCCCTGACTTTGTGCAAGTGTACCTAGAAGAATTGATGCTGTTTTGAAGGCAAAGGGTTGTCACACCAAATATGGATTTGATTTAGATTTTTCTTCTGTTCACTCACTTTGCATTTAGTTAATTGATAAATATAATCTATTAACATGTCTATTTTTGAAAGCATTCTTACTTTACAGCATTTTTTCACACCTGCCTAAAACTTTTGCACAGTACTGTGTATATATATATATATATATATATATATATATATATATATATATATATATATATATATATATATATATATTGTGGGGAAGTGAGGGCTAATAAATATGTCAGTCTGAGGCTGACAAGATCTTTGTTCCCCTGTTAAGGTGAAAAACTTGTAGTTCATGATAGGCGTCATGGCCGAAGTGGCTGGGGAAACTACATTTCCCAGAAGCCTTTCGGGCTGATGGTATTCAGCCAGAAAAGGAAAAAACACCTGTCTAATTGGGTAGATAGGGTGTTAATTGACTGAGTGTTTGCAATTATCTGTCCTATATAAACGGTCCTTTTGTGCTTAGTGATGAAAAAAGAAAAGGAGGTGGCAGGAGTGTTGAATGTGGAGAACGTAAGTACAGAGGGATTAAAATAATTGATAAACTGGATTTGAGACAGGGAAACAGCTTAGCTGTCCTGTGTGAGTTAGGGACTTCAATACAGTGAAGTTAGTATCTTCAAGTGAAGATAGGCTTTTGGTTTGTTCTGTTTGGTGAACAGCAATTTTCAAGTCTTGCCACAGATTCTCAATCGGATTGAGGTCAGGGCTTTGACTGGGCCTTTCTAAGACATTCAGGTTCTTGTTTTTAAACCACTCCAGTGTAGCTTTGGCTGTGTGTTTAGGGTCATTGTCCTGCTGGAAGGTGAACCTCCGCCCCAGTCCCAGGTCTCTTGCAGACTGAAACAGGTTTTCTTCTAGAATTTCCCTGTATTTGGCTCCATTCATCTTGCTCTCAATCCTGACCAGTTTCCCAGTCCCTGCCGATGAAAAGCATCCCCATAACATGATGCTGCCACCACCATGCTTCACCGTGGGGATGGTGTTCCCAGGGAGATGAGCAGTGTTGGCTTTGCACCACACATAGCGTTTTGCGCTAAGGCCAAAAAGTTCAATTTTGGTCTCATCAGACCAGAGAACCTTTTTCCACATGTTTGCTGTGTCTCCCACATGCCTTTTGGCAAAATGCAAATGGGATTTGATATGGGTTTTTTCAGCAATGGCTTTCTTCTTGCCACTCTTCCATAAAGCCCAGCTTTGTGGAGCGTTCGGGTTATAGTTGTCCCATGGATGGTTTCTCCCATCTCAGCTGTGGATCTCTCCAGCTCCTTCAGAGTTACCATTGACCTCTTGGTCGCTTCTCTGACTAATGCTCTCCTTACCTCGTCACTGAGTTTTGGTGGACGGCCTTCTCTAGGCAGAGTCGCGGTTGTGCCATATTCTTTCCATTTTTTAATAATGGATTTAACAGTGCTCCGGGGGATGTTCAGAGTTTGGGATATTTTTTTATAACCAAACCCAGAATGGTGCTTCTCCAGAACTTTATCCCAGACTTTATCCCAGACTTTTGATAGCTCTTGTTTTGATAGATATGCTCTTTAACAAACTCTGGGGCCTTCCAGAAACAGGTGTATTTAATCTGAGATCATGTGACACTTTAATTGCACACAGGTGGACTCCATTCAACTAATTATGTGATTTCTGAAGGCAATTGGTTGCACCAGAGCTTATTTAGGGGTGTCACAGCAAAGGGGGTGAATACTTATGCAATCAAGACTTTACAGTTTTTTATTTGTAAATATTTTTGAAAAATATGTAGATTATTTTTCCCCACTTCGACATTATAGACTATTTTGTGTAGATCAGTGACAAAAAATCCTAATTAAATCCATTTTAATTCCAGGTTATAACACTACACAATGTGGAAAAGTCCAAGGGGGGTAAATACTTATGCAAGGCACTATATATATATGTGTGTGTGTGTGTAATGGCATTGGCTGCCTCTGTGTTTCAGATAAACTTCCCCTTACCTGGTTACTTTGATACGCAGTCGCCCAAGTCTGTGCTGTCATCGAAATCTCTCAAAGTTAACATGCAAATGAGGCCACACCCCGAGAGTTATGCCGACCACTGACAGTAACGCAAACAGTAAAGGATGGGGCAAAGCATGTCACCACAAATGCATTACAGGGCAAAGGCAGTTTGCTCATCAAAATGAGGTGCATGCGCATTGTGCCCTAGAGTTAGAGCAGGGGTCCAATCATGGTCCTGGAGGGCTATTCCACCCCGGGTTTAACAGGTAAAGAGATATAAAATTACCTTTAGATACAAATCGAACTAGATTAAAAGTGTTTGCCTGGGATGGCATTTGAAAATTCAAAGGAGTTTTTTATATTTTTATTTTTTATTAAGCAAAGCAATATATCATACAACACCAAAAGATAGCTCAATGTATCACTTCTGTATACTATGTTTCTTTTTCATTATTGTGATGAAAACATTAAAATATAAAAACAATATCATAACTGAACATGTGAAACATTTCAACTTTTAACTTCTACTTCAAAATACAAATGATCTTATTAATATTATAAGCAAAAACAAACAAATGATCCAAAGCAAATGAACACATTTTCATTTTCATATCAATACAAATTCCCCAACAGTTTACAAATGGGAGGATTTCATTGTTCTTTAACTTGTTCTGATAATAAAACCTTGCAGATATGAAGTCTTTAGCGCTGGATAAGCTTTGCTAGAGGAGGCGGAGGGACAGTTGTCTTCTTGACTGCATGCTTCTTATAGTTCGATTGAGCAAATCTGCACCCAGGTCACTGGATTCATGCCTGTTGAAAAGCAACCACTGGCTGAAAAAGACAATGAAATGCATGTTACTGAACTTAGAAGAGTTTCTCTCTCTATCATTCTCATCTATAATCATACACAATCCCTGCTTTCTACTTTTTTTCCATAGGTGTGTAAATATTTTATTTTGCCCTTAATCCTAGCCAAACCCCAGGCTCTTACATAGAAATGAACAACAGAGCCATATTATTAAGTTTGTTACATTACACTTAAAGAAAACACACAACAGCATGATTATTCACCCATTGTTCAGGTAGTGTGAAAAGCATGATGGTGCATGTTTATGTAGAATATGATACACATTTACCATGGCAGTGTAACTGCATTCAGATTTGCATCCGAAGGCTGATGTAGCGATAGCGATGCACATCTCCAAAATGTTCAGCACCAGAAGAACTGCCAGAATGCCTACATACTGTAAAACACAAATCATTTCATTCAAAAGCCATTGTCTAGACAGCACATTATAACAAGAATGAAGCCTATTATAGGATATACTGGATTCTGGATGCTGGGGTTCATTATAAGATAGTGAATTCGAAGATCTGATGCAGGACTTTGTGGAGTAGTCCTTTCTCAACAATGATCTTAACTTTAAGCAATAGTTACTAATTTGACTGCATGTTAGGGGTGTTATGTCTGTGCTATGCATCTTAGTGTAGTAATATTATAGATAATATTAAATATTACATACAAGGCAGTTAATAATAATACAATGGGATTTTAACTACAATAATTATCTATAACTATAAAACTCAATTTTAAAGAGTAAGTAGTGGGGTTCAGAAAAATATAGCATTACACATCCCCAAATGTTGCTACAACTATTTAAATAACATACCTGTCATTTTTATTTTCATTGTTAACATCCTGATAACTTTTTACACTTAAAACTTTAAAGTCTGTTTCAAAGCTCTTTTCAAAATGTCTGCTCTAGTGCACTAGGGTTTGAGATCTGTCTTCTAAATCACTGCAGATAGAGCGATAAAAAAATGAACAAACTAACAAACTAACATAACAAGTGATCTGGCTTTCTGTTCTCGTACCACATCATGGATCATTATTGCTGTGTTACCTCTGCACAATAATCCTTACACTACCTGTGCACTAGAGAGACCATTTTGGTAAAAATTGGTAAAAATTGGTAAAAATCTCACAAAAAAACAGAAGTTCTGGTGCTGTATGTGAGGGAGTGACAATGAAACAGTGAAAGACAAGCACGTGAATGAGACACAAGAGTTGAAAAGGATGTAATAAAAAGGAAAAAAACTAAAACGATAAAAGAAGAGAGAGGTTGAAGATTGCAAGCGGTGCAAACACTTACTATGGTTAGAGAGTATCTACGGAGGTAATCATACTCTGCAGATCTGTTCAAGTAATCCATGTGGTTAGATATCTGGTCATAATAATCTGCAGATCTGTTCAAGTAATCCATGCGGAAAGATACTATGGACACGCTTATTGAATAGAGAATAGATCCAACTCCAGCAAAAACAGAACTGACAACGTTCATCCCTAAACATGCCTTCACCTGGAAGTGAAATAAAACAACAACATTACAAATACAAGTTTTATTTACATTACCTCTTTGATCACATATTCACAAGGGCTACATTTGCAACAAGCACACTGAGTGTAGTTCTATTATTTCCGAAAAAGAATCTACTTTACCCTTGCCCTTTTTTACTGTGACATGGGTTTTCAATAATGATGTGAGAATGATATTACACCAGTTCTCATATTACTTACCTAATAGTGGCCATCCAGGTTACCAGGTGGAACTGGCTTGTTCTACTGGTCGCAGAGGATGGTTACATATAATTATTTGTTAAACGTTTCCATTACTACTAATTGCATGTGTGCTGTTAATGTGTTTCATGTGGTTAATTAACCCTCATCAGCAATGTGATCATCAGTATCAATAGCTTCACTGGAATATGAATAAAGCCCTTTGTCAAATTTGTACAGCCTTGGGGGGCTCCCGAGTGGCGCATCCAGTAAAGGTGCTCCACGTGGAGTGCAGGATGCGCTGTATAGTCTGATCGTTGCGAGTTCAAGTGCAGGCTATTCCTTTGCCGACCGAGGACGGGAGCTTCCAGGGGTCAGCACTCAATCGGCCGAGCGCCGCCCGGGGTGAGGGAGGGTGTAGGTCGGCCAGGGTGTCCTCAGCTCACATGTACCCTTTCATTTTATTAAGGTGCCAATGCAGACTTCCTAAAGTTGTAAGCAACACTTCACCTCGACTGACACACTGTACAATGACATGTGAAAGTTATGTGGACAGCTGCACATATGAGTGCTTACAAAGATGAGGGCGTCATCAAGTTGAAGTGCTGGCAAGTTAAGCAGAGGTATGTATGAACAGTAATGAATGGTTTTAATTTGAGATCCGTCTTTCTAATATCTATCATCTATGTAATTTATGGTGGATACAGACATGTGGAGCAATGTTTGTTAGAATACAGATGGAGCAATGTTTGTTAGAATATCTGGATATTTGTCCCAGCACTAACAAAAATAATATTATTCCTTACCGCTATTTTCATGTCACATTACTAAAGGCTTCTCGTCCATCTTATTTGCGACAGTAACTATGCCTATACTTCCATTGAAATGTCATTTCAAATCTGTGCATCTAAAATTCGACAAATGCTGTGCCCATTAACAGCAAAAAAATTTCTAGTGTATAAACAGGTCAATGTGATGGTGTCATGGGCGTGGCTAAGGTTATTCACATGCAGCTAACAGATAGCAGCTAACAGAAATACTATCCGGAATTGAAATTGAAACTAAAACAGTAACAGCAATGAACTGTGCTGAATGACAGCTGGATATTAAAGTAAAGGTTAATTCGAGAGGACTTGCTGGGGGGTTGTTGTGGCTGCACAAAATAACACTGGTGCCTGCATTTGAGAAATGCTGACATAGGAAGATCCTTAATATTAAATAAAAAAAAAATGAATCAGTTGATTTAAAAAAAGTTCAGTTACACAAAAATTATTTGTTACAGATGGCAGGTATTTCTATTTGTGTATCAATTTACTGACCAGATCTCTTCTGTGGGTGTTCTCAGCTGCAACAGCAAGGGATCCAGAGATAATATACTGTAAGAGATACATATAAGATTTCCATTGTAAGCCATGATTATAAATGAGACCTTTAAAAAGATTCAGTAGTATGGGATTCCAACAGGCAGGACACAGTCAATAGCAGCACTGAAAGAAACAATCAAATTAGTTAAAGCTCATGGGAGAGGCCAAGGTCACAGACACACTTAATAATAATAATTCTCAATGCATGTAAATTAACTACCTTAGTGAAGACACCAATAAAGACCTGTGACAGAAATACAATGATTGTAAATCTCCCTCCCGACCTGTGAGGGCACTAAGCAGTGAGAACAGAGTTCCCTGGATGGGCTGGCCTGACAGTTATTTCCCAGGGTTCAAGGGAAGTCGGCCAGCTAGAAAGAGTACAGGACTTCGTTGCACTAACGCATTGACCCGGAAGGGAAACAACGTGGCAGCCGCAGATTGGAGAGGCAGTTGCACTCGTTTACCAAGGGGTCATGTGTTACGGCATAAAAGGGGGGAGGAGAATGACAATCTGTTCCTTCACTTGGTTTATGCACTGAACCTAGGCTGCATCCCAAACCGCACCCTTGCGCACTCGTTAACTTCCCTTGAGGGGCAGAAGTACTATGTTCGCCATCTTAAGGGTTGTCCCAATTCCTTAGGGAACAAGTGAAGGGTGTTTTATGTGCCCTTCACCGCACCCTTCGACTGAGAGTACAAAACAATTGTCTTCTGTGGAAGTGTTTGTGCTGAAATTCCAGAACTCTTCGCATTAAAGGCGGAGACAAGTGGGAACAATTTGCAAATATGGCAGACGCGGCTGCACAGAAATGTAATGTAACTGTAGTTAGCTAGGAAATTGTAGATATTGTTAAGTTATTTAACAAGCAAATTATTTGTGAAATATATGTTGTATTGTGTCGCTTAGCTAATAAAATGTATCTTTTTAAATCTATGATCACGATTTAAATATATGATTAGAAAGTACAGCAAAAAATCTTTTCAGTACATATCGTTTGCTGGAATTATTTATCTATCAATTAATTAATTAATTAATTAACTAGATAGGTAGCTACAAAACTAGCAGATAATATAAGCGAGCAATATATTTAAAAATTATTGTTATTATTTTTTATGAAATGCAGGGACAGAGGAAGAGACCCTAAAACTGATCCTGCTGTGTGCAGCAAACAATGTTCTCTTCATGGGGAAAAGAAATGCCTCGATGCTGGGAGTGACATTTGAAATTTTAATGTAGCCTGCACACTTTTATCATTTCCATTATGTGTTTTTGCAGTGATTTAATAAATTAGTTTAGAACCTTTAGCCATTTGTAGTGATACTGAATATAAAGCAAAATATATTACCTATTGGATTTAAAGTAAAATAAATATCTCAGGGGCAGCAGTGTGGAGTAGTGGTTAGGGCTCTGGACTCTTGACCGGAGGGTTGTGGGTTCAATCCCAGGTGGGGGACACTGCTGCTGTACCCTTGAGTAAGGTACTTTACCTTGATTGCTCCAGTAAAAACCCAACTGTATAAATGGGTAATTGTATGTAAAAATAATGTGTAAAAAAAATAAAATAAATAATGTAATTGTAGGTAAAAAATAATGTGATATCTTGTAACAATTCTAAGTCATAAGGGTGTGTGCTAAGAAATAAATAATAATATCTCATTATTTAAAAAAACCCAAAAATATTAGGCTACATTTGACACCACATTAAGCATTACATGCTTATAATAGATTATAAATAGCAGTTCTGAATGAAATATTAGAAAACTATTCAGTACCATCAGCCAATCAGCTTCCAGCTCAAGCTGGCTTCTATCAGACAGCAGATACCCTCTGGAACATCGCGGCATCTACTGTGAATCAAACAAAATCAATCTGTGCAAATGCCAGCTTTTTCATTTTGACTTGCCTTAATGAAAAGTTCATATCTATTGGACAGCAATACTAAACAGAGACAATTGGTCCAAATATATTTTATTATCGCCTCGCTTCAGCCTCTGCCCTCCCCTCTTTTCCCTGGAGTGATTGGACCAAGCTGGTTTAAATAAGACAACCACTAAGACAATTGTGAACTATCAAACAGATCAGTGAGTCAATTAGGATCAACACTGCAGTGCAGCCCCTTTGCCCTCCAGTGCAATAGTATCTTACCAACTAAACAAGCCAACACTAAAATGTCTATATTGTCGCAGCTTGAACCAGTTATTCTGTGGAGTAAAACATTGGACCCCTTTGGGTGGTGGATTTTAGTAGCTATGGTTCATGGTTCATCAGTTGATTCAGATTCAGTTGTGTTAATTCTGCCAACTGATGATGTGGAGTAAAGCAACAACTGGGTGCCTGAAAATATGAACAATAGTGAGTTTTGGCCTCCTTCAGTATTCTGGATGGAGGGCATACCTCGCAAAGTGACTCTATCCTCTATCCTCAGATCCAGAACTATTGTACAAGGTGCAGAGCTAACCCTGACTCGTGAAATGAAAAGTAATCCTCTTGTCATGTGTGCATGTAATAGGTGCAAAGGTAAATCACCAGTGATTGGGCCCAAACCTTGTCCAGCTTGCAGTCATTTAGCTGATCTTGTTTGAATGTAAAGATTCTGAAGGATTTTCTTTCTCTCATCTGAATGTAGACCCACAGGATGTTAAAAGGATTGAATGCATGAACTGTGAAGGCGGACACTTAGTGAAATGGGCACATTTAGGCAAGTTGGAATGTGTAGAAGGTGTCCCAGCTAAACGTGTCCAAGTATCTTGTAGGTATGAAGTCAAGACCATAGCAAACCACACCTGTGATGCAAGGCATTGGATCAAGGGACCTGTTGTGGTGTTTGCAGAACCAACTCGAGCTGAACTTGGCACAGAATTTGAATCCTGCTGGAAACATGTTGATATGTTGGACATGTCCTAGATGATTTCAAATATGAAATGTATTGATGAAATATGTGTTTTTATGGTTGTTTGAATAATACAGAATTACTGATATGAAAAATAAAGGGTTAGGGGTCTTTTAAAGAGAAAACACAAAAAGGATAAAGAGAGAGTAGCCTTGTATCGCCAGTAGATGGCTCCCTTGCTCCATGAAATAGGACAGTTCACCCGTTGTTTCATCAAAACATTAAGCTGAAAGCTTGTGATTTAGTGTTGGTTAGGTAGCTTTAAAGTTAGGAGAGGGAGTTTAAAGAAAAAATGTAGAAAATCAATTTACCGCTTGCATGTCTTCTGGATTTGTTTTATATCCTTATCTTCAGAAAGCATGACGCTTGATAAAAAGGTACAATGTTGGCTGAAAAAGCAGACACTATTCCTACCTATAGATTCATGTTTCCAAGGACAAGATTCAAAGGGCAGTATTGTTTTCTAGATATATGTGTGAGAAAGCAGCATAGAGAGGGACTTTTTGAAACATATTAATTAACACTGAAATTGGCAACAGCCGAGGTCTTAAGAAAAACCTGTTTTGGCTGGATTTTGTGTGAACAGAGGACAGGGTCAGACTTAGTTCAGTCATTATAGTACTATATAAGTTTAATGTATTAATACTGGCCTGTCTTTAGATTTAAATAACTGGACCATCCATTCAAATCTTAGAAAGAATTACCAATGAAATAAAATAATATTACAAATTATAGGAGCAACTGTTAAACTAAAGTAAATTCATTAAAAGTACATCTTATAATGCCATTTATAGTTAAACTGTTATACCAATAATATTTGAATATGGTTGTGACAGGATGGCGCAAGGGATGAGGCCTGGAGACAGACTGCAGTTCAAATAAAAGACTTTTAAGAAATAAGACACAAAATAAACAGGCACGAGAGCCAAACAAAAAGGTTTTTAAAGACAAAGACAATAAACACAAAGTAAAACTTACAGAAAATAAATCTTCCAGGCTGAGCTTTGCCTTCACTGGATTGCAAAATTAACAAAACCAGCACGCACGCACGCACGCACGCACGCACGCACGCACGCACGCACGCACGCACGCACGCACGCACGCACGCACGCACGCACGCACGCACGCACGCAGAAAACCCCACCCTTGCTTCCTCAGCTACCTCTCTCTACTGAGGCCTCCTTTTATATCAGGTGACTGGGTGTTAATTGATTGGTAGTTACTCCCACCTGACACAATAAACCTGGGCAGGGAGGAGAATTAAACCCCATCCCTGCCAATATTTAGAAGGGCAGAGCCCTGCTCTGCCACAATGGTTGAAGATGAAAGAAGTTCAGTACTAACTGACACTGTTTGAAGGTTATAATGGTCAAAGAAATAGAAATTAGACACAAAGGCCAGGTATTGCAAATTAGTAAAAATAAATGACTAACCCCAATGTCAGTGGAATTAGTATGGTTGGCTAGAGTCTGTGTAAAAGCAGTTCTTTGATAGAAACTTCTGCTAGCATTGGGAATGTGGCCTCTCACTCTTATTAAGATGTAAGAGCTATAAAATAAACAGGGAGCCTCCTTTGCCTTCCACTCAAGTAAAGCAAAAGAGAAGGTAATTAATCCTGGTAATCCTTGATTGTCCATAACTTCAGGCTGCAAGTTTATGGGTTTAGAAGTTAAGGTTTATGGAATTAATGGTCTAATACAGATAAGAAATATATCTTGGGACAACATGCAAAAATTATAGCATAACAGACCTTAGTAGGCCATATATTTGAAAAGTGCTTACAATGGTGTTCTACATTAATCAAAGACATTAACCTTGAAAAAAGGAGGGGTGTGTGGAAATCTGCTTGTGTAGGCAACTCTTAGAATCAGATAAAGGTCAGAGCCTGGTAAATACAAGACTATTATTACCACTTAAACTTAATGAAACTAATTAAACTGACCATTGTATGAGGCAATGTTTTGTCAAATACTTTGTTAGACATTAGTATATGGAGTCAAAACTGACTCATTAAAAATATATTGAAACACAATATGAGGCTAGGAGAAACACATAGTTTTAATTTAGCAAAACATAATCAATTAGAGATGATGTCACATATTAAAAACATCTCTCATATATAGACATATAAGTGTTTGCATGCACATATAACAGTAGTATTTTTTGTATTATATTATAACCAGGATCTTGTGAACCTTAATCCACCTAACTTTTCAGATAAAGGAGGGGGTCATGGTTCAGTGTTGGACAAATATGAAGTCTTGAATTTATTGGTACATGACTCCAATTAATTCTGAAAAGTTGGCCGGATCTTTTTGAAAATTATTATTTGCCAAAAAAGTAATAACTGTCTAAACAGATTAATGATTGGATTTAATTGAGGCTTCTCATGTATTCCAATGAGGAGAAAATTCTATAAAACTCCTAGGTACTCACAATGGAGTACCACAATCATACCTGGCTGGGTAAGGTGGTCCATTCTCTGCAAACTTACACATTTAAGCTGATTGAACTCAGTTTCATCTGCTTCTTGAAGACAGTTCTGTTCTTTTGTTTACGCTGCACTTCTTTGTATTGAAGGGTAAGCATTTATTTAATTTTTTTTATCTCACATGTATTGAATGCATTGCTATAAGGGATTTACACTATGTTTTAGAATTACGAGAGTATTCTGTTGGATGTGCTGAGATATAGCAGTGGGTGCTTTAGGCGATGTGTTCTTGGCTGGCCTGCGGTCCTGGGCAAATACTAATAATTGTATTGAAGTGTTAATGCTGATATCTGTTAAGACACTGGACTGCCCATATCGTCTGTCAGCTGGGATTCGACGTAGACTGTAACTACTCAATTCAATATTTAGCAGTTAATAAACCGAATGAGTACTGATCATACTCTGATTCGTAAAACTTCAAATACATGAGTCTGTGTGAATTTCTTGATTGTTAAAAGTCATCTGGATATGTTGCGGGTCCAGTGCACGAACATGAACCACTAGGAGTTAATAACATCTCTGTCCTCCTAAACATCTTTTTTTATGACGAGTTTAAGAGTGTGTGCAGAGCAAATAAAAAGAGTACATATGAAATCTGAACTCAGAATCATGACAATATAAACATGTAAACATTACCAAAATGAATTAACTAGTGAAATTATGAGACATAAAGTGAACACACATGTATTATTAAAAACACCACATACCACAACAGGAACCTTTCCACACGTGTTAACTCTGGAATTATTTGTTGATTTTTCAAAGTATTTTAATGAATAATTATGAATGTGATATTTGTGAAACTGTTCTAGTCTGTTGTTGAAGAAGCCAACAGAATATTTGTTACTTCTTCATAACTGAGTAAGTCCTTGGCCTATATTTTCCACTGTGGCCAAAATGCAAGCAAACTGCCCGTGCCATAGTAAATGTAGTACGTGGGCAATTTGCCACAGTGGAAAACCAGGCCACATGATTAGACAAGTTTATCTGCATTATATTGACATTTTTGTTGTACATTTTGGTTAAAGTGGAAAAGTACCACTAACTGGGTTTCCATCTTTAACCACTTCAACACCATGACGTACGCACATACGTCAAATGAAAACCCACTTACAGTACCATGCCGTACCTGCGTACGTCAAGTTTCCCATTCTATTCTATGATCAGTTTCTCAGTCTAGTGTTTCAGGTTTCATTCTCTAAAGCAGTTCGGAGGATTTCGATACCAGCGACAGTGATGCTGACTTATCACTCAGCGATTATGATGAAGAGGATGTGGAGCCAAGAACAATACAAACTGTACAAACAAAAGAGCATGCAGCTACATTACAGGTAAGCCAGCTGCAAACGGGAAGCTGTTTGGTTTGAAATGGCAGTGCTGTGACGAAATACTATCAAAACACAGCACTGGGTACAGGCAATGTGGCAGCCAGATCCATCACAATGCCTGTGCAAAGTAGCTGTGTACACGCATTTGTGATTATCCCTCCAACACGAGGGAAGCAGACACCATAAAAAAGGTGCAGGGTCTGCTACGAAAATGAAAACAAAAGAAAAGACAAAAGAAAAAAGTCAAAAGAAAAATGCGAAGGCAATCCCGGGTTCTGTTGTATTGAACATTTCAATAAATGGCACAGAGCAAATCGATACTGGCACACGTTTTGATGTTGTTTGATTTGTATTTGATAATTACTGTTTACTGATTATGATTGTTGTTATCGTTATTAGCAGCATTTTTGTTTTAATTGTTAAAAAAAAAACACTTTTTATCTCTATATTGAATATGGGTATGTAGTACACAGCAGCATAAAGGGTTAATGAAAAACACAGTTTAAGTCATTTATTTGTGTTTTATTCATCATATGTTAACATTTTATAGCAATTACAGGTTTGAAAACAGTATTGTTATTATTTTCAAAATCTGGTACCTGGGAGGGGGTTTCATTTTTACATCTGGAGTTGAAGTGGTTAAGGTTTAAAAAAATCTATATCAACGAAAAATGTATATTTATTTTATAGAAACACTGTTACTTGCTAAATGTGTGTGTTGCACGAGGCAGGAACACAAAGGAATAAGTACCCCTGTCAGCTGCCAAATATTAGTTTTAAAGAAAATAATGTTTCAACACTGTCTTTATAGTTTATACTTTTTATCTATTAACCCCACTACTATACCGTAATTTGGTAACAAAAGAAATAGACAATCCTGTGTTTTATCTTCTTTACGTGCTGCGAGCCAACAGCTGAGTCGGCTACGGGATCGTAAAGTAAATGTGCACGTTGTTTATAGAATCCTTTTTGTTCACTTTTATACTTTTGAGTTGTAGTATACACAATCACGTTGTAGGATTTATTTTATTTATTTGATTTACGTTTTCACGATGGATTGTTTTGTTATTGAGAATTTAATATTTGTTTGTTTATTTTTTTCCACATCGCTGTTGTAGCTGTGATGCTGAAGGTGCAGTGACGTTGTTAACCTGCGACTAATAACTTCAATGTATTGTAGTTTAGCGTAAGGCCATTAACCTCTTTGTTTAAGTGGCGGTTTATTGGGTTGGAAGCAGAAAAAGGAAGGACCACGTACTATAAAAGGCAAGTGTATCGGGAGATCGGCAGCGTAGCTCAGTTTTGCTTGGGATAGTTGAAGCAGGGACGTTTGGTAGACGCGGGGTTGGATGTTTTACCTTGATCGGAGATATTTTGTTGCGAAGCTGATGGTGTTTACTGGGGTTGGTTTCGCTTTCAGCTGCTATTGTTGTTGCTCTGCAATTGGTTTCAGGTATAGTGACAAGGAGTTTGGCTTGTTTTGTTAGTTGGCTGTGCTATAAACGCATTGTGACATTATAGGAGCCTGCCTGAAACCTGTGAAACAGTGACTGGTGGGGAAAGAGAAAAGGAAATACTGTACTATAGTGATATAGCTGCTGTTTGTTTTACTTTATTGTTGCTGCTGGATTGTGGTTGGAGTCCTCTGGTGTTCTGTGGGTGTGGAATATGTTATTTTAAAGCGAACCACCCCATGTTTTAGCTTGGTACTGTACTATAGCAATATAGCTGTTTGTTTTAATTTATTATTGCTGCTGGATTGTTGTTGGAGTTCTTTGGTGTTTCTGTAGGTGTGTTATAGGTTATTCTAGAGCAAATAATCCAGTATTTTATTTTGTTTTAATTATTGTATATTAGTTACCGTGAAGAAGGCAAGGTTCTTATGTTTTGGGGTTTTGCTGCTGTCTCTCTTTGTTTTTGTATTTATTTAGAATCCCTGCCCTACCTGCTTGGTGATTGGGTTGCTGCTCATGCCCATCATGTGCTCCCCCCCTTCCTTCCCTCCCTCCCCTTCCCTCCCTCCCCTTGAAGAGGTTGTTGGTGCTGGCAGCATTGCATGGGAATCTTTTTTCTTTTTCCTTTTTGTTTTTTTTGATACTTTACACCCTAGCTAATCAGTGGGTGCCTATTGTGTTGATACTTTCACACCCTAACCATCCAGTGGGTGTTTGCTTTTTCTTGTTTAATTGAACTTTTTATGCAACATTTTTAAATATTTAATAAATATTGTTTTAACCGAGTTAAGCCTTGTCTGTCTCTCTGTGGTGTTGCTACTGGTCCATATCCCAACTATCACTAATGCACTTGTGTTTTTATTGTGGGTTATTGATTTTGTTAACTATAGTGGTAAATTTATTTTTAGTTAGTCGTGGCGCTTACCACTAGGTGGTGTAGTTGGCGACTATATATTTTGGGAATCCTGAGTGTCCTAAGTAATTAGTGTGCACAAATGTTCTTCTTCAGCTTCCCTAAAAACAGCTTGCATGAAAGACAAACAATATATTTAGCAAGGTAAGATCCTGCAGAGAGCCATGCATGAGACTGTTACCCTTGAGAATCTTCTGAAGATGCAGGATGTGAGCTTTCATTTCTGGAACGGTAACCCAGATATTCCGTGCCTACCTCAAGTAAATTGACAGCAATCTTCTAGAAATGTACAGAGTGGCCTATTGGGTCTCCACTGGAACCTGATCCTGGATGTAAGGAGTATTTTATCTCTCTGCCTGTTTGAAGCATACTCTGTGACATTTGAATTGGACATTTCAAATTGTGAAGTAAAATCCATGAAGAAAAGAAGGTATTACTTATTTTCCTTACCCATACACCAGTCCAGAAAGGTAATCCAATGATTCCTTCAGACGTGTCCGCATACATCAGGGCGGGACCAAACAGCAGACTTATGATCCCAATCATTATTTGCACGACCTTACAAAACAAAAGCAGATTTCAGGATAAGAATAATCAGGAATTTTAACATTTCACACATTTTGTGAATAAATAAAACATTTAATTGGTATCGCACATTATTGTGTAAATCGTAGAGCTAAACAATGAATTCAAATGTTGATTTAGATTGTATTAGAGATGTAGGATCTATACTCTAGGGTAGACTCAGACTGTGAAATGCACTTGTTTCCAAGATTTTACAGACAAGCATAGTCGAAGATCTGCTCAGATCTTGCAGTTGGTCCTCAGAAACCAGCAAATTAGCTTGAATTGTGTTGGTAAGTCTGCCCTGTTTCTGTGTCCTTGCAACTTGAGAGTAAAGGACTTATCACACCAAGTGTCAAAGCGTCAGCATCTGGCAAATGCGTTTAAAATCGTTGGACTACAAAGAGAAGGGTAAATCTGTGAAGCACAAGAGATCAAGAAGGAGGCAGCGATGAAGACATATTATTGTTATATGTGGGACAACAGTGTCGTAAAATATGTTGTCTTTGTGGATTCTGGGTTCATAACATTGAAAATGCTGGGTGAATAGCATGGGCCTGTGCAAGAGCTGGATCTGGACAGTGAAATGTTTCTTTTTTTACATTCTTCAGAATGAGCAGAGACAGGTTTGCTGAGCAACTTGGCATGGTTGGTCCAAACATTAAAAAAAAAAAAATACCAACTATTGAGAGTCTGTCAGACCAGAGAGTGTCTGTCCATCTGCTTGAGGAGAGTACAGTGTCTGAGGCAGATAGGTAAGTGTTTCTGCTTCAAGTAATTTTAAATTAACTACATTAAGTAACATTGTAAGGTGGTGTTTCAATTAGGCGAGGTCGTGTGTGATTAGTACCAGGTGAGTGTGGGTAAATTGAATAGAGGTTGATTTGCTATTTGATCAGTTTCCACACAGTTTAGTTTTTCCCACCCAGTTGTTATATTAGTCAGGCAGGCTATTTTGTGCAACAGCACGAAGCGCCAGCCAACCGAAGAGCCTCACAACAAAAGAGCCGGTCCTGCTATGACTGTCTGTCACATCCCTGTTCTGTCCTCTCGTTCTCGTCCTCTGCCCTCTCTCCGCCGCTGCTCCTCCAACCCCACTGTCTCTCCCCCCCTCACACTCTCTCTGGTGCACTCTGGAACTGTCACTCTTCTGCTAGCAAAGCTGATTTCATCTCTGCCTTTGCCTCCCACCTCTCTCTCGATTTCCTTGCCCTCACTAAAACCTGGCTGTCCCCTGATAACACTGTAACTTCTGCCGTCCTGTCCCATACCCAGGGGCAGCAGTGTGGAATAATGGTTAGGGCTCTTGTCTCTTGACCGAAGGGTTGTGGGTTCAATCCCCAGTGGGGGACACTGCTGCTGTACCCTTGAGCAAGGTACTTTACCTAGATTGCTCCAGTAAAAACCCAACTGTATAAATGGGTAATTGTATGTAAAAATAATGTGATATCTGTATAATGTGAAATAATGTATAATGTGATATCTTGTAACAATTGTAAGTCGCCCTGGATAAGGGCGTCTGCTAATAAATAAATAATAATAATAATACCCTGCGTCTCAGTTGGACGGGGAGGTGTGACTTGTCTTCTCCTTCTCTCACTTCTTACTCTTTTCTGTCCCCTCCGACCTCTCCTCACTCTCTGTTAACACTTTTGAATTTCATGCTGTCCAACTAACCTCTCCCTGTCAACTCCTGCTAATTGTACTGTACCATCCCCCTGGACCTGTCGCTCACTTTCTAGATGAACTCGACTATCTACTCTCCTCCCTCCCCTCTCTGTCTACCCCAACTGTCCTGTTAGGTGATTTCAATATCCATCTCTCCAGCCCCAGCCACTCGGCTGGATTCCTCCCTCTTCTTCACTCCTTCGACTTCTGTCTCTCTCCATCCCCCCCTTGCCCACAAAGCTGTCCATCAACTGGACCTCACCTTCTCCAGGGCCTGCTGCTCCTCCACCCTCTCTGTCACCCCCTTGGACCTCTCTGATCACTATTTCATCTATTTTTCTCTGTCTCTCCCTGCTCTTCCTACCCCCACTGTCCCCTCTCGCCATAACCTCCACTCTCCCTCTGTCCTTGCCTCTACCGCTCTCTCTTACCTCCCTCCTATCGACTCCTTCTCCCAACTCTCTGTTGACTCTGCTACCTCCACCTTCTCCTCCCTCACCTACTCCCTTGACTCCCTCTGTCCCCTCACCTCCTGACCTGCTCGCCCCTCCCCAACCCTGGCTCTCCTCTGTGCTCCACTCAGCAAGAACCACACTGCAATCTGCTGAAAAGAAATGGAAGAGAACTAAATTCTCTGCTGCCCGAGACCTCTACCGCTCTCTCCTCTCTTCCTTCTCCTCTACTCTATCCTCTGCTAAATGTTCTTATTTCCAATCTATAATCCAAGCCTCCACTAACAACCCACGTAAACTATTCTCTACCTCCTCCCTCCTAAACCCTCCCCCCTCCTCCTCCCTCTATCTTCTCTGATGACTTTACCTCTTTCTTCTCTTCTAAAATCTCAGATATCCGCAAACTCGTTAACACCTCTCCCTCCTCCTCCTGCTCCAAACCCTACACCCACTGCATCCCCTACTAACTCACTCTGTTTCTCCACCTTCTCTCCCCTCTCAGACTCTGACCTCTCCTCCCTGCTCTAGGGTCACAAACCCACCACGTGTGCACTGGATCCCCTCCACACTCACCTCTTTCAAGCTGCTGCTCCTGCTCTACTTCCCTTCATCTCCTCCCTTCTCAACACCTCTCTCCTTTCTGGTCTCTTTCCCTCTGCCTTCAAACAAGCCTCTATCACTCACCGCCTCAAAAAACCTACCCTCGACCCCACCTCCCTCCAGAGCTACTGTCCTGTCTCCCACCTACCCTTCCTCTCCAAAACCCTCAAGCGGGCTGTACACTGCCAGCTCTCTGCTTTCCTGTCCAACCACTCTCTGCTCGACCCTCTCCAATCTGGCTTCCGCTCTGCTCACTCCACTGAAACCGCCCTCCTTTCTGTCACTAAATCACTAAACTCTGCCCGAACTGCCTCTCTCTCCTCTGTCCTAATTCTCCTCAACCTCTCTGCTGCCTTTGACACTGTCGATCACTCTATTATACTATCTTCTCTCGTTGACCTGGCAATCTCTGGCACTGCTCTGGCCTGGTTCTCCTCCCATCTCTCCAACCGCACTTACCAGTTAACCTGGCGTGGAGCAACCTCCACACCTCGCCTTCTCTCAACAGGAGTCCTGTTCTCTCTCTACACCCGCTCCCTGGGTCCCCTCATCGCATCCTATAGTTTCTCATACCATTTCTATGCTGATGATGCTCATATTTTCCTTTTCTTCTCCACCACCCCCTCCCGTATCTACTTGTCTGTCTGCTATCTCCTTCTGGATGCACTGGTATCACCTCAAACTCAACTTCTCTGACCTCCTTTTCTTTCCCTCCTCCTCCTCTGATCTCTCTATCTCTGTTCCTCTGAAATCTACCACACGCTCTCCCTCCTCCTCAGCTAAGAACTTCGGAGTCACCCTGGACCCCTACCTCTCATTCCCAGCACATCTCCACTCTGGCAGGCACTTGCCGATTCTTCCTGAGCAACATACGAAGAATCTGACCCTTCCTCACAAACTACGCCACCCAGCTCCTGGTCCAGGCCCTGGTATTCTCCCGCCTACACTACTGCAACTCCCTCCTAGCTGGCCTCCCTGCGTCCGCCACCCCTCCACTCTAGCTCATCCAGAACTCCGCTGCTCGCCTGGTGTTCTCTCTGTCTCGCTTCTCCCACGCAACTCCACTGCTCCGCTCACTCCACTCATTCCCGATCACCGCTCGCATCCAGTTCAAGACTCTTGTACTCGCCTACAGATGCCTTGACCAGACTGCACCCAGCTACCTCCAGACCCTCATCTCTCCCTACACCCCCACTCGACGTCTCTGCTCCTCCTGTACTAGAAGACTGGCTGTACCTCCTCTACGTTCTCCTGCCTCCAGGGCCCCGCTCCTTCTCCACCCTGGTGGAATGACATTCCTACAGATGTCAGGACTGCCCAGTCCCTGACCACCTTCCGGCGCCTCCTCAAGACTCACATCTTCAGACAGCACCTGTAGAAACTCCTCTTTTCATTCTGGACACATCACTCTTCCTTAAATGTGCTTTACTTGCTCTTATCTGCTCCCTATTTTACTGCATTTAATCCTGTACTTTAGAGTACTGTAATCTGTCACAAGTGTTATTTAATCTGTAGTATTTTGTATTTAATTATATCTTGATGTAACTATCACTGACACTGTTATGTGCTCCGTTATTGAATTGTACTTTGTCATACTTGTACTTGCTAGAACCAAAGTCATTGTATTTTATCTTGCTCTTAATTGTATTAATACTTGTACGGTGATTATTGAAATGTATTTTTGTTTACGACTGTAAGTCGCCCTGGATAAGGGCGTCTACTAAGAAATAAATAAATAAATAATAATAATAATACTATACATATACATATTTACACAGTCGACTGCACATTAGTGTTCTGTAGCACCCCCTAATAGAACACAAGTCTACTTACAGTGTAACCACATCTTTTATTAAAGATACAATGTTCCACTATCATTATTAAATATATGTACTGAAATTAAATACAACATTTTGAATGTGTTGTTTCTTAACTTTGATAGTACATGTTATGCTAATGCAAGCTCTGGTATTAAACCTTTTTTTAATCAATGCAAACCAGTATACTTGCATGAAAAGCCAGCATTGACCCTAAACGGGCTCAGCGTGTTCTGATTGCCAGTCTGTGCTCCATGTGAGCGCAAGGCAGAGCTGTCTACTGACTGGGAAATGTGGCTGTGCGCCGCAACAACTGCTTCAAGCCATAGCCAATATGTTTAATTAACTAGACTACTGTAACAAATGTACCATCACACTAAAATGTAGTGTTTCTGTCATATATATGCATTTGTAGAGATAAAGATGATTTATTCAGAGGGGAGTGAGGGTCTAAAGCTAAATACCAAAAGCCACTGTTTGAAACCCTGTTTACTAGATTAAAACGGTTTTACATGATTTAAAACCTCAGTGTTGATCTCACCCCAGTCTTCTTTTCTCTCTATAGCTTTATCATTTTTGCTATTTTGAAAACTGCTCAGTTGGTCATTCATCACTTCTAATGGTGCTCATGACGATGTTCATTGCCGTGACGATGATGTGAGGGGTAGCGTGCTGGACTGTGATTGGTTAGAGAAATACATTTACAGATCTGTTTTGGACAATGTTGAATGAATGCCATGTGGCCAGTGTGAAAGCATCCATGACATCCTAATGAATGAGTGTTGCACCGGACGCTGATGTTTTGACATGACGCGCTTGGGGTGAAAGGGGCATCTGGGAATTGGATTTTTAAAAGTAGAATTGGACGCGTTTAGAATATAATTATTTTATCCATGTGTTATTCATGATCTTTGAATTCCAATTCAAGCTTTTGTATTATAAAATTGAAACTGACATTGAAAGGCCCAAGATTCACAGCTCCTGAAGACCTGAGACACAGACTGGGGCACATTGTGTCATCGATAATCAAATCAGTTTCACCTTCATCTCCTGTGCTTGACTTACCTGCTGCCAACTGGATTGCTGTGCACTGTTTGAGTTATTGAACAGCTGTTTGATTTGTATTGTTCACATATACACTATAGTATTATAGTACTGCATCTTATAGAACTTTTGTTTTTTGGTGAATAAAAAAATAACAAATAAAAATGTCTAAAGTGACTTTTTTTATTCAACTAGAATGAATTCACTAAGATGGCAACATTACATTTGCTGTACTATACATGCAGTTTAAACATTTCTATATATTGCTTTCCTGCTGTACAACCCATGGAAGAAATGCTTTGCATCGCATACCATATACAATACTACAGTATTTCTGCCAGTACTATGCTCTCTAAGCTTAAGAAATCACTGCGCACAATGTGTATATAATTGCTGACTTACCCCCAAAGCTTTGGGCTGTCCTCGTAGAAATGTCTGCATCGGCCCTGGCAGCTGGCTTGCCACTGTTCCTGGTGCAGCCTGGCCAGCACTGCTCAGGGGGTACTTGTGAGTAACGATAACAAACTCTCCAGCTGTTGTTACATGTGAAGCCATGGCGCTTGCCTGGTCTGATAGCAGCACATTAAAAGAAAAGAAACACACATTGAGTTGTATTCATTTTTTGGTAATATTTGATGTATGACCTATGACATGGGACTTCAATTTCTAAAAGCGTGGGCAATAACGTTGAGAAACGGGACACAGCAAAGGTAACGTGATGCATTTCTTATAAACTTTGTTGAGTGTTTTAAGAACATAAGAAGAACATAAGAAAGTTTACAAACGAGAGGAGGCCATTCAGCCCATCTTGCTCATTTGGTTGTTAGTAGCTTATTGATCCCAGAATCTCATCAAGCAGCTTCTTGAAGGATCCCAGGATGTCAGCTTCAACAACATTACTGGGGAGTTGGTTCCAGACCCTCACAGTTCTCTGTGTAAAAAAGTGCCTTCTATTTTCTGTTCTGAAAGCCCCTTTATCTAATCTCCATTTGTGACCCTTGGTCCTTGTTTCTTTTTTCAGGTCAAAAAAGTCTCCTGGGTCGACATTGTCAATACCTTTTAGAATTTTGAATGCTTGATTCATATCGTCGCGTAGTCTTCTGTGTTCAAGACTGAATAGATTCAATTCTTTTAGACTGTCTGCATACGACATGCCTTTTAAACCCGGAATAATTCTGGTCGCTTTTCTTTGCACTTTCTAGAGCAGCAATATCCTTTTTGTAACGAGGTGACCAGAACTGAACTCAATTAAATTGATTAAACAAATAATATAAACAAGAAATATACACACTCCTGCTACTTATATCCAAAGGTAACATGAAGTCATCAAGGCTTTTCTCTTGTGGTTTTGTTGGCTATGCCTCGTAGCTTGTTACAGGTGTTTTCCACTAAACTCAAGGTGAGATTTTGGCTCCTGGTTTACCCGGGCAGTTGTCTCCAGGAGGTGCGGTACAGTGCAGATCAAAGAATAGTGACTAATTAATAAACACTCTCTAAAGTTTGCATCATTTTACCACAACTTACACAGCATGGACAGTTAGTCCCACTTATGTACATGGTAACCTTTAATTTTACATCAGGTGTACACAGCATGCTATTTGCTGATGATATCCGTGGGTGTTTATGTACAACAGATGTCTGCCTGGTGCAGAATGTGAGAACCTGGTCAAAATGTGATAATAATCTTTTTCTCTTTAAGGCTGGCTGCTTGCCAGAGGATTATAATCTATGTTTGGTGCGAGTATTTCCAAAGTGGTACAAAACTCATATTTGAGTGTCTCTAACAAACCCTTTTTGATGGGTAATTGTTTTAACATAATCTTCTGCTCACTGAGAAGCAACTGAAGTCATTCTAATGTCAATTATATTTTACTAATTTCATAGGGGTCAAGTCCCATATGTGCATTTTATTAATATTGAAAAATACTCCATATGTTTCAAAAACAATTATATTCTTCTAGGCCTAGTTAACAAGAGTTTTTTTTTGGCAATACAAATAAATTGCAATAATTGAAATGTGTTGAGATTCGTGGTCCGATTTCAAGTGAATTATTTGAAGGTGTGGAATAATCTGAATATATATATATATATATATATATATATATATATATATATATATATATATATATATATATATATATATATTATATTCAGATTTTTATTATTTATTTATTTATTTATTTATTTTATTATTTTATTTTTTTTAGCAGACGCCTTTATCCAAGGCGACTTACAGAGACCAGGGTGTGTGAACTATGCATCAGCTGCAGAGTCACTTACAATTACGTCTCACCCGAAAGACGGAGCACAAGGATTTTTGCATACATCCAAAAAAATATTAAAAATGTTATTATTAAATATTATTATAATATACATTTGACAAATCTATAAAGTAGCTTTACTCTGAACTTTTCTTGAGATATTATTATTATTATTATTATTATTATTATTATTATTATTATTATTATTATTATATCTCAAGGAACGTTAAGAAAGATTTGTCGAATGTATGTAAGTAATAAACCAAGTGTATTAAGTGAGTTTAAGTTATTTATTAACATATGCTTGTCTATTGCTTTTATTTTATTTATTCTGTTCATCTCATATGTTGATGCACGTGTATCATGACATAAGTAATAAATACATTTGTATGTATTGATTCATATGGTGACTGGCCTTGGCATATTGTGTACGGTGGTCAACTCTGAGCTAAGAGAACACTTTGCCTGCTTCCCGAGGGGTGTCCTCTTAGCCAGACTACTACAATAATAATAATAATAATAATAATAATAATAATAATAATAATAATAATAAAAGAGAACTAAGGCTCAAGCTTCATAAAAAAATAAATAATACATTAATATTATTTACATAAATGTACCCAAATATGTGTAACAGCGTTTCACTTCAGTTCAGGTTCCTCCTACATGAACATGAACATGGCTTGTGAACTGTTTTTATCTACCTCCTAAATAAAATGTAAAACATGTAAAAGAATAAAAGTACCGGTAACTTTTTATTTTTTAATTCAGAGTTGAATGAATATTGTTGAAGGTGCTAATATTTATTAGCGGAAGTAAAAAGAAAAAAAAAGGTTTTAGTAATTAAAAATATCTAGTATTCTATGTGTCTTAGTGGTGATTGTGCTGTTTGTTCAGTAACTTGTTTACAGTGTGTACATAAAGTGCATTCAAAGTAATCAGTCTGCAGTCTGCATTTCTACAACTTGTCATTCAAAGCAGAGACAAGTTGTTATTCTTGTTGGGCTTAATGTATTGCCGCTGATGTTGACAGACAGCATTCAGAGGGTGTGTACAGAATGGATATTTTCTTTCATCAAGCAGAACAAAAGGTCAACTATATAAAGAATACTTTAGGTATTTTTCAGGTTAAAGGAAGTCGATCCAATCTTTAATATACAGATATACCTGTTATATGTCTGAAGAGACTCAGAGCTGGTGGGGCGATGTCCCTCCTGCCTCTGCGGATCCCAATGGGCTGGTAAATGTACGTCTTACTGGATAATTTATAGATTTACTGATTTTACAAATTAATCCAGCACCACACAAGACTTAAGTGGTGCTGCATCGATGATTTCACAGTGGTCAATTAGCACCTACTGTCAAATAGAAGCCCTTATCCAAATAACCAACCAGAGAAGAGAAGACTGAGAAAATAAGAACCTGGCTATTTCGCGCAAATGCGTGTGTGTGTGTGTGTGTTTATATATGTGTGTATAAACAGGCTAGTGATAAAGCTAGTGAGAATATTTTTACATTATGAACACCTATAACAACCTACTGAGAATACTTAATCTGGAGTCAATTAACCAAATATTACAGCTACTTTAAGCATTATAAACCTCTGGCATTTTGCCCGTGGAGTTTGCAGGTATTTTCTTTTGGTTATTACACACATGGGATGGCAAATAAAAAACATGAATTAAAGTAGCTTTACTAGGTCATGCCCATCCATGCTTCCATGCTTGGTTTTCAAACACGTGGAGTCGAGCTAGAAGTGTTGAGATTGAGATTTTGAAAATAGAAAGGTAGATGATACTAGCACGGCTATGTTGTTTCCTGGCTTTGGTCTATTTGTCAGAGGGATATTTTCACAGAATCTCTCTTCAGGTTGATGATTTATTGATTATCATCCCAACAGTTGCTACCACTGTATGTGGAACTGTCTGTGACGGAATTGTTAACTTGTGTTCAGCATTTATCTTCTGTATATATATATAAAAATGACCTCCCCTGTAACAATAAAATAAAATAAATAAACTGTGCAATGTCACGTGGTGGAAACAGAGATATACATATTAAACACTTTTATATATATTAGAAAATCCAGGATCATTAATTACCTGTGTGTCTTCCAGGCTGTTTCTCCTCTGGTGGGATGTCAGAGTGGATATCCTGGTCTGGTGTCTGCAGCCCAGTGTTAATGTGTTGCATCTGCATACCTAGTGCTCTAATGAGGAGAGAAAGAGCTGTGACCAATTAGTGCAGGCTTGTTTTAAGATGTTTCCAGACCACCTCAGGAAGTGGTTTAAAGCTGAAAATACTGCTGTAAGGGCGCCATGCATTGAAGCGCTACTTGTGGTCTTCTGCAGAAATAACAACCATGGTCAGATATACTTTTCAAATGAGATCCATCAGTAACATGAAAAGTTTCTCATTGTGACCTACTTTACCCTGACATGTTATTAGGACCTGCACCCTGTATCGAGTTGAAAAAACATTTGCAGTAATCACAGCCTTGACTTGACGTGACATAGACTCAACAAGCTGGAGTGATGAATGCATCATTCATCATTGAGATCTGGGGATTGTGATGGCCATGAAAGATGCCTGAAGTCTCTGTCATGCTCCTGCCCCTGCTTCTGGCATGGTGCATGGGTGCATTATCATCTGCATCAGGGTACAAGTGCAGCATTGTTGGGTGCACTTGATCTGCAACAGTGCTTAAGTAACCTACAGCATTTGTTCAGTAATCAAGGGATCCAGGATATACCAGGAGAACATGCCCTACATCATAGCGATGCCAGATCCAATGGGGCAGACAGCTGCTAATAAAGTGGACAGAAAGGGTATATCCATTCTATGTACATGTAAGAATTTACCTTTGACATACAGGTAGCAAACTGTGTGCCTCCATTTACTCCCAGATTCAAAAAGGAAACAAAAAGCTGTTGGCTGATGGTGAAAAACACACTTTTGAGCTTTGAAACTGAACTAATTTGGACTTATTTATTATATGTTCATGAGTGTATTAACAATTTCACTCAAAGTGATTAAAAAAGAAGAAAAGCTTATATATTGAACAAGATTTTAAATTGAATTGTTTCAGTCAAGGTGAAAGTGGTGCAGGTGCTACATATATGATCAATATTTTGATTCTTGTGAAAGATATTTTAATGAGAAGCTACTGAACTCATTTTTTCAGCTGTTTATATAGACTGTATATAGTAGAGATACTGTATATAGGAGTACACACTGAAAAACCTACTACTAGTACTAGACATGGGAGCGTTACCGAACAGCAACTTGATTTAACTGAAATTCATGGGGTTTCCACGCAAGTTTTTTTTTTTTAACTCGAGACATTTACACAAGAAGAATGCTTTCAGTTTGCTCAGTTTATTTTACTTGAGTAAACCCAAGCTTTTCACCCGACGTCATGCAATGAATGAGAAGGGTGGGGGTTGATATGTAAATTAGTTATGTGTAAAGTACTCGTGCTGTTTTTGAAGATTACTAGATTTTGATTAATTAAAAATGAACTATAAAATTAAACTGACCAACAGGTATTGCAGATCACCATGGCTGAAAACCGGCGGAGACGTTTTATATATATATATATATATACTGTATATATAAATAATAATTAAAACTCTTGCACATTTTTTCCCATCTTTATTCTTAGTTTATTCAAATGTCATACAGTTATGTTACAGTTCATTTGTAAAAGTGGTAAATCTATAAATTAACTTCTAAATGTAGATTTCCAGTTCATCGGTAAATCTATAAAATAGCCAAGAACCAAAGAAATGTGGTAAATCTGTACATTTACCAGCTTATAGTTCAGCATACAGCAGCTATTGTTTGAGGTGAATTTCGGAAATAAAGTAACATCTGGTAGGTTAAATGGAAAAAAATATGTTTATGCACCTGTGATTTCTCTGCAGGAGCGCCCCCAGAAAAACCCACAACTGAACCACACCAACATCCTTTCTCATGCTCATAAAGACTCTGCAGCACCATGCTGGAAAGTGTTTCAGCCAATCAAGGTGCTGCATTTTTGTTCATTCCCGAGTTTCACAGCACCTACATTGTCACATTAGAAAACTGCAATGAAATTTGATCGCTGTTTCCCTTTCTAAAAACACACAATAAACACAGCGCTCTGCCATCAAGACAGAACAACAACAATAAAAGCTACAAATAAACTTATTTGAAATACAGACTTAAGCTGGGTCAAAAACTAGCTAACAAATTATTATTATTATTATTATTATTATTATTATTATTATTATTATTATTATTATTATTATTATTTATTTCTTAGCAGACGCCCTTATCAAGGGCGACTTACAATCGTAAGCAAATACATTTCAAGAATCACAGTACAAGTAATAATACAATTAAGAGCAAGATAAATACAATGGCTTTGGTTTAAGCAAGTACAAGTGTGACAAAATACAAAATTCAATAATACAGCAGATAACAGTGACAGTGATAGTTACATCAGGATATGATTAAATACAAACAAATGCTAGTTGCAGTTCTAATCATTTTACTGTCACAATCGCTACAACTATCATTACTCATTCCCTAAGTATGGCGTATAAACACATTTTATGACATAGGTGGAGAATAAGGGGCAAAGCAACTTAGCTTGTGGAGAATAGGGGGCCAGCAACGTTCTGTCTGTGTCAGTTACTGCTTCCAAAAAACCCCACAAAACAACATTTATCAACCGGATTTCCAGCTCAGGTGCCTTATCTTTGTTGAGAGGCGAGACGCTTTAACACTCCTACCGATCATCACCAAGGTAGTGAGACCAGGGACTGAATTACACAATGATCAGTGACCAGCATACCAACGCATTGCAGCCCTACCTGGTAATACCAGCTATATTCATAAAACCAGGGGGGTAGTGCTGGGGGTCGGGGAGCACCCCCCACACACTTTTTGGGACAGGGAAAGCACCGTTTCCATACTTCACATGTAGAATATTGAACTGTTTTGCTCCTTAATATATGGAGATATACATGTGTATAACTGTGGCAGGGTGGCTGGGCGGTGACGTCACGGCAGAAGCAGGAAGGAAGAACTCTGACACCAGGCACTGCAGTTTAAAGTAAATGACGCGGCGCGCCGTTTTATTTTCAAATAACAAAAATAAATCAAAGGTTTAAACAAAAAGACTGTGCTCACAGAGCGAAATAAAAAAGGTAAACAAAAATAATCACGAACACTACAACCACACAGGCTGGGCAATTGCCTTCACTGTTCCTAGAGTTTTTAATTTAGTTTCGTTTTTGCTCGCGCTCTCTCTCTCCGCTCTCGTTCCTCCTCTTAAACACCCACCACGAGATGGAGAGCTGCAGGCTTTTTATACTGTGGCTGTGGGGTTTAACTAGCTAGCAATTATTCTATTACCCCTCGGCCACAATCTGCACAAGTTTTTTTTAATTACTGTGGATGGGGCTACCCATCCACACTACACAAAACAAATCGGCTACGCCGTCATATTTATAAACAAAACATACGGGGCTTCGCCGACAAATCTATATAATAAATACATAAACAAACACAAAATAACACGGGCGGAGGGGGAAACCCTGTTCTAAAAATAAATAAATACATTTTAATCAGCAGGGCTTACTACCACCCTGCTACAATAACCCATACAAAAAGTTTGAATAGCGTGTATGGTCTGGTGTGAATAATGTGTAAGAGAGGTGAAGGGAACCTGTATCAACGCTGTGCTGAGGTGTCAGAGTTTTATAATTAAATGTAATAATTTTTATTTATTTATTTCTCAGCAGACACTCTTACCCAGGGCGACTTACAAGATATCACATTATTTTTACATACAATTACCCATTTATACAGTTTTTTTTTTACTGGAGCAATCTAGGTAAAGTACCTTGCTCAAGGGTACAGCAGCAGTGTCCCCCACCTGGGATTGAACCCATGACCCTCTGGTCAAGAGTCCAGAGCCCTAACCACTACTCCACACTGCTGCCCTAATTGGAACAGTTCTTATTTTTAGACCCATATATCAGAAATCAAGTAGATAAAAAAATAAGACGGGGAAGGTTACCAGTGTTGCCAAGCCTCACGAGAAAAGAAAGCGGCACTGCCTTTCAAAACAAGATCGAGATGCATTTCTAAATCTGCATCATCTAGGAGATGACACGGCTGTGCAGGGAGCGGAACCAGATGCAGGCGTGGCAGGAGATGAACCCGGAGGAGGAGTGCAGCCGTAGACAACATCATGAGGGGAAGCAGCGGCAAAACCACCAAAGGCTCTTTTAAGAGCCACCCAAATCTTTTCTAAAAGAGCTAAAAGTTTTATTGAATTTAAGATATATATTTTTAAAAAGTACGCATTTTGAGAATCTGATAGTGAAATGCTGTAATGAGTTCAAGGAGAAGGGGCGGAGCAATCAGAATGGCAAATTTTGTACTGATTTAAATTGATTCGATCAGAATTCTCCGTTATGAATAGGCCCCTTTATTATTTTTTTGGCCCCTTAATCTCCACCTTTTTTATGTTACTGTGGCAAAGTGGTTAAGAGTGTGCAGATGCAGGAGTGCTGCGGTGATAAATAAACAGACAGACAACGATAATCCAGGTGCAATGCTGTTTTATTTTTATAATCCAAAGTCTGATGACAAATAGTATAAATAGAATAGTATAAATAGACTAATAGTCCCGAAATTTAAACACCCACAAGTAACAAAACACAATCACAAGTCCACAGTGAGTGCTGTAGTGCTCGTGGTGCAAATACAGTTAATCATGAACAGTGGTGCAGTGTTGTCTGGGTAAGTGCTGGCCTTAGCGACAGCTCTGGGTCGTGTTCAGCCGTCTAATAACAACAAACAATTCTTTAGACACGACAAAAACAAACAAAACACTCATGATAACAATACGGGTTCTCCTTCTGGTTCAGCATTAACCATAACAAAGGAACAGATGACTTCTCTACGTCCCCTTTTGTACCATCAATCATGACCCCTTGGTTAACGAGTGCAACCGTTCCTCCAATCCGCGGCTGCCACATCGTTTCCCTTCCGGGTCAATGATTTTGTGTACCGTAGGTCCGCCATCTAGTCCAGGGCACTGCGCCCTCACAGGTCAGGAGGGAGATTTATCACCAAGAATCATTCTTTCTCTGTCACAGTTACACATGACAAAACAGGCAGTTCCTTTATTACCTGGACCGTCAGCATTTTATTAAAATACAAATGAAACTTCAAATATGTACGTACCGTGCTGAATCCTGGAAGAGCAGCAGAATTCAGCTCATGCAGTAGTACTGTACTAACATTTGATGCCGCTGATGTATTTGTCAGAAACAGACGGTTCAGTGCTTTAACTGATTCTGGATCAGAACAAGAGAGATGTTTGATCTTTTTGAAGGCCTTAAACTAAACGTATATCTGCTTCCATTTGCTCATTACTACCCTAAATAAACAGTACAATTCTATAAGCTTAACATGCCTGTTTCGCTTCAACTGATCGCACAAGATACATGCGAGTCTGAACTCTGGATACGTACATCATATGACAACTGACCTGCCTGCCTGAGTACCAGAAAGGGAGGAGCGGCTTGCCCAAGAGCCAGAGAAGGAGGTCAGCTGAGAGGCCACACAAGGCCTCAAGTTGTTGCCTCATCGGCGGGGAGTGGGGGCACTTGGTGATTAACTGACCCCTCCCAGAGGAGGAACAACTGCTTGCCCGAGTGCCAAAGAAGGACAAGTCGTCTTCAGCGCCCTAGAAGGGGGAGTCATGCCAGCGTTACCTCTGCCAGCATGGTCAATGCTGGAGTGCCCCGCGCCACTGCCAGCATTTCAGCTGTCATGTTGCCATTGCCGGAGGAGGAGGCAAGGGGACCACCTCCACCAAAGCCCCGACCACCACCTCTATGTCCCGACCCAGTGCTGGTGGGTTGGAACACTCGATCCAGGCTCCCAGACACCCGGCATTGGTATCCAGACCTTTGGTCGCTGGGCCTAGCTCCCAGGTTGCTGCATCACCAGGTACAGGCAATCACCTAGTCTCCTGTTTCACTCACCCTGGTGGCCCAGACGTTGCTCCACGGTCGCTGGGGCTCACACCTCTGCTGCCTGAGGCACCTACCTGGTTGCTGGTCTGCTCTCCCAGTGCCCTGTCCATGTTGCTGGGTCCCTTTTCACCAGTTCTTGGTCTCTGGGGGGAGGCACTGGGGTCGGGACCAGCCGTCCCTCCAACCCGTCCACTAAGTCATGGAGAAAGATGGAAATGAGGGGAGGGGGTTGGTGTTTTAGGGGGGGGGAAGGCGGCCGTTTGCGGCCAGGTGTGCTGTGCATAGGATGGAGGTATCTGGCAGGGCATCAGCTGGCTGGCTACAGCCCTTTAGAGTGTTTTTGAAAGAAAAGGGAGATTGGAGATGGGACGGAAATTAGATAAGTCAGCCGGGTCAAGGGAGGGTTTTTTGAGTACCTCGGGCAAGCTTAAGGGCTTGCAAATGTGTGTTATTGTTAATTTGTTTTTATTGTTTTATTGTCTTGGTAGTTGGCCCCATTATTTATAAATTAGAGCCAGCTGCTTAAATTTGTTTCTCTGGCATATAAACCCCAGAGTTAGTTCATTCATTCTTCTGTGTGATTGATAGTGTGCTCAATCGCATCAAGGTACTGTGTGAAACCTTTTTTTATTTTATGTCAGGTAAATAGCTTAGTCGTCCTTCAAGCTAATCGGGGACTTGCATCATTGTTCAGTTAGTACTCCGTGTTTGTTTATTTTGTTTTATATTAAAAGTGTGCGAAAGCACTAAACCTCCAGTTTTGAGCCGGGTCGCAATCATTTTAAAGGGGCAAGCGAACGACCGAGAGTGAGGCTGTGTTACATGTGTGTATGTATATATGTATGCGAGTGATAAATTGAGTATATTTTTATGAACACCTATAATAACCTACTGAGAATACTAAATCTGGAGTTAATTAACCAAATATTACAACTACTTTAAGAATTATGAACTTCTGGAATTGTGCCCGGGGAGTTTGCAGGGTTTTTTTTTTTTTTTTGGGGGGGGGGGGTTATTACACACATGGGATGGCAAGTTAAAAAAAAAAAAAAAGAGAAATGCAATAATATAACAATTCAGTATTATATTATAGAATTATTGATTATCATCCCAACAGTCGCTACCACTGTATGTTGAACTGTCTGTGACTGAATTGTTAATGTCAAAATGTAAAATGTGTATCTTCCCTATATCAATAAAATAAAAGTAAATAAACTCTGCAATGTCACGAAGTGGGAACAAATACTAAGCCAATAATGTAAAAAAATCTTTATATATATGTGTGGTCGTGGGGAACCCCGCCTGATTGTCCTGCTCAGAGAAGCCTGGTATCAGAAAATATCGTAAGGTAAAGTGAACGCTTGCATTTCAATAATAGTTCAGTATTCAGTTCAAAACCGAGTGCGTTTTTCCTCTTGGTGAGGTAGTCTTTTGTTTTGTTAAGTTTATTTATTTTCTGAAGTGTTTTCTAGCTGGAGTTTGTACTAGTTGCACAGTATTTAATTTAAAAAGGTCCCGCGGAGTGCCGCGGTGTTTTGGTTGTGCGCTGTCATAGCAGCAGTTCTTTTTCAGTGTTGTGTTTTATGACGTGGGACCCGCATGTGCATTGATTATTCACGCACTGCAGGGACAGCGAACTGTACTCAGAAATAACTGAATCACCAGACTTTATTTCAAGACACTGTTTATTGTGGGATGGACATGAGTCATATTGCATATAGTTTACACGGGAAGTACGGGCACCCTGCTTCTGTTTAGGGATTCAATTTCCATCCGTGGACGTCAGGGGACTTGGCTGCAGGGGACCCTTCCCCACAGCCCAGATACAATTATATACGATCCTTGTTCACTTCGCTTGGCGTCTGTGGACACATTACCTGTGTTCCTGGATCCCTTCTTCAGAGGGGGCCCATCCTACGCTAACCTGTGTTGCAGGATCACTCCACCAGAGGGAGTCTGTCCTGTACTTACCTGTGTTGCAGGATCACTCCACGAGAGGGAGCCAGTCCTGCGCTTACCTGTGTTGCAGGATCACTCCACCAGAGGGAGTCTGTCCTGCGCTTACCCGTGTTACAGGATCACTCCACCAGAGGGAGCCTGTCCTGCACTTACCTGTGTTACAGGATCATTCAACCAGAGGGAACGGTTCTCCATTTACCAGCGGACTGACTCATTCCAGCAGAGGGAACCTCTACACTACTTACCTATATCCACATCTACGTCGGCCAGTGAAGCTCGCTCCTGTGGACTTGCTGCCATCCAGTTGGAACTTGCACAGACCAAAGCCTGTAGTACTGTAGTAGTCTTGAAGTAGCTTAGAGAGGGGCGAAGAAGTGAGTCAGTCAGTGGCCCGTAGAGGGCAATAGTGGAATATGGAAGAAACTGTTTTATTGTGTAAATATTGTAAAATAAATACACTTACCTGAAAACTCAGTGAGAACGTGCCTGTCGGTGGGAGCGAAAAATCAGTGACGAGTAGCGTCACACTACCAGTTTTGTTACAATATATATAAGAAAATCATTAATTACCTGTTTTCATCAATGCAGGCTTGTTATCAGACCACCTCAGGAAGTGGTTTAAAGCTGAAAATACAGCTGCAAGGGTAGTGTTCATTGAAGCGCTACTGTGGTCTTAAGATGTAAATGTAGTCTTTATTTCTTCTGCAGAAATAACAAGCATGGCCGGATGTAAATTTAAAATGAGATCCATCAGTAACATGAAAAAGTTGCTCATTGTGACCTACTTTACCCTGAAATGTTATTAGGACCTGCACCCTCTATCGAGTTGAAAAAACATTTGCAGTAATCACAGCCTTGACTTGACATGACATAGACTCAACAAGCTGAAGTGATGAATGCATCATTCATCATTGAGATCTGGGGATTGTGGTGGCCATGAAAGATGCCTGAAGTCTCTGTCATGCTCCTGCCCCTGCTTCTGGCACGGTGCATGGGTGCATTATCATCTGCATCAGGGTACAAGTGCAGCATTGTTGGGTGCACTTGATTTGCAGCAGTGCTTAAGTAACCTACAGCATTTGTTCAGTAATCAAGGGATCCAGGGTATACCAGGAGAACATGCCCTACATCATAGCGATGCCAGATCCAATGGGGCACACAGCTGCTAATAAAGTGGACAGAAAGGGTAAATCCACTCTATCTATGTACATGTAAAAATGTACCTTTGACATACAGGCAACAAACTGTGTGCCTCCATTTACTCCCAGATTCAAAAAGGAAACAAAAAGCTGTTGGATGATGGTGAAAAACACACTTTTGAGCTTTGAAACTGAACTAGTTTGGACTGATTATAATATGTTCATAAGTGTATTAACAAGTCATTAAAGGGAAGAAAAACTATATATATATAGTTTTATAGACCAATAATTTGTTTTAATTGACTTGGTTCAGTCAAGGTGAAAGTGGTGCAGCTGCTACAGATATGATGCATATTTCGATTCTTGTGAAAGATATTTTAATGAGAAGCTATTTAACTCATTTAAAGCTGTTTAGATAGGCTGTATATAGTATATGTTGTGTTTCTCTTGTGCTTGTAAAATCTACAATGATATATTTGTATTAAACATATTAGCTCCAGAACCATCTCCACTGCTCCCATTGCCAGTGTGCAGCTGAACTGTAGAAGCAATGAAAAGATGAACTGTTTAAATGCAGCATTTTTGTGAGATGCTGTTCCTTTAAAGGTTATATCAAGTGATGAGAACATACATACCAGTGAGATGTCTGTTATTATAGCAATCTATACTTTAAATCAGTGCATTTATACACATGGATACATTCTACATATTATACTGTTTTTAATGACTAAATAACAAATGCAAATTAATTAAAAGATTAAACAATATTTGTGCAGCAACGTTAAACAATAATCTTTTATTAATACGCTGTCATCTTGTTTAGTTTGGGTGAGAGCAGAATACAATGCAATGCAAGTGCTGCTAGGTTTGCACATTTATCCAAATGTGTCCCATTGACTTGTACCTGCAGATTTCTGGAGAGTATTAACAGGTTATAATACAAGCTAAGGTCATGTTATAGTACATGATTCAATTTGAGACCTGCAAATAGTGCTGTATACAGGTTACTATGAGTGCACTGCAATGCATTAAACAAAAGCTGCCATCTATTGACACAAAATAAACACTGCATTTAGGCAAACATATTTAAACATGTTTTTAATGGGATGGAGGCAAAGATGATCAAAACAAATGGACACCTGCACAAAAAATAATATATAATAACGGAACAGAGAATACAAAACCCAAGGGCTGGGAGCTTTACATATTGTTCACACCATTCTGCCTCCTGTTAACCACAACATGGACCTAAATCAGTCCTTTCTCTCTCTGATATCAGTGCTGGATATCGCACTGAACTGGGACCACAAAATCCATTTAAACAAACATTAGCTGTGTTAAGAAAAACATACCTTTAAATGAATGCACCTTTTATTTCACTAAAACCGTTTACAGTGAGCATCTAGGAAATTATGCAAGTAAGCAAGCAAAGTAAACAGATCAACAGTCAAGACTTAGACCCAAGGAAACATTTTAGTAATTATTACATCTATATGAAATCAAAGAAAATCTTAGCATCCATAAAACAAACACCCTTTTTATAACTTTGTATGTCTAATTGTGAAAAGTAGGCACTGTTTAGCTACAGTGTATGTTCATGCAAATACAAATAGGTTATGCAGGAATAAACTGAAATGAAAGATAAGTACAGCTACTACTTGTTATTTACCCGCACGGCCCGGGTCTCCGTCCTGCACTCACCCGTTCCCTCACTCTGCTATGCGGATACTTTCCAGGGTCTGCCCAATTTTTTCCCCGCTACTAAAAAAAAAATCCCTTTTCTTTCTTTTTATCTTGTTTTTTTTCTTGTTCCTCTCTGGCTGTGCTTGGTCCAGCAGCAGCACTTCCGCTGGCTCGTTTTTCATCTTAGAGGGGCAGGCTGAGGGAACAACAGAGCATTATCGTATTGGGTCAGCAATCCCCCAAGACCCGCCTCTCAGCCACTCAGAGAGAGGGAAATCCAACACACCCTCTTCCCCACCTCTCCGTGTCACTGCCATGACTGACAGGCGAATCTATAAGGCTGCTGCCTCCTTCCTGAAGTACCACGCATGCGCCAGACAGTCAGCACAGATCTCCCCTGTTATAATTCACTATACAGGCAATCAATTTTGTCCCACAGGTAGATCTGAATTTGAGGCAATTTGGTCTCCATATTAAAACTGATAAGAATGTTGACATTTACATTGGTTTTGCTTAGGATATGAAATGTATAATTGATAGAATTATTAAATGCACCCAACAGCACCATTTACTCTTTTGATAGTATAAAGTTGCAAACAAAAAAACATGACATTTATATCAGTGTTTGTCAAACTGGGGGTTGCGCCCCAAAAGGGGGAAGCAGTACAATAATGAAGACAAAAATGTGAAGTTAAATTTATGGTTAATGAGCGCATCTCAGCAAATGAAGCTGAAACAAATGCTACTGCTGGAACCTCCTCTAGATGGCACTGTGTACCTTGCAGGCGACTAGTTATTACTAGTTTCCTATTACTATACAGTTATGAGTCCAGTATTTGAAGTGATTATTTCAATTAGTAAAGTAAAAAAGAATTACTTTTTTAGCTCTGCATAAATGTGAATGAAAGATCTGAAGATTATGACATTAACTAGCCCTACCCTTAGCCACATTAGGTTAGCAGCCTTTACAATTTAGAACATACTTACAATCATGTATAGATAAACATGCTTTAGGAATATGCCACTAAGAATAACCAGAGCTAAAAAATGACCAAAGGCAACCCACTCTATTTAATGGATAGACTAATAATCCACAGCAGTTCTTAAATAGACTTCTGTTTCCTTTTTTTACCTTAGGATAAAGTTATTTCAGCACTATCTGCAATGGACAGATATATTGAAATGGTCTTGTTGGAACTAAAGCTTTACCAATCCAGTTTAAGGTTTTGTGAACAAAGAAAACTGTTATTGATTTGTGCTTATTTACAAATACTAATGTGTTTGGGCAAGTTTGCAATATGAGTGCCAGGTTAGTGAGGACAGTCTCTCTATCCCTCCACTCAATATCTCTCACTATCCCTCTGTTTCACAACAAAGACACATTTACAAAGGCAATCTCTCAGCCATGTATTGGAGGCAGAGCCTGACCGTGGAAGTAATCTAGAAGGATTTGATTGGAAAGAGAAGTTCATGTTAAAACACAACATATTCATATTTTTGGGGATTTTATAATTTAAATGTTTTTAAAATAATTGACAGTGTCAACTTACTTAATGACCATTTTAGGAATAAAACTTATTGGAAATGGCAAACCCTGTTTTGTGAGTGAGTGAGTCTCTGTGAGTGAGTGAGTGAGTGAGTGAGTGAGTGAGTGAGTGAGTGAGTGAGTGTGTGAGTGAGTGAGTGAGTGAGTGAGTGAGTGTGTGAGTGAGTGTGTGAGTGTGTGAGTGTGTGAGTGAGTGTGTGAGTGTGTGAGTGAGTGAGTGT
>CM060286.1:4931119-4958619 GCA_030684275.1 Acipenser oxyrinchus oxyrinchus | reverse complement strand
CCTTACCAGCATTCACATAAGAACATGTCATCTCACCCCCGGTTTGACAGGCTGTGGTTCTGACAAAAAACGATTAAAAAAGTGTCCAAGCATAAAATAAGAAGTACTTCAATTAAAGACTGTTTAGTACATGTTTTTGTTTGGAATCGATTTGATGTTGTAATTCTTAGAATTACACCATTCGCCTGTCTGGATGTTTGTCTTGATCACCCCTTTCTGGTTTTGTGGGGATACGGCTCAACTAATTTACTACAGGACCACACAAACCCACAATGAAAATCAAGACATTTATTTAAATATGCAGGTGGTATGTAGTTTCTGGGAAAGCAGAAGAATATGTAATATTATGACAGAAAATGTAAAGAGAAAAACATTCTCTACTAGATCGCTGTGACCCCTGTGAAAAGATTTGTATGCAGTCTCATAATGGACCAGGCAAGTTGATTTGTATGTAGTAAAGGAAGTAACCAGCAGGGGGAAACCTCACCAAACAAATGAAAATGAAGTCACCCCATCAGGTTATCTTATCTGTGCTCTTTTGTCTCAGCTTTGTATATGAATTAAGCATGAATATCCAACATAGCTGTCATTTCATCCAGATAACTGACCATGGCGACAGCGAGGGCACTAACTCAAGGAAAGACAATAAGAGAGAATCAGGCTTCTGAAAAGAATGAACCTCTCGCTTCTGATCATCTACAACCAGCTCTTTACTCAATACAAATAGAGATGCTTAATAGATGATGTAAAATATACAAATACTGCATTACAGTGCAAGTTATACAATGTAGTAACATCATTAACAAATGCTTTTTTTGGGGGTCCCAGTGGACGGAATTCACTGTGGGGCCCACACTAAAACACCCCTAATTCTACAGAATTGAAGTTAAGGTTTGATGCTAAAGACAGTATTTTTTAATATGAATGTGGAATAAAGTTTCAGGGAATGTGCAGGAACATGTAATGTAATTTATTGACTCCCACACCTGCTCTGATGTCATTTCCTGTCTCAGTGTGTAAGTTCAGGGCAGTGAAGCGTTGCTGTTATTCTGTCTCCAGCACTGAGACATGACGATGGCAGGAGTTTTCATTGTATTAACTGCTTTACTACATTGGATTCCAAGTAAGAACCTTTAAATTACATGAACTTGGGTGAGATTTGGTTTACTGACAAAAGGTAGATTATTTCTATAAGTAGTTGTAACATTGTAATCTCCTTCCTGTACACAGATCCCTCGGAGGGCATCAGTATTGAGCAGTCCCCTCCAGTGGGTAAAAGACTTGGGCAGTCTGCAGAGCTTGAGTGCCGTCATGATGATAGCAGCTATAACTACATGTACTGGTATCAGCAATCAAGAGGAGAAGGAGCTTTCAAACTGGTCGGATATCTTCAGTTGACAGCTCCATCCCTTGAAGAGAAGTTTAAAGAAAGATTCAGTATAACAGGAGAAGCAGGAAAGAAGAGCTTATTAACCATCTCTAATTTAGCAAAGGAAGACAGTGCCATTTACTACTGTGCAGCCAGCAAAGCACAGTGCTGCAGATCCCCTGTCTCCTCTACAAAAACTCTCCCAAGCCACAGCAAATGTTAACATGAGAACACATCTCTACTCCTGGGCTGACATGCTGTACACACCCATACTATAGTGCACGTGTTAATGTAGCCATGTGTTTATTCTTGTTAATATGCCAAAACACAAACTGTCAATTGATTGCTGAAACAAGCAAACCACTCTGAACCACATTTGCAGTGCTGCCTTTGAAGACCAATAAGGACAAGTTTGTACCTATGTAAAATCTGACTTCTGAGTTATAGTTTTTTTGCATTTGACCAGTATCTGAGAGAGCTGATAGTTTGTAGTATAACATGTGAGTTTCGAGAATTAACTTAATCCCATGGCAAGCTTTCTTAAAATGCAATGCCAGGTAAACTCGAACACAGGAGAGCACAATGAAAAGGGCAGCTTCAACCCAGAACACCAACATTATTTGATTTCCTTTTTTTTCTTAGTTTGCGATTCAGGAAATTTGAGTCTCTTATCAATGTTTGGGGAAACACTCCTTTCTCCTGTAGTCACACACCTTTGCCTTTCCCAGAAGGAAATCCTTCAGAACGGGACATGGTCGCACATCTTCAGGAAGAAATCATTGAATTCCATTTGGAAGGTAATGGCAGTAAGAAATCAAGAGAAGCACAGGAAATTCAAAACTTTTAAATCCACTCTGCTTTAAACTTCCAGTTTTTCTAGTGATAACAACAGCTATTTAAAAAAAAGGGTTTTATCAACATAAAAACAAAGTGTAAAAAGAATAGTGAAAGCATGGTAAAGCATGGTTAAGGATTGCAAAACCCTGACGAGTATGGCAAATTAGCAAAGTATGGTAAATTAAGGAACACAGTGCAAAATTTGTTTTAAAAGTAACATTTTATTGAACTTTCCAGCACTGCTGTCTCTATTTAGTGTAATGTATAAAAATCCGAATTGAAGGAAATTTCTCATCACAGATCTATAAACCCCGTCTGACACCACTAATGGTAGCCCCTTTTCCTGTTCTGAGTCCTCAGTCTGCTCCTCAGCATGCATACTTTAACCACTCCTATACTGAGCCCTGGATGAACTTGCTTTATGCAGAGCAAAGGAAGTGCAATCAATGGAAAAGCACAGTGCTCATAGTGAACACATTGGGCAGGCAGCTTCTGTAAGCATTGAGGTCATAAACATGTTCAGTTTAACTCCTGTATAGTGTTGCACCTGGTGAGGTATGATTACATCCTAGCATCACAATATTGGCTTACTCTTTTGTGACCCAGGTTGGTGTTGGCTCAGAGTAGGTGGTAACTTTTGCAGTTTTACAAACAGTAACCTTAATGATTGTCAAAGTCCTCCCCGGCATCACTGTTGAAATGTAATGTTGTCACGTATGTGCTTCAGTGTCTGCAGTTCACTGCGGTGCCTCCTCCATCCAGGCTGCTGGTGCTAGGATTGATCAGTTATAGCACCGTGATTACTGAGGTGCTGAACCGTTTCTGATTCATAGCTGGCCTGCTTCAGAGCGATCTGACAGTATCTGTTGATCGTGCTTGACAGTGAACCAATGGCATGCTCACCCTGCTGATTTCTACAACTTCATTTCCTGTTTAACTTAAAACAGCCCACAATGATAACTGATTCTCCTCAGACTGCCTCAGCTGCGCTTTGTGGAGATTTTTCTGAAAACATGCACACAGTTTTGATCCTTCTTTCTGTTTTTAATCTTTTATCATGTAAGTATATCTTTTCAGGAAAGAAAAAGGCAATAGATTATTAATCAGGCTAATCTATTTATGCTGTACATATACATTAGAAATGCAATATACAAGTTCTGGAATATAATTTTAAAATCTTACAAAGTCCTTGGAAACACCCTTTTTAATGCAGAGCGTGTTTAATTATTGGTATGTTCTTGTGATGCATGATATCTGAAGTATCAGCACAGTGCCTCTTTAGCTATCATAAAACGACACCCTCTGGAGCAGCATTTAAAGCTTTGTTGTAAACGCATGTCATAATAAATAAGGACAGGATCACGGGATTTTCTTTTCAGGAATAATAGCACTACAATCTTAGTGTGCTACCTCTATTTTTATTGTAAATGTAGCCATTGTTTAATTATTTTTTATTATTATTATGTACAGTGCAATAGTGACAGATGTAACTATTGGTAATAATTCTGAAACAAATTATCCACCAAAAAACAATTAAAAAACATAATGTCCCCATTCTTCAGAGCCTGGTTCAGGTTTTGCTTTAAACGGTGCCAAGCTACAACTTCTAAAACAATTTGTAATATGCTGAAAATACACAGATAAACTAAACAAAATATAATGGACTAAAGTTATACAGTGGTACTCTATGTGCATGTGTGTGCATCCTGGAATATTTAATTCAAAACCAAAAAACAATGCATTCAGTTCCTTTTTGCTTTCTGTTTTCACAGACCTTTTGGCCAACCAGCTTGTTCTTCAGTCTCAAAAGGCAATCTTAGCACCTGTATGGAATTCCACAGTCCTCCAATGCAGCGTCAAGGGTGCTGCTATGAGCAGCTATACCATGCTATGGTACAAACAACAGCAGTCTGGGAAAGCAATTGAGTTTATTTGTGATGAGTTTGCCAGCTATGGTCAAGGCTTTGCAGATCGTTTCAAAATGACCCACAGCAGCTCTGAAAACCAGTTCACACTGCAAATCAGAAACCTTACCATTGAAGACACTGGCACTTACTATTGTGCAGCAAGGCACTGTGAAGCAGCGCTGCAGGCTGCCTGTACAAAAAGGTATAGACAGCTGGTACTGAATAAAAAAGCAAGATCAAGAGGCCTGAAAGTTCACAGTGTTACATCTTGGTAAAAGCCAAAGTACAATGTGCAGTGGAAATCAGTAAAGCCAAAGTACAATGTGCAGTGGAAATCAGTGGCGGCTGGTGGCCAAAAACAATGGGGTGGCAGAAAAAAAAGACAGAAGGCGTGGGGGCCCCTTAAGCCCTCAGCATCAGTAGAATATTTTTATTGTATTCTGACCGACAACACTTTTCATAGCTTCTTAAAATTATTATTATTATTATTATTATTATTATTATTATTATTATTATTATTATTATTATTATTATTATTATTATTATCACTAACTAAAAGGTAATAACAATGTATGCTTATAATGCTACAAACAACATTTGCCAAACAAAAAGTACACAGAATTGCCATACTATATGCAAAATGTTTGTCTATCATCTATACAAATGAAATTTTCCAGCAGAAAGACATTCATGGGGTTTCCATGTGGGTTAATTTACATGTGAAATGGCGATGCTTGTGCATGTTTGGGTAAATCTCATTTACTCGTGTAAATGTTAATGAGCGTGTTCATCCTTAACTATAAATATTGCAAGGGAGCAGGTCAGTTGTTACTGTGGATTCCAAGATGGCAGAAAGAAGTGGCTGATGGGGGATTTTATGGTTAGCAGTGGTGTAGTTCACCTTAATGATAATGCGGGCGGCTTTTTTATTGTTTTTTGCTGTCTGGACTGTCATGTTGTATATCTCTTGTGGGTTTACAGTTCTGTATAAAACCACTTACCATGAACTGCATTATGCCCTTGTTATAGTATTAAAGCAGCTGTTTGAGAATACCCTTGCTGTAAAAACTATGCTAAAGTTAAACACAATGTCAAACTGAATTCATTCCCGTCCTTTTTTTGATCCCAGCTATGTCCAAAGACAATAAATGTCTGCCCTCCACGTTAATAAATATAGTTTGTGAACTGGATATCATAAGCCAGCTTGAGCACACCACATCTTTCTTCCTTTCTGGGTTATTGTATTTCTGCCCTGTAAGTTTTTTTTTTTTAAATACTAAATGCCATGAGATTCTCTTTATACAACAAGTGTGCTGATAAACTCTGAGAATAACTTCAGTTCGGGTATTTTTTTGTATTTTTTCATTAAACTATGAGGCTGTCAGTGTATCGGCACAGTGCATGTTTGTATATTTTGCTTTAAATAAGGAATGGGACATTTTATTTCTGTTTTTCTGATTTAAAAGTGAATTATTGCTCAGAAAGTACTGTTATGTGATTTAATGTATTTATTCACTCTGGTGAGCTGCCACAGCATATTTCCGGATGTCTAGTACTTCTAGAAGGGCTTTTAGATTTTGAACAAAAGGGATACTATACCCCTGTGTTTCTTCTCAACTATGTGCCCCTGCTTGTCACAATTGAATTCCGCAATGGCACGGGCACGGGTCGCACCATTCGAAGGTTTTTGCTGTACTAATTCATCCTTTGTTTATTTCTGAGCAATTCGTCGAAGAGGTTTGGTTCCATAATGTTATTTAAAACATTGGTGTTGACTCCTCTATCATCAAGTTCATTAATCAATGTTTGTCTTAAAAAAGAAAGATGTTCAACGTCAAGAAATGATGTAGATGAGAGAACTTCATGAATATCTCTTTATGAAAGTTTATGCTGTACTTGTAAGGCTATTGCAAAAGCTGCATTAAAGTGTCCATTTCACTAGGTCCATCAGAGTCGCAGCATTTGTCTCAATTACCAGGACTTTCATCTTCACACAACTCACCATCTGCACTATCAGTGGATTCTATTATTCCTGTGTGTTTCTTACGTAAGTGACTCCTGTAAGTCTTCCAGCTTCTAGTAGAATAGGCACAGATGGCCACATTACAAGTAACTCTAACATTTTGATCATGTTTGTGAATTCTTACTATGTGAGAATGAAATGGCATGAATGTGCTGCTTGTAAAACAACAAATGCAACAATATGCATTTTATGGCCCAATACATAATATTGTCTTCATTTGACCAAAACACAATAGAAATAAGGGTAAAATATGCGTCACAAATGTGACTCCGTTAAATTCAGTGTTTTTGGATGGTAACTATTGACTGAAGAACATGAAAAACAGTCTAGGTTCCTACCTCATGTATTAGATAAAAGGACACATTTCATAAGCTCAGAAAATATATTCCTGATCAAATGCTGAAGATGTCTGTGCATATAACATAAGAACAAAAGAACATAAGAAAGTTTACAAATGAGAGGAGGCCATTCGGCCCATCTTGCTCGTTTGGTTGTTATTAGCTTATTGATCCCAGAATCTCATCAAGCAGCTTCTTGAAGGATCCCAGGGTGTCAGCTTCAACAACATTACTGGGGAGTTGGTTCCAGACCCTCACAATTCTCTATAAAAAGGTGCCTCCTATTTTCTGTTCTGAATGCTCCTTTATCTAATCTCCATTTGTGACCCCTGGACCTTGTTTCTTTTTTCAGGTCGAAAAAGTCCCCTGGGTCGACATTGTCAATACCTTTTAGAATTTTGAATGCTTGATTCATATCACCGTGTAGTCTTCTTTCTTCAAGACTGAATAGATTCAGTTCTTTTAGCCTGTCTGCATACGACATGCCTTTTAAACCCGGGATAATTCTGGTTGCTATTCTTTGCACTCTTTCTAGACCAGTAATATCCTTTTTGTAACAAGGTGACCAGAACTGAATACAATATTCTAGATGAGGTCTTACTAATGCATTGTAAAGTTTTAACATTACTTCCCTTGATTTAAATTCAACACTGCTCACAATATATCCGAGCATCTTGTTGGCCTTTTTTTTATAGCTTCCCCACATTGTCTAGATGAAGACATTTCTGAGTCAACAAACTCCTAGGTCTTTTTCATAGATTCCTTCTTCAATTTCAGTATCTCCAATATGGTATTTATTATGCACATTTCTATTGCCTGCGTGCAGTACCTTACACTTTTCTCTATTAAATGTCATTTGCCATGTGTCTGCCCAGTTCTAATTTCTTCCAGGTAATTACATTTCTTATCCAGTACCTTTGTCTGCATCTTCAACATATCAGTCTTGTGTTAAAGATCTTTACATAACCTGCAAATACATGCCATTATACACAATCAGAGATATTCAGATCCAATTTAGTTTGTTACAGATTGTCTTGTACATAATGGTCTATGCCCTAAAAAACCGTGTAATTGACCTAAATAATGTTATTGAATTGCATTATATTACAATATGTATTATTTATAAATATACATATATGTTCATGTCTATCTGTATTGACAGTGGATTTTAAAAATGAAAGCTTTGATAATTTCATTATTGCACCTGCATGCCTGTGTGTCCAGAATTTTCTCATGGATGTTGGCAGGATTCACTTATGATTCCCTAATGGCTTTAAAGGGGACACATTTAGATGCTAGCCAGCCAGTATCTGTGCATTCACTGTTTTAAATATATATTCTTCAGAAACTTCATTTACAATACTATCACTATCATTATATATCAGTACTACTCCTTTCCCGGTTCCCTATATTTTTCCCTTCTTGCTCTCTTGCTTTCCTTCCTCCCTATCTTCTCTCTCAGGGTGACTGCAGTGGTGATCAAGGCTTTGGGACAAGGAGATTAGCAGCGCAGCAGAAGCCAATCCAAACGAGACAGTGCACTTTCTTGCTCGTGGAGGGACTCTGGACTGTGGTGCCTGTTGTCTGGACCATCTCCGATACTCGCTTTTGCGTGACTTTCAACTCTGGTTCCTTTGTGGGGCTGCTTGCAGCTGGATTTTTAACTTTTTTTTTTTTTAAATATTTTAATACTTACCTTTTTCTACTGCAATAAATAAAAGTTATTCATTTTACTACTTGCCTGTTGTGTGCCTCCTTGTTGCGCATCTGGTGTGTGGACCCCCAGATTGAAACGAACCTGTGTAGAGAAAAGTGGTTAGAATTAGCTGGTACTTGCCTGAGTGTGAAGTCTTCTGTGTAGTAACATTAGGGGGAGTATTTCCCAGTCAGTCGTGGTGCTCACTAGCCAACCACCAGGTGGCGTAGTCCAGGAAGGAGATAGACACTTACTCAACAGTACACCGAAGCTGTGAGTAGTATTCTGTATAATGATCTAATAAGGAGCACAGTGAGCTCATTTTAGTATGACCTGAAGGATCTGTAGCTCCTGTCCTTTCTTGTTTTTGCTTTTTCTGAGATATGACACAATTTGCAGACATTTCTTCTGGAGGACTACACCTTCTCTGCAGCTCCTCTAACGGCACTCTATAATAACTAAAAACTAATATGATTTCATCCTTTCTCCAAGGCAGAGGAGCCCCAAGCTGTGCAGTCCAGACACGCTTCTATCTTCAGAGGTGAGGAGCCCCAAGCTGTGCAGTCCAGACACGCTTCTATCTTCAGAGGTGAGGAGCCCCTAGCTGTGCAGTCCAGACACACGTCTATCTTCAGAGGTGAGGAGCCCCTAGCTGTGCAGTCCAGACAGCCCCAAGCCCTGAAGTCCAGACACGCTTTTATCAGAGGTGAGGGGCCCCTAGCTGGGCAATCCAGACATGCTTCTATCTTCAGAGGTGAGGAGCCCCAAGCCCCGAAGTCCAGACACGCTTTTATCAGAGGTGAGGGGCCCCTAGCTGGGCAATCCAGACATGCTTCTATCTTCAGAGGTGAGGAGCCCCAAGCCCTACAGTCCAGGTATTAGGTATTTAGCGTGATTCCTGCAATTGTATTAAAAAGAAAATTCTCCATGCTCAATCATACCAGCTGATACATAAGTAGCCTACACAGTATAACCAGGCAATGAAATTACATTTTTTTTCTTCCGAACGTTTGAAGCTGTGGCTCTAATCTCTCACAGCACATGTGTGCCATCTTGTGGAATTATTTGGCTACTGCAGAATTCTACAATACATTACATTGTGTTCACTTCCAATATTTAAAAACAGTGAATGCTAGTTCCTCAAACTGCAGTGCACATACAGTCGCCTATACTGCTAGTCATCTGAAAGTTATTTATACCATAAGTGTGGCTCAGTTATTCAAAGAATAACTTCAGTTATTCTTATAGCTGGGGTAACTCTATATAAAGAAACTTTTTTTTTTACCAAAACGGAATAAAACACTGAACTGCCTGACCATGTTTAAATCATATAAACCATCTGTAGGTCTGGATTTGGCTGGTATGAAATGGCAGGACCTGTAGAAACCATTGAAGATCAGTTTAGGACAACGAAGGCACAGTTACTCTTACTGTATCCAACTGTAAACAAGGAATTCACCAGAATTCACTGGGGGGCCTTACTGTGATGCCAATTATTACTGTACCTCCTCTGTGCATCAGTCTCAATGGAAATCCCTTTAACGCCTGACTGACTGCTGTTCTACTCGTTTTCCCTTTAAGATCTAAAAGTGAATGGATTTCTTTTATACTCTCTGTGGAAGGGTGGTGGGAAATTCACTGACACTCACGGGAGGCAGAAGGTTTACTTGCAACACCGCACTGGTGCCCAGTTTTATTATTTTCTTTGAGTTGGAGTTATTTTCTCCTTAGCCCACAGATGGCGCTGTTGTCTGTGGACTGAATGCCGACAACGGTAGTCAGGTCCACAGTAAGAACATAATAATATAAGAAAGTTTACAAACGAGAGGAAGCCATTCAGCCCATCTTGCTCGTTTGGTTGTTAGTAACTTATTGATCCCAGAATCTCATCAAGCAGCTTCTTGAAGGATCCCAGGGTGTCAGCTTCAACAACATTACTGGGGAGTTGGTTCCAGACCCTCACAATTCTCTGTGTAAAAAAGTGCCTCCTATTTTCTGTTCTGAATGCCCCTTTATCTAATCTCCATTTGTGACCCCCTTTTAGGATTTTGAATGTTTGAATCAGATCTCCGCGTAGTCTTCTTTGTTCAAGACTGAATAGATTCAATTCTTTTAGCATGTCTGCATAAGACGTGCCTTTTAAACCTGGGATAATTCTGGTTGCTCTTCTTTGCACTATACGTACCGTATTTAAAAGTATGTTCTGTATTACAGTCCACATGTCGTCTCTTTTGGCAGTTGATATTTTCAGAATCCTATCGTTCTGAATTCAAATACTTCTGTTGAAAATATATTACTGTACCAACAAAACCAACTACAGTACATCTAAATGGAAGCCTGCTTATTTTAAAACACAGTCCTTTCAGCTATGTATTTTTGACATTGTATCTTTTTTGTGTTCCCTGAAAAAACAGACAAGGGTTGGAAAGGACCAGAATGGAATAATCAGATATGTGTCACACTCGTTTAATCGTCACTGAAGTCAACATTCTATAGGGTCGGATATGTGAGTGCTGATTGTACATACAAAAGGTTATACAGTGCCCTCTTGTGTTCTTTTCCCTAAGACAAGTGGAATTGTGAATAATTGAGGTTCAGGTTATTAATGGGGGTTGTTGGTTTATTTAATTGCAGTGAATCAATTAGACACCTGCACTGTACTGCATGTAGTCCTGTGCCTTTAGTAATGAGTTATTCAATAAACTGCTATAGTGGTCTACCTTTGTCGTAAAGCAGTGTCTGGGTTTATTTTCCTGAACACACTACAGTATGATTTTCGATACACTGATTGGAGAGTACTGTTTACTTTCAGAATCTCCGCCCACATGGGCACAAGTGGTGTTGAACTGGCAGGAAGGGATGAGTGCAGGAGAGTGAAGGAGAGGAGAAAATCCTACTGTTTTGCATTACTAAGAGGACGTACCTTGTACATTCAGTGACAGTCATGTAACAAAAACGGATAGGTCTATAGACTCTAGCTGCATTGCATAGCCTACATTTGTTAATCATAATGTGAAAATGCATTAAAATAATACAGGCACTCTAAATTATTATTATTATTATTATTATTATTATTATTATTATTATTATTATTATTATTATTATTACCAAGTGGATAATCTATCCATTGTGTTTGGTTGCTCATTATTAAATGCAAAAAACCCCCAAAAAACTAAAATATAAAAAAAAAGTTTCCACTGACAATATTAGTTCCTTCTATAACGAGCAGCCTCTATACCGAAGCATCAGTCGCCTGCGCCCCAATAGGTTTGACGGGTTGCACCGCAGCGGGTTACAGTGCAGAGACTTACTTAAAACAATAAACAACTGTATAAGGACACTTCTAGACAAACACACAGAAGTCCACAATATATGTCTTTCTAGACAAACAATTTGGGATGTAAGTACATCTCTGACGACGTAAGTACATCTCGTATACTCACTGTTTCTAAAATCACTTGTGTCTGTGAAGATGCCGTGGAGAAGCATTAAAATCCATGTATGACGCATCCTCATTAACACACGGGAAGGAAAAGTCAGAAGTGTTTTTGTGTGGTTTGTGTGCTTCAGATCTGTAACTGAATGCCTCTAGTGTTCATCGCTTCACAGAGTCAGAGCAGCTCCAACATGCACCACATCTTTCTCCCATTCTGGGTTATTGTATTTCTGCCCTGTAAGTTTTTTTTTTCTTAAACACACTAAATGTCATGCGATTCTCTTTCGTTACACAGGAAGTGTGCTGGTAAGCTCTGAGAGCAACTTCAGTTTGGGTTTCTTTTGTATTTCTTTCATTAAACTATGAGGCTGTCAGTGTATCAGCACAGTGCATGTATATTATTTCTGTTTTTCTGATTTAAAAGTGTATTATTGCTCAGTGGTGAAAGGCTAATTTAAAATATTTGTATGTATTTTTTTTTTTTTTACAGACTTTATTTCCCCTTGCTGTATCAGTCATTGTTACTTTGTGTGAGAAACAACAATTGTATTTCTTTCTTTCCACAGACGCAGCGTCTCAGTCAACCCTGAAAGTCACCCAGTGGCCCCCGGTTGCTGTAGTGAGCCTGCGCCAGTCTGTAGAGATGAATTGCAACCAGAGTGCTTCTAATGCCTACATGTACTGGTATCGACAGCAACACTCCAGTGAGCTTCAACTGGTCTTTAGCACCGCAAACACAGCAGATGTTAAAGAAAAGGGTGAAAACATCCCTGATAGATTTACTGTCTCCAGGACACAGTTGGATCGAACAGCTCTAAATATAAAGAATGCTGAGGCTGCAGACACTGGAGTGTATTACTGTGCAGCTAGTGCCACAGTACACAAACCTATCAGTCTTCCTGTCTGAAAACTCTACAAGGGGCAGACAAGAGACAGAAACACAACATGCAGCAACACACAATAATACTCAATATTGTGACTGTTTAGAAAATGTTTCCCTCATGTAACTTTGGTGTTCACTTGATAACATTGTAGGCCTTGCAGTTGTTCTACTTGCCATATTGGTAGTTTTAACTGCAAAAATCTTTCTCCTCCCTGAAGCGTTGCCACTAGCCCACTGAAAATGGGCATACCCCCCTATACTTGCAGCATCAGGAGGTTACATACTTTTTATCCTAACTTTGCAAGCACTAACGTTTAACCCCATGACTAACGTTAACTCCACTCTTAACCTGGTCTTATACATCGTTAATATAAGTGCACATTATTCTTTCTTTTTCCCCAATAAAATAAAAACATTGGAATCCCTAAACAGCTTGTGTGTGAAAATGAATTCAAATTTAAAATCTATTTAAACCTTTTACCACTTTAAAAAAAAAATTAAAACTGCACTCTCCCGTGACATGAACTTACAAGCACTTTATATGTAAACAACTTAGCAATGTATTGAAAGCAGGGCTCTTTGGAAACACCTGAACTACAGGAAATGGTGACATCAGGGTTGTGTTCTTCAGATCTGTAACTGAATGCCTCTAGTGTTCATCGCTTCACAGAGTCAGAGCCAGCTGCAACATGCACCACATCTTTCTCCCATTCTGGGTTATTTTATTTCTGCCCTGTAAGTATTTTTTAAAAACCACTAAATATTAGATTATCTTTCTTTATGCAACAAGTGTGCTGATAAACTCTCAGTTTTTTTTTGGTATTTCTTTCATTAAACTAAGAGGTTGTCAGTGCATGTATGTATATATTGCTTTAAATAATGATTGGGATCTTTTATTTCTGGTTTTCTGATTTCAAAGTGAATTATTGCTCAGTGGTGAAAGGCTAATTTATAATATTTGTATGTATTTTTTTTTTTTTACAGACTCATTTATTTCCCTTTGCTGTAGCAGACATTGTTACTTTCTGTGAGAAACAACAATAGTATTTCTTTCTTTCCACAGACGCAGCGTCTCAGTCAACCCTGAAAGTCACACAGTGGCCCCCGGTTGCTGTAGTGAGCCTGCGCCAGTCTGTAGAGATGAATTGCAACCAGAGTGCTTCTAACACCTACATGTACTGGTATCGACAGCAAAACTCCAGTGAGCTTCAACTGATCTTTTCCTCTCCATACGGCAGCGATCCAGAAAAGGGTGAAAACATCCCTGATAGGTTTACTATCTCCAGGACACAGATGGAGAGAATCACTCTAAATATAAAGAATGCTGAGTCTGCAGACACTGGAGTGTATTACTGTGCAGCTAGTGCCACAGTACACAAACCTATCAGTCTTCCTGTCTGAAAACTCTACAAGGGGCCAGACAAGAGACAGGAACACACCATGCAGCAACACACAATAATACTCAATAATGTGACTGTTTAGAAAATGCTTCCCTCATGTAACTTTGGTGTTCACTTGATAACATTGTAGGCCTTGCAGTTGTTCTACTTGTCATATTGGTAGTTTTAACTGCAAAAAGCTTTCTCCTCCCTGAAGCGTTGCCACTAACCCACTCAAAATGGGCATACCTCCTATACTTGCAACATCAGGAGGTTATATACTAAATACTATACCTAAATTTGCAAGCTCTAACTTTTAACCCCATTGCTAACCTTAACTCCACACTTTGAGTAATTAGTGGGGTTCCAAAAAATATAACGTCATACGTCCCCACGTGTTGCTACACCTGTTTAAATAACGTACCTGTCATTTTTCTTTTCATGACATCCTGATAACGTTTTACACTTATAACTTAAAGTCTGTTTCAAACCTTTCAAAATGTCTGCTCTAGTAAGGATTATTGCCCACATTGTCAAACAGGTATCACAGCAATAAGGATCCATGATGTGGTAGGGAACAGAAAAACCAGGACCTTGTTGTTACATTGTTTTGGTTTCTTTGTCACTCTCCCTGCAGTGATTTCGAGGACAGATCTCAGACCTTAGTGCACTAGAGCAGATATTTTGAAAATAGCTTTGAAACAGATATTAAAATTATAAAATGTTCTCAGGATGTTAGCAATGAAAAGACGAATTACAGGTACATTATTTAAACAGTTCTAGTAACATGTGAGGACGTGTAACGCTATATTTTTCATAACCCCGATATATACTCTTTAGCCTGATCTTATACATTGTTAATTTAACTGCACATTTGATTTTCTTTTTCCCTAGTAAAATAGAAACATTGTAATTCTTAAACACCTTGCGTGTCAAAATGAATTCAAATTAAAAATCAAATTAAACTTCTTACCACTTTAAAAAATAAAGAAATGAAAAACTGCAGGCTCCCAACCGTGACATGAACTTACAAGCACTTTATATGTAAGCAGCTTAGCAATGCATTGAAAGCAGGGCTCTTTGGAAACACCTGAACTACAGGAAATGGTGACATCAGGGTTGTGTGCTTCAGATCTGTAACTGAATGCCTGTAGTGTTCATCGCTACACAGAGTCAGAGCCAGCTCCAACATGCACCACATCTTTCTTCCATTCTGGGTTATTGTATTTCTGCCCTGTAAGTCTTTTTTAAAACCACTAAATATTAGATTATCTTTCTTTGTACAGCAAGTGTGCTGATAAACTCTTTTTTTAAATTTTTTTTTTATTTCTTTTATTAAACTATGAGTCTGTCAGTGTATCAGCACAGTGTCGTTTTGTATATTTTGCTTTAATTAATGATTGGGATCTTTTATTTCTGGTTTTCTGATTTCAAAGTGTATTATTGCTCAGTGGTGAAAGGCTAATTTATAATATTTGTATGTATTTATTTATTTTTTACATACACATTTATTTCCCCTTGCTGTATCAGTCATTGTTACTTTGTGTGAGAAACAACAATTGTATTTCTTTCTTTCCACAGACGCAGCGTCTCAGTCAACCGTGAAAGTCACCCAGTGGCCCCCGGTTGCTGTAGTGAGCCTGCGCCAGTCTGTAGAGATGAATTGCAATCAGAGTGCTGCTAATAGCTACATGTACTGGTATCGACAGCAAAACTCCAGTGAGCTTCAACTGGTCTTTTATTCTTCATACGGCAGCGATCCAGAAAAGGGTGAAAACATCCCTGATAGATTTACTGTCTCCAGGACACAGAGGGAGAGAACAGCTCTAAATATAAAGAATGCTGAGGCTGCAGATACTGGAGTGTATTACTGTGCAGCTAGTGCCACAGTACACAAACCTATCAGTCTTCCTGTCTGAAAACTCTACAAGGTGGCAGACAAGAGACAGAAACACACCATGAAGCAACACACAATAATACTCAATACTGTGACTGTTTAGAAAATGCTTCCCTCCTGTAACTTTGGTGTTCACTTGATAACATTGTAGACCTTCCAGTTGATCTACATACCATATTGGTAGTTTTTAACTGCACACAAAATCTTTCTCCTCCCTGAAGAAGTGTTGCCACTAACCCATTCAAAATGGGCATACCACCTGTGAAGAAAATGGCAGTGACGTCTTTCAGGAATGGCGTCGCTGGAAAGGAAACTACACGCCCCAAAAGGCTCAGTGTCAATTGGTAGGACGGGGTTTCACAGTTTAAAAGGAAGCAGAGCAGAACAATTGGGGTGTTCTGTGATTGTGGGGAACACCACCTGATTGTCCTGCCTGTGCAAGCTTTGGGGAATCTATCCTATCTTCCTGTGTCTGTGAGAAAGCTATAGTAAGTGCTTTACATTTCAGTCGTACTTAGTTTTTGAAAGTTTAGTTTAGCGCATTTTACCTTTTGTTGAGGCAGCCTTTTTGTTTCTTTTTGTTTTGTGTAACTTTTGCGATTTGGTTAAATTGCTGTGTTGTTACTGCTGTCTATGCCGTTATTAGTAGGTGTCCCACGGGTAGCCTGGGGTGCCTGTGTGGCGCAGAACATGGTAAAACTATACTGTGTTACCAAGAGTGTTACTTATATGACCCAGGACTGGTTAAGGCACTGTTTGGTTACTAGCTGCAGGAGCAGCGAACTGCACACCGGTGTGGGGAGCGATCATAGTACAAGAAACTGAAACACAAGACCGTGGTTTTGGGATATTGTTTATTTACTACCTGAACTTGACTCTTTTTTAAAACCAGTCACTGCTGTGGGAGCACCAGTATCCCTCCATTCCTCTTAAGGGATTCAGCACCCATCCGTACACATCATGGGACTCAGCTGTGGTGGGAACGCTCCCACATAATCCTGGACTTCACTTGCTTGTGTTCCAGGCTCACTCCACCAGAGGGAGGACAACCTCTACTCACCTGTATTCCTGGCTAACTCCACCAGAGGGAGCCCAACCTCTACTCACCTGTATTCCTGGCTAACTCCACCAGAGGGAGCCCAACCTCTACTCACCTGTGTTCCTAGATCACTCCACCAGAGGGAGCCCAACCTCTACTCACCTGTGTTCCTGGATCACTCCACCAGAGGGAGCCCAACCTCTACTCACCTGTGTTCCTGACTCACTCCACCAGAGGGAGCCCAACCTCTACTTACCTGTGTTGCAGAGTCTGGACACTCTACAGGCAAAGCATGTAGCAGCTTGGTTGTCTCGAAGTAACAGAGAGGGGAGAAGAAGTGAGGTAGTTAGTGGCACGTACAGAGCAAATAAACGCTTTTGATTAAGTGTAAAGTTGTGTAAAAATTGTAAATAAAGTTACTACGCAACGAGTTCACTCCAGTCTGTGTGGAAGAAAACACCGGTGTCCAGTAGCACGGCACAACCACTCGTTTACACCCCCTAGACTTGCAGCATCAGTAGGCTATATACTTTTAATGCTAACTTTGCAAGTTCTAACTTTTAACCCCATGACTAACCTTAACTCCACACTTAGAGTAGTGGGGTTCTGAAAAATATAGCGTCACATGTCCCCAGGTGTTGCTACAACTGTTTAAATAATGTACTTGTAATTTTTCTTTTCATTGTTAACATCCTGACAACGTTTTGCACTTTTAACTGTGAAGTCAGTTTGAAAGCTCTTTTCAAAATGGCTATATAGTGCACTGATAGTGTGAGGATTATTGCCCACATTGTCAAACAGGTAACACAAAAATAACGATCCATGATGTGGAGCGAACAGAAATGCCAGAACCTTGTTATGCTTTTTTTTTAATTTTTTTTTTTTCGCTCTTCCTGCAGTGATTTTGAGGACAGCTCTCAAACCCCAGGGCACTAGAGCAGACATTTTGAAAAGCGTTTTAAAACAGATTTTGAAGTTATAAGTGTCAAACTTTGTCAGGATGTTAGCAATGAAAATAAAAATGACATGTATGATATTTAAACAGTTGTAGCAACACGTGGGGATGTATAATGTTATATATTCCGAAACCCTGCTACTTACTCTTTAACCTGATCTTATACATTGATAATATAACTGCTCAGTTCTCTTTTTTCCCCCCAATAAAATAGAAACATTGTAATTCTTAAACACCTTGTGTGTGAAAATGAATTCAAATTAAAAATCAAATTAAACTTCTTACCACTTTAAAAAATAAAGAAATGAAAAACTGCAGGTTCCCAACCGTGACATGACCTTACAAGCATTTTATATGTAAACAACTTAGCAATGTATTGAAAGCAGGGCTCTTTGGAAACACCTGAACTACAGGAAATGGTGACATCAGGGTTGTGTGCTTCAGATCTGTAACTGAATGCCTCTAGTGTTCATCGCTTCACAGAGTCAGAGCAGCTCCAACATGCACCACATCTTTCTTCCATTCTGGGTTATTGTATTTCTGCCCTGTAAGTTTTTTTTTTTTTCCACTAAATATTAGATTATCTTTCTTTATGCAACAAGTGTGCTGCTAAACTCTCAGGTTTTTTTTGGTATTTCTTTCATTAAACTGAGGCTGTCAGTGTATCAGCATCGTGTCTTTTTGTATATTTTGCTTTAAATAATAATTGGGATCTTTTATTTCTGATTTTCTGATTTCAAAGTGTATTATTGCTCAGTGGTGAAAGGCTAATTTATAATATTTGTATGTATTTATTTATTTTTACAGACTCATTTATTTCCCTTTGCTGTATCAGACATTGTTACTTTGTGTGAGAAACAACAATTGTATTTCTTTCTTTCCACAGGCGCAGTGTCTCAGTCAACCCTGAAAGTCACCCAGTGGCCCCGGTTGCTGTAGTGAGCCTGCGCAGGTCTGTAGAGATGAATTGCAACCAGAGTGCTTCTAATGCCTACATGTACTGGTATCGACAGCAAAACTCCAGTGAGCCTCAACTGGTCTTTTATTCTTCATACGGCAGCGATCCAGAAAAGGGTGAAAACATCACTGATAGATTTACTTTCTCCAGGACACAGAGGGAGAGAACAGCTCTAAATATAAAGAATGCTGAGGCTGTGGACACTGGAGTGTATTACTGTGCAGCTAGTTCCACAGTACACAAACCTATCAGTCTTCCTGTCTGAAAACTCTACAAGGGGGCAGACAAGAGACAGAAACACAACACGTAGCAACACGCAATAATACTCAATACTGCGACTGTTTAGAAAATGCATCCCTCGTTTAACTTTGGTGTTCACTTGATAACATTGTAGACCTTCCAGTTGTTCTACTTGCCATATTGGTAGTTTTAACTGCACACAAAATCTTTCACCTTCCTGAAGATGTGTTGCCACTTACCCACTCAAAATGGTCATACCCCCTTATACTTGCAGCATCAGGAGGTTATATACTTTTAATCCTGACTTTGAAGCTCTAACTTTTAACCCCATGACTAACCTTAACTCCACACTTAAGAGTAAGTAGTGGGGTTCGAAAAATATAGCGTTATATGTCCCCAGGTGTTGCTACAACTGTTTAAATAATGTACCTGTGAGTTTTCTTTTCATTGTTATCATCCTGACAACGTTTTGCACTTTTAACTTTGAAGTCAGTTTGAAAGCTCTTTTTAAAATGGCTGTATAGTGCACTGATAGTGTAAGGATTATTGCCTACATTGTCAAACAGGTAACACAGAAATAACGAGCCATGATGTGGAACGAACAGAAATGCCAGAACCTTGTTACGTTTTTTTTTTTTTTCGCTCTTCCTGCAGTGATTTAGAGGACAGCTCTCAAACCCCAGGGCACTAGAGCGGACATTTTGAAAAGCGTTTTAAAACAGATTTTAAAGTTGTAAGTGTCAAACTTTGTCAGGATGTTAGCAATGAAAATAAAAATTACATGTATGTTGTTTAAACAGCTGTAGCAACACGTGGAGATGTATAATGCTATATATTCTGAAACCCTGCTACTTCTCTTTAACCTGATCTTATACATTGATAATATAACTGCACAGTTCTCTTTCTTTTCCCCCAATAAAATAGAAACATTGTAATTATTAAACACCTTGAATGTCAAAATGAATTCAAATTAAAAATCAAATTAAACTTCTTACCACTTTAAAAAATAAAGAAATGAAAAACTGCAGGCTCCCAACCGTGACATGAACTTACAAGCATTTTATATGTAAACAACTTAGCAATGTATTGAAAGCAGGGCTCTTTGGAAACACCTGAACTACAGGAAATGGTGACATCAGGGTTGTGTTCTTCAGATCTGTAACTGAATGCCTCTAGTGTTCATCGCTTCACAGAGTCAGAGCCAGCTCCAACATGCATCACATCTTTCTCCCATTCTGGGTTATTGTATTTCTGCCCTGTAAGTCTTTTTTAAAAACCACTAAATATTATTATCTTTCTTTATGCACAAGTGTGCTGATAAACTCTCAGTTTTTTTTGGTATTTCTATCATTGAACTGAGGCTGTCAGTGTATCAGCATGGTGTATTTTTGTATATTTTGCTTTAAATAATGATTGGGATCTTTTGTTTCTGGTTTTCTGATTTCAAAGTCAATTATTGCTCAGTGGTGAAAGGCTAATTTATAATATTTGTATGTATTTATTTACTTTTTACAGACACATTTATTTCCCCTTTCTGTGTTAGACATTGTTACTTTCTGTGAGAAACAACAATAGTATTTCTTTCTTTCCACAGACGCAGCGTCTCAGTCAACCCTGAAAGTCACCCAGTGGCCCCCGGTTGCTGTAGTGAGCCTGCGCCAGTCTGCAGAGATGAATTGCAATCAGAGTGCTTCTAACACCTACATGTACTGGTATCGACAGCAAAACTCCAGTGAGCTTCAACTGATCTTTTCCTCTCCATACGGCAGCGATCCAGAAAAGGGTGAAAACATCCCTGATAGGTTTACTATCTCCAGGACACAGATGGAGAGAATCACTCTAAATATAAAGAATGCTGAGGCTGCAGATACTGGAGTGTATTACTGTGCAGCTAGTGCCACAGTACACAAACCTATCAGTCTTCCTGTCTGAAAACTCTACAAGGGGCCAGACAAGAGACAGGAACACACCATGCAGCAACACACAATAATACTCAATAATGTGACTGTTTAGAAAATGCTTCCCTCATGTAACTTTGGTGTTCACTTGATAACATTGTAGGCCTTGCAGTTGTTCTACTTGTCATATTGGTAGTTTTTAACTGCAAAAAAGCTTTCTCCTCCCTGAAGCGTTGCCACTAACCCACTCAAAATGGGCATACCTCCTATACTTGCAACATCAGGAGGTTATATACTAAATACTATACCTAAATTTGCAAGCTCTAACTTTTAACCCCATTGCTAACCTTAACTCCACACTTTGAGTAATTAGTGGGGTTCCAAAAAATATAACGTCATACGTCCCCACGTGTTGCTACACCTGTTTAAATAACGTACCTGTCATTTTTCTTTTCATGACATCCTGATAACGTTTTACACTTATAACTTAAAGTCTGTTTCAAACCTTTCAAAATGTCTGCTCTAGTAAGGATTATTGCCCACATTGTCAAACAGGTATCACAGCAATAAGGATCCATGATGTGGTAGGGAACAGAAAAACCAGGACCTTGTTGTTACATTGTTTTGGTTTCTTTGTCACTCTCCCTGCAGTGATTTCGAGGACAGATCTCAGACCTTAGTGCACTAGAGCAGATATTTTGAAAATAGCTTTGAAACAGATATTAAAATTATAAAATGTTCTCAGGATGTTAGCAATGAAAAGACGAATTACAGGTACATTATTTAAACAGTTCTAGTAACATGTGAGGACGTGTAACGCTATATTTTTCATAACCCCGATATATACTCTTTAGCCTGATCTTATACATTGTTAATTTAACTGCACATTTGATTTTCTTTTTCCCTAGTAAAATAGAAACATTGTAATTCTTAAACACCTTGCGTGTCAAAATGAATTCAAAATAAAAATCAAATTAAACTTCTTACCACTTTAAAAAATAAAGAAATGAAAAACTGCAGGCTCCCAACCGTGACATGAACTTACAAGCACTTTATATGTAAGCAGCTTAGCAATGCATTGAAAGCAGGGCTCTTTGGAAACACCTGAACTACAGGAAATGGTGACATCAGGGTTGTGTGCTTCAGATCTGTAACTGAATGCCTCTAGTGTTCATCGCTTCACAGAGTCAGAGCCAGCTCCAACATGCACCACATCTTTCTCCCTTTCTGGGTTATTGTATTTCTGCCCTGTAAGTCTTTTTTAAAAACCAATAAATATTAGATTATCTTTCTTTATACAACAAGTGTGCTGATAAACTCTGTTTTTTTTATTTATTTTTTATTTCTTTTATTAAACTATGAGGCTGTCAGTTTATCAGCACAGTGTCTTTTGGTATATTTTGCTTTTATTAATGATTGGGATCTTTTATTTCTGGTTTTCTGATTTCAAAGTGTATTATTGCTCAGTGGTGAAAGGCTAATTTATAATATTTGTATGTATTTATTTATTTTTATACAGACTCATTTATTTCCCCTTGCTGTATCAGACATTGTTACTTTGTGTGAGAAACAACAATTGTATTTCTTTCTTTCCACAGACGCAGCGTCTCAGTCAACCCTGAAAGTCACCCAGTGGCCCCCGGTTGCTGTAGTGAGCCTGCGCCAGTCTGTAGAGATGAATTGCAACCAGAGTGCTTCTAACACCTACATGTACTGGTATCGACAGCAACACTCCAGTGAGCTTCAACTGGTCTTTTATTCTTCATATAGCAGTGATCCAGAAAAGGGTGAAAACATCCCTGATAGATTTACTGTCTCCAGGACACAGAGGGAGAGAACAGCTCTAAATATAAAGAATGCTGAGGCTGCAGATACTGGAGTGTATTACTGTGCAGCTAGTTCCACAGTACACAAACCTATCAGTCTTCCTGTCTGAAAACTCTACAAGGTGGCAGACAAGAGACAGAAACACACCATGCAGCAACACACAATAATACTCAATATTGTGACTGTTTAGAAAATGCTTCCCTCATGTAACTTGGTGTTCACTTGATAACATTGTAGACCTTCCAGTTGATCTACATACCATATTGGTAGTTTTTAACTGCACACAAAATCTTTCTCCTCCCTGAAGAAGTGTTGCCACTAACCCACTCAAAATGGGCATACCCCCTGTGAAGAAAATGGCAGTGACGTCTTTCAGGAATGGCGTCGCTGGAAAGGAAACTACACGCCCCAAAAGGCTCAGTGTCAATTGGTAGGACGGGGTTACACAGTTTAAAAGGAAGCAGAGCAGAACAATTGGGGTGTTCTGTGATTGTGGGGATCACCACCTGATTGTCCTGCCTGCGCAAGCTTTGGGGAATCTATCCTATCTTCCTGTGTCTGTGGGAAAGCTATAGTAAGTGCTTTACATTTCAGTCGTCGTTAATTGTTGAAAGTTTAGTTTAGCGCGCTTTACCTCTTGTTGAGGCAGCCTTTTTGATTTGTTTTGTTTTGTGTAACTTTTGCGATTTGGTTAAATTGCTGTGTTGTTACTGCTGTCTATGCCGTTATTAGTAGGTGGCCCACGGGTAGCCTGGGGTGCCTGTGTGGCATGACACGGTAAAACTATACTGTGTTACCAAGAGTGTTACTTATATAACCCGGGACTGGTTAAGGCACTGTTTGGTTACTAGCTGCAGGAGCAGCGAACTGCACACCGGTGTGGGGAGCGATCATAGTACAAGAAACTGAAACACAAGACCGTGGTTTTGGGATATTGTTTATTTACTACCTGAACTTGACTCTTTTTTAAAACCAGTCACTGCTGTGGGAGCACCAGTATCCCTCCATTCCTCTTAAGGGATTCAGCACCCATCCGTACACATCCTGGGACTCAGCTGTGGTGGGAACGCTCCCACATAATCCTGGACTTCACTTGCTTGTGTTCCAGGCTCACTCCACCAGAGGGAGCCCAACCTCTACTCACCTGTATTCCTGGCTAACTCCACCAGAGGGAGCCAAACCTCTACTTACCTGTGTTCCTGGATCACTCCACCAGAGGGAGCCAAACCTCTACTTACCTGTGTTCCTGGATCACTCCACCAGAGGGAGCCCAACCTCTAGTCACCTGTGTTCCTGGCTCACTCCACCAGAGGGAGCCCAACCTCTTCTCACCTGTGTTCCTGGCTCGCTCCTCCAGAGGGAGCCCAACCTCGACTCACCTGTGTTCCTTGCTCACTCCACCAGAGGGAGCCCAACCTCTACTCACCTGTGTTCCTGGCTCACTCCACCAGAGGGAGCCCAATCTACTCACCTGTGTTCCTGGCTCACTCCACCAGAGGGAGCCCAACCTCTACTTACCTGTGTTGCAGAGTCTGGACAATCTACAGACAAAGCATGTAGCAACTTGGTCGTCTCGAAGCAACAGAGAGGGGAGAAGAAGTGAGGTAGTTAGTGGCCCGTACAGGGCAAATAAACGCTTTTGATTAAGTGTAAAAATTGTAAATAAAGTTACTACGCAACGAGTTCACTCCAGTCTGTGTGGAAGAAAACACCGGTGTCCAGTAGCACGGGACAACCACTCGTTTACACCCCCTATACTTGCAGCATCAGTAGGATATATACTTTTAATCCTAACTTTGCAAGTTCTAACTTTTAACTCCATGCCTAACCTTAACTCCACACTTAGAGTAGTGGGGTTCTGAAAAATATAGCGTCACATGTCCCCAGGTGTTGCTACAACTGTTTAAATAATGTACTTGTAATTTTTCTTTTCATTGCTAACATCCTGACAACGTTTTCCACTTTTAACTGTGAAGTCAGTTTGAAAGCTCTTTTCAAAATGGCTGTATAGTGCACTGATAGTTTGAGGATTATTGCCCACATTGTCAAACAGGTAACATAGAAATAACGAGCCATGATGTGGAACGAACAGAAATGCCAGAACCTTGTTACGTTTTTTTTTTTATCACTCTTCCTGCAGTGATTTTGAGGACAGCTCTCAAACCCCAGGGCACTAGAGCGGACATTTTGAAAAGCGTTTTAAAACAGATTTTAAAGTTGTAAGTGTCAAACTTTGTCAGGATGTTAGCAATGAAAATAAAAATTACATGTATGTTGTTTAAACAGTTGTAGCAACACGTGGGGATGTATAATGCTATATATTCTGAAACCCCGCTACTTACTCTTTAACCTGATCTTATACATTGATAATATAACTGCACAGTTCTCTTTCTTTTCCCCCAATAAAATAGAAACATTGTAATTCTTAAACACCTTGTGTGTGAAAATGAATTCAAATTAAAAATCAAATTAAACTTCTTACCACTTTAAAAAATAAAGAAATGAAAAACTGCAGTCTCCCAAACGTGACATGAACTTACAAGTACTTTATATGTAAACAACTTAGCAATGTATTGAAAGCAGGACTCTTTGGAAACACCTGAACTACAGGAAATGGTGACATCAGGGTTGTGTTCTTCAGATCTGTAACTGAATGCCTCTAGTGTTCATCGCTTCACAGAGTCAGAGCCAGCTCCAACATGCATCACATCTTTCTCCCATTCTGGGTTATGGTATTTCTGCCCTGTAGGTTTTTTTTTTTTAAAAACCACTAAATATTATTATCTTTCTTTATGCAACAAGTGTGCTGATAAACTCTCAGTTTTTTTTGGTATTTCTATCATTGAACTGAGGCTGTCAGTGTATCAGCATGGTGTATTTTTGTATATTTTGCTTTAAATAATGATTGGGATCTTTTGTTTCTGGTTTTCTGATTTCAAAGTCAATTATTGCTCAGTGGTGAAAGGCTAATTTATAATATTTGTATGTATTTATTTAGAAATTGTTACTTTGTGTGAGAAACAACAATTGTATTTCTTTCTTTCCACAGACGCAGCATCTCAGTCAACCCTGAAAGTCACCCAGTGGCCCCCGGTTGCTGTAGTGAGGCTGCGCCAGTCTGTAGAGATGAATTGCAACCAGAGTGCTGCTAATAACTACATGTACTGGTATCGACAGCAACACTCCAGTGAGCTTCAACTTGTCTTTTATTCTTTATATGGCAGCGATCCAGAAAAGGGTGAAAACATCACTGATAGATTTACTGTCTCCAGGACACAGGTGGAGAGAACAGCTCTAAATATAAAGAATGCTGAGGCTGCAGACACTGGAGTGTATTACTGTGCAGCTAGTGCCACAGTACACAAACCTATCAGTCTTCCTGTCTGAAAACTCTACAAGGGGGCAGACAAGAGACAGAAACACACCATGCAGCAACACACAATAATACTCAATATTGTAACTGTTTAGAAAATGCTTCCCTCATGTAACTTTGGTGTTCACTTGATAACATTGTAGACCTTCCAGTTGTTCTACTTGCCATATTGGTAGTTTTTAACTGCACACAAAATCTTTCTCCTCTAACACTAACCCACTCAAAATGGGCATACCCCCCTAGTCTTGCAGCATCACGAGGTTACATACTTTTAATCCTAACTTTGCAAGCTCTAACTTTTAACCCTATGACTAACCTTAACTCCACACTTAACCTGATCTTATACATTGTTAATATAACTGCACATATAGGAGGCTGTGTTGTCCAGTGGTTAATAAAAAGGGCTTGTAACCAGGAGTTCCCCGTTTCAAATCCCACCTCAGCCACTGACTCATTGTGTGACCCTAAGCAAGTCACTTCACCTCCTTGTGCTCCGCCTTTTGGGTGAGATGTAATTCTAAGTGACTCTGCAGCTGATGCACAGTTCACACACACTAGTTGCCTTGGATAAATGTGTCTGCTAAATAAATAATAATTATTTTTCTTTTTCCCAAATAAAATAAAAACATTGTGATCCTTAAACACCTTGCATGTGGGAAGGAATTCAAATTTAAAATCTATTTAAACTTCTTACCACTTTAGAAAAAAAAATTAAAACTGCACTCTCCCGTGACATGAACTTACAAGCCCTTTATATGTAAACTGCTTAGCAACGTATTGAAAGCAGGGCTCTTTGGAAACACCTGAACTACAGGAAATGGTGACATCAGGGTTGTGTTCTTCAGATCTGTAACTGAATGCCTCTAGTGTTCATCGCTTCACAGAGTCAGAGCCAGCTCCAACATGCACCACATCTTTCTCCCATTCTGGGTTATTGTATTTCTGCCCTGTAAGCTTTTTTTTTTTTAACCACTAAATATTAGATTATCTTTATTTATGCAACAAGTGTGCTGATAAACTCTCAGTTTTTATGGTATTTCTTTCATTAAACTATGAGGTTGTCAGTGCATGTATGTATATTTTGCTTTAAATAATGATTGGGATCTTTTATTTCTGGTTTTCTGATTTCAAAGTCAATTATTGCTCAGTGGTGAAAGGCTAATTTATAATATTTGTATGTATTTATTTATTTTTTACATACACATTTATTTCCCTTGCTGTATCAGACATTGTTACTTTGTGTGAGAAACAACAATAGTATTTCTTTCTTTCCACAGACGCAGCGTCTCAGTCAACCCTGAAAGTCACCCAGTGGCCCCGGTTGCTGTAGTGAGGCTGCGCCAGTCTGTAGAGATGAATTGCAACCAGAGTGCTGCTAATACCTACATGTACTGGTATCGACAGCAAAACTCCAGTGAGCTTCAACTGGTCTTTTACTCTCCATA
>CM060286.1:4847792-4930619 GCA_030684275.1 Acipenser oxyrinchus oxyrinchus | reverse complement strand
GCAGCGATCCAGAAAAGGGTGAAAACATCCCTGATAGATTTATTGTCTCCAGGACACAGATGGATGGAATCACTCTAAATATAAAGAATGCTGAGGCTGCAGACACTGGAGTGTATTACTGTGCAGCTAGTGCCACAGTACACAAACATATCAGTCTTCCTGTCTGAAAACTCTACAAGGGTTCAGACAAGAGACAGAAACACAACATGCAGCAACACACAATAATATTCAATATTGTGACTGTTTAGAAAATGCTTCCATCATTTAACTTTGGTGTTCACTTGATAACATTGTAGACCTTCCAGTTGTTCTTCTTGCCATATTGGTAGTTTTTAACTGCAAAAAATCTTTCTCCACCCTTGAAATGTTGCCACTAACCCACTCAAAATGGGCATACCCCCTATATTTGCCGCATCAGGAGGTTATATACTTTTAATCCTAACTTTGCAAGCTCTAACTTTTAACCCCACGACTAACCTTAACTCCACACTTAAGAGTAAGTAGCGGGGTTCTGAAAAATATAGCGTTACATGTCCCCAGGTGTTGCTACAACTGTTTAAATAACATACCTGTAAGTTTTCCAGTCTGAATAAAGTCACATGAGCAAATTCGATTTATAGTTCTGTCGGTAGCTGACTTGAGCAATTGATACTCAAACTGAATGAGATATTCTGTGATTTAAATATGACCCTCTCTCTTCCTTCCCTCCCCTGCATACACACTGTGTGTGTGGTGGTTGTGGTTTTGATTTTGAACCGCTCTGTGTTTTAATTTAAAAAAAAAAAAGTATTGTGCTTTTACTTAACCTGTGTTTTACCAGACACATAAAGCACTTTTCAGCAATTATTATTATTATTAATAATTATTATTATTATTTATTTCTTAGCAGACGCCCTTATCCAGGGTGACTTACAGTTGTATGCAAAAAATACATATCAAGAATTACAGTACAATTAACAGCAAGATACAAAATACAAAATACAGTGACTGGAGAGTGTTTGTGTTTTTTTCTTGATGACCCTGTTCCAATGTTTTTATCTGCCGTCTGAATTAAAAAGAACGTTAATTATTATTATTTTTTTTTTTACATTTTGTTCAGTGCAGAATCATAGTTTGGCTTCATATTAAAAGTAAACCCAATGGGTCATTTGCATACCAATGCTTTAGTCCACTTCAAGCAGACTAATCCCAAAGAACTGAACAAAACGAGTCTCAACTACATCGTAGTAATCAGAAGATCTAGTTAATTAGTGTAGCTGATCTAATCAAGTGGATCAAGTTAGACTGATCATGGGAACTAACCCACAGACCAGTATATAGAACATATAAACCAGGATCATTTGAAGACTCGTTTTCTGTGCTTTGTCGTGGGAATATAATCAGACCACTTTATTTCCTGCCTCTTTATGTGGGTTATTTACATTATCTTGTTGTTTTTTCTATTGTAATGCTTTTTAACATCAACAGGTCATGACCTCATAGTATATGTCATGTAAACTGACAGTGGAATCTATTGTTCTACAGTTACAGCCAAAAGTTTTGCATCACCCTGTAGTTATTCACTAATTTAGAATGAAACCTGCTGAATAATGTTACGTTAACTTATTGAATTACATGCCACTTTGTAGTTTTCCATATACTTAACAAAAAACAAACAATTGAAATATGTTGAGAGAGGAATTAGGTTGTGGTGAGAGAGGAATCAGGTTGCAGAGAGAGATAAATCAGGGTGCAGTGAGAGGAATCTGGTTGCAGGGACAGAGGAATCAAGTTGCTGCGAGAGGAATCAGGTTGCAGTGAGAGGAATCAAGTTACAGCGGGAGGAATTGGTGCAGTGAGAGGAATCAGGTTGCAGTGAGAGATGAATCAGGTTGCAGTGAGAGATGAATCAGATTGCAGTGAGAGATGAATCAGGTTGCAGTGAGAGATGAATCAGATTGCAGTGAGAGATGAATCAGGCTGCAGTGAGAGATGAATCAGATTGCAGTGAGAGATGGATCATGTTGCAGTGAGAGGAATAAAGTTGCAGCGTGAGAGCAATCAGGTTAGCGAAGGATGGGTCATATGATGCGCTGTTTCAGACAAAACTGTTTCAGATACAGTGAGAGGGTTTAGGTGTGCTGCGAGGAAGGGGTCACACTGTGCGAAAAGGGTCATGGGATATAAAGAGAGCTTGGGAGAAATTTTCTGTTGAGAGCCAATGAAGCATATTTTTTAACAGTTTTTCAAGAACAAAACAACCACACAACATACGGATCCGGATGCCTATTTCAATCACCTGCTTTGTCCCAGTTGCTATTATTGAAATGTATATTGGTAATATGTCATGTATTCCCAAAGTTACCAATGCTACCCAAATGTTACATAACCAAAAATTAAGTATACATTTAAATATGGTTCATTGTGAAAATTGCACCAAATAAATCTGATATTAAAATTCCTGGGAACACTGATATATCTGTGTGCTTTTAAATTGTAATCTATTAGGATCCAGATGATCAATTAGGCTATTTATTTTATTCTTATATTATGGGGAATAGTAACACTAGGTCAGCAAACAATTACCTTAGATTTTATGGAAAACAATAAAAATATAGATATAGGTGGGTTCTTGATTTGAATTCAAATAAGGTATTATATGATTACAACTTAAACTAGGCCAAATACAAATATACCTTTCACACTGCACTTTATTACAGCTGAGAGCTGGCATATAATCTCTTTGTACAATATAAAACTAATCTGTGGATTGTGGTGTTTGTACAGGGGTTGTATGCCAGCAGCTCCAAAATGTCACCCAATGGCTACCTCGCCAGTCAACTGAACCCGATGAACGTCTCGAGGTAAACTGTAACCAGAGCCTTCAAGATGAACATGTACTGGTGCCGGCAGCGGAACTGCAGTGAACTCAACATGCTGCTCTGCTCTCCGTATGGATCAGATACAGAGAGAGGGGACAATCTCCCAGACAGGTTTGACTTACCAGAGATGACAGGGAGAACATAAAACTGATCATCAGCAAAGCGGAGAAGAGCCATACTGGAGTTTACTTCTGTGCAGCTCAGACACAGTGTTTCATAGAAATCTGCTTTTTAATCAAAACCCCCAAACCAGGGAAAGCTGTGTACATCAGTAGGGTGCACAGGTGGTAACGGTCTGTTCATTTAGTAATTTACAGACAACTTACCTGATCAAAGGTTGCCCCCTGCAGGATATCCTGGGATAGTTAAATGTTTTTAAGCAGAAGATACAACAGCTTTCTTTTTGTGGTTAATATTATTGTGAGAATTGAACATGGTGACATTGGAAGATGGAAGCTATAAAATAGAAATTAAAGTGTAGAAACATTTGCTCTTGGTCAGAAAGGTGTTTTTACAAACTTCTAGTTCAATTCACCCACTTCTGATTTGACCACGTCCACTTGCAATCTGACCCTGCCCTTATCCAAACCTGCTCCCCCCCCAATTATTATTATTGTATAATTAATCATTCCTGTAAAGGGAGCTTGTATGACTTTGCAAACCCATCATCGCCGCAGCTCCGGCTGTTAATATCTCATGAACAATATAAGCTGCATTTTCATATTTTATTAAGTTCAAAATTGAACAACACCCTCACTGTGACCTAAGATGGCCGCCTCATATTGGGCTTATTAGCGGTGGAGGTATTTGCTTCATAGTCGATACACAGCTGTATTCTGAAATTCCCTAGGCTGCCATGTTGATACAGCTGCATGGTGACAGTGCCCTTTGACCTCCTGCTGTATTCTTTGATTTTTTACTTTAGTCCTATTACCAGTGTTGCTGCAATCAGTGGTCTCCACCCTTGGTCCTGGAGAGCCCCTCTCCAGCAGTTTTTATAGGTGTCTTTACATCATCAGTGGCTAAAGATCTGGAACACATGTTAATCTTGACTAATTAAGACAATAATTGGTTCAATTAAGTAACTGAGAGATTGGTTGAAACGAAAACCAGAAGCCACAGTAGCTCTCCAGGACCGAGGTTGGAGACCCCTGTGCTACATGGCTTTAATCTCTGGCCATATAAATGACATAGACCACATACTTTAATATTGGGTTTTTATCATTTGTACATAGTTGTATTCTATAATTCTCCCAATCAAGTTCCATTACACATGGTGTCCAGTAGAAATGAACCTTTACTGCCACTTCTTTAACCTCTGAACATATTAATGATACAGATATTCTCCCCTTATCCCTTACATCAGTGGTTCTCAACCCTGGTCCTGGGGACCCCCTGTGTCTTCTGGTTTTTGTTCCTACTGAGCTCTCAATTACTTAACTAAACCCTTAATTGAACTGATAATTTGTTTTTTAATTGATTTCAGCTCTTAAGCAGTTGGAGATTTCAAATTAACTGTATAATCGTATAAGTAATCAGCTGAGAACAATTGAAAGGGTCTAATTAAGCAAATAATTAGTTCAGTGAAGGGTTTAGTTAAGTAATTGAGAGCCCAGTTGGAATGAAAACTAGAAGAGAACCCCTGATTTAGATTATACTGTTGGGGATGCTTTGTATTTGTGTACATCAACAGCTAGATGCATCCTTTTAAATACACCTGCCTTGCAGGTAGATTCACTTTATTAATTGATTTGAGATTGGTCAACCAATCAGGGTCAAGTGACCTTGATAAGCAGGGAATCAATCAAGCCCCAGCCAGTTAAGAACACACCATTTCTAACTATATACAATACAAGCTGCCAAAACACCACCAAAATACACACTCTTTACTAATATTGCACTTAGCCACAGAGTGTCGTTACAAGAGTGTAAACTTCTATAATTAGGTTTTACAGGGAATTTCTACAAGGAGTTATATTTGAGTGCAATATTGTAAAAAAAAAGCTTGTATGAGCAAACCAAAAACAACAACCATATTCATATCTTTCAACCTCTGCGGTGACTATAAATAGAATGTATAAACAGAAAATAACTTTCATAACCTGCGTTCTATTCTTCAGACTGCAGCATTGCTCCTTTTTAGGAGGATGAGCCTAGCTGCCACTTTCTTAATGAATGCTCTGATATAAGGAGGGTGCTGTTTATGGGTCAGTGACGTGTCATTTCCTCCCAGTGGGTTGGTATTACCTGCACAGATACTCTTCCTGTAGAGAGTGAGCTCTGTAGAAATACAAACTGTCTGCCCTGATAGCTCTCAGAGTTTAGAGTCAGACAGCACAGGAAGTTGCCGCTGTGAGCAGCATGGTTTTTGTATAACAGTCTAACGCTGTGGGGACAGGGAGCCACGGTGATACATTCCCATTGACTGGCTGTACAAAAACCTCAGTGTGAAACATAGCAGCCTACACTGCTGAGATTCACCAGCACTGTACCTGCTTCTAGAGAACAAGATGGGGAGCACTTTCACAAATTACTGTATGGAATATTGCTTTTTTTTCTGAAATATAAAAACATTGATGGTTACATTCATAAAGAAGATTTTGATCTGAAGACAGAAATATTGATCTGAAATGTAAGTATTTATTAAGAAATTGTTGAGATGATCGGCTTCCAATTTAAACCAGTTTTATATAATATTTATTTATTTAGCAGACGCCTTTATCCAAGGCGACTTACAGAGACCAGGGTGTGTGAACTATGCATCAGAGTCACTTACAATTACATCTCACCCGAAAGACGGAGCACAAGGAGGTTAAGTGACTTACTCAGGGTCACACAATGAGTCAGTGACTGAGGTGGGATTTGAACTGGGGACCTCCTGGTTACAAGCCCTTTTCTTTAACCACTGGACCACACAGCCTCAGTTAATATTAAAAAGTTATCTGATTTAAGGATGACAAATATGCATATTTTAATACAATATATCTACTTTGCTGGAATTGTCCACATTGATCTATTCTTGTCATTCGATTTGACTATGTGATACTGGAAGTCAGGCTTATTTTGGAAATGGGACTAAACTTACTGTTTTAGGTAAGTTCACTTTCCGATCATTAGAAAAATGTTCACTGTTATAAAATAGTATAAATGTACAAATATGTGCTGAGCACCAGAAAATTATATTTGTAAGGGGTTTGCCTGCTATTTTGTTAAGAAGGAGATAACACTGAAAAAGGTAAATGTATTATTTTTGACCAGCTGTATGCAGTTTATCAATGTGCTAGTTCCAACTATTCTAGTAACTGTACCCTAGGGGAGACATCTTTCTAACTGTACTGGGTAAGTCAAGTTGTTTTTTTTATGTTTTATTATTATAATTATATTAGAATTTATAACAAACAATAGATATGGGGTGAAGGTTAACAGGGCACCCTTCAATAAGTGCTCTGTGTTGTAGTCAGTCTTACAGCACTATGTTAAATTCTTTAGGTAAGAAAAAGACCCTTAGTTAACCCAGAATGTAACCTATACTATACACTGGTTATTATATCAATGGGGGCGAGCACTGTGCAGGCTATGAAGTTTACTTTGGGCAAGGTACCAAGCTGACTATTTTAGGTAAGTCAAACCATCACAACCCTAGACTACATCAAAGACTGTGTTATTAAATTGGATATTCTAAAACTATAGATTTAAGAGTATGTAATAAAAACATCAGGAAGCCTTTTCTAAAGGAATATCTACATGTAGCTCCCTTGTTAGTTTTGAAGCCGTCTGATATGTTTTACACTGATTCCTCACGGCGCAAACACCCAGTATTGCTTTTGGCAAGGCACAAAACTAACAGATCTTTTTGCAATGCAAACTGACCTAGTTGAGGCATCATGAAAAACATCTGCAGGTATACTAGAGCAGTGAATGTGTACATCGCCTTTGTTTCAATGAGAGTCGTATCTGTAGGTTTATGGGTGAACAATCAACAAATTATTAATGACACGAACCAGCTAAGAAATATACAAAATAGCTTAGTCTTTGAATTCGTATTGGGAACTATATCACACTGGTGTTCAAGAAGTGTTCTTTGGTGCCAAGCTGAGAGTTCTAGGTAACAAACCAAATACATTCAAAACATTGTTTTATTAATACAACCTTGAAAGGAACTCTATTACTCCATTTAGTTCAGTTTTAAGTGTACATTTTTTTTTGCACTCAGTTTGCTTACTTTTTAAATCATTATTCATCTGGAAGTCAGATAGAAGGGCTGCATGTTTATAACACAGTGACTGCTTTATTATTTGCAGTATAGAAATGAAATCAAAGTTACGTTTGTGTTATTTTTCTGACGTGTGTCTCCATGTTGAGTCTGTAGTAACCAGGTCTGGTTTAGGTAGAGATGATGTGTTTATTAGACAACCCTTTCACGCTGTGCTCATCCAGTCCAGCTACCTTCGGAGACGGCACCAAACTGACAGTTTTAGGTAAAAATGCTTGCCCAAAAGCTAATATCCCTTATAAAGGTGTACTGTAGTGTACCGTGGTAAAATTGTTCAAGTCTTATTAGTTTACCTTTTATTTAGTGGTCAAAGGCAGTTTTTACCCATCTGTTAAACAATGTGAATCAGCAACCAGCTTACTTTGGAGAAGGAACCAAACTCACAGTTCTAGGTAAGACAATGGAGAGCTGATCTTTCCAATTCAGGATGGAATTATTTTATATATATGTATAGATATATGTGTGAGGAAGTTTTATCCATTGAGGTTAATTTCCTGTTTCATTATCAGACCTTTTTAGCAGGTCTACAATACATTTAGTCTGTTGATTTTTACTGAAAGCCTAGTAGAAGAATAACCTGATAAAATCTAGTTATTTTTCAAACGTATTTTGATAAAGGACTTTAGCACTGTGCTTCTAACCTCCAAGCTTATTTTGGCAATGGGACAAAGCTAACAGTTATTGGTAAGTTATGTGTCTTTAAATACTAAAATATATACAGTATATATTAGGACCTAAACCAAGCGATTGTCTAGTGTTGTACGTATTACAAGGCAAGTCTCAATTATTTGAACTTGCTGTTTGATCTGTAGTCAACGAGGTCTGTTGAAGACCTTTCATGCTTATAAGACAGAGCCTTCACTTTGTGCTCAAACTATAATCCAGCTATCTTTGGGGAAGGCACCAAACTGACAGTTCTAGGTAAAAATACAATATGTATCCATGCCTTGGACAAAATCTGCAAATATATCATGAGACAAACTGACCTATAGCTAGGGAAATCCAATGGTTTCCATTGTTACAAAAAAGGATTTGATTTCAATGTGCTAGAAGTTATAATGTAAGAACAGTTTACATTTTGGCAGCATTTATCAAAGGAATAATTGTGATGATGAACTGAATTTATATGTGATGAGATATTTTTCCAAAGGGTTCCATATATATATATATATATATATATATATATATATATATATATATATATATATATATATATATATATATATATATATATATATATATATATATATATATATATATATATATATATATATATATATATATATATATATATATATATTGTACCTAAAAACGCCTTGCATAGAATATGCTGCTTTGTTTAAGAAGCATTTTAAGGGACATAAAATGTGAAAATAAATGCAATTTCAGAATGAAAGGGAAATATAAAACAGGTGTAACAATAAGTGTGATTAAAACATTATTTTATGAGCTTACTAATTAAGAAGACATTAGGCACAGAGCCTGAATTGATGTTGTATGTAATTTAAAATGGGGAGCATTATTTTGTTCCTTTTGAAAATCATGTTTAATGCCTACATAAAGAAAATTACCATAACAGGAGAGAATTATTTTATTGAAGCTGCCTGTCATTCAGTCTCTGTACTGTTCACATAACTGACTGTTGTTTGTAGATATTCACATGCATAATGCTGTATTAAAGATTGACATGGCAGGCAGCACAAACCCCACCTGTATTTAATGGGGAAGGCAGTTTTTCTGTAGCTCTGAACCAGTGTGAACAACAACAGCCCAGCTTATTTTGGAAAAGGAACCAAACTCACAGTTCTAGGTAAGAAACTGATGCAACAGCTAAATACGTTTGCAATTATTTTAAATAATGCATATTTATTCAGAGGGATTTCTAGTGAAACATAATGGGCCCTGGTTTGTGAATATTCAAGCATATGCAAGTTAAACATGAGTGAGTGAGTTTGCAGAGCAATGTTGCAGTTCACCATGATTTGCTTTTTCTATGCTATAGTGTTGATTCCAACTTGCCCGTCTTTCACCTTGTGATTTATGCATCCAGTATAGAAATTTAACATTACACATTTTCTTGGTAATTTTGGTTTCCATGCTTATACTATTGACAGGGTTTTTATCATTATTTATCATACCCAATAGGTGTTTAGCTTGCTTTGCTACCAGATGTACCACAATAAACCTTGCCTTGGCAGTCAGCCCAAAGCCGCTCTGTGTTTAATGTACAGGAGGCAGTTCTTCAATCGCTGTTAAATAGTGTGAACACTGAGCCAGCTTACTTTGGAAAAGGAACCAAACTTACCGTTTTAGGTAAGAAAGCAAATATAATGTATTTTGTATTCAGCTGTAGATTTTTAATAATGGTGTCATATCTCGTTTTTATTAAATGTTGCCATAACTAGTGTGTTATCCAATTAACATCACACAAATTAGCCCATCCGGTCCATAACATGTATCATGACTTTCATATTGTGCCTTTAGTATAGTGGTATACGCCTGGTATCACAAGCTTCATATTGTAACCTTTTTATAGTGTTATATAACTGTTTGGAGAAACAAAGTCAGTATAGACTGCTGTTGGATGTTTGTGGAAAGTTCTGTTGATGTGAGAGTCCTTTAGTAATGTCCCTGCCAGTTAAACTATGTTGTTGAATCCTCAGTATGTAGATCAGGGCACATTCCAGTTACTGTAGATACGGTGCACCTGCAGCTGGTGGTTTTGCTATAGCTGAGAGACGGTGTGTAGTAACAGTGAACAGTACTTCGGGGATGGCACCAGATTAACTGTGTTAGGTAAGAGACCACCTTGAAAGTCAATGATCTGAGGCACGTATTTTTTATTATGCATATGTTTTTTTTTTATTATGTTCAATGCTGTTCTTTGACGAAGGTACCAATAATAGATACAATTAAAAGGCTGTTAGTTTTGTTAAAGTCGTGAAGCATTGTGTTCTGGAAATTCACCCCAGTACTTTGGCAAAGGAACAAAGCTGACTGTTCTGGGTAAGAAAAGTTTTTATGAGCTTGAATACTGTTAAGTGTGACATTCAGAGCATACATGTAGATTCAGCCTGTACTGGGCTTTGAAAACTGCAGGTGTTGGTTTTGGCAGAGTCTTTCAGTGCTGTGTTCAAACACTTCACCCTTGGAGTTTGGCACAGGAACTAAACTAACTGTATTAGGTAAGAAGGGAATACTCTCAAATCAACTATATAACTATTTACTTAACCTAATGATTGAAGCTCATTGTTAGTACAATCAGAATTTCTTAAAGACTGTATGCTTACTGTATAGCTCTGTATAAACCCCACTCCTCTAGTATTGTAGTGGTAGTTTTATTACAGTAGATACTTGATGTGATTCAGGCAGTGTACTGTACTTTGGAGATGGCACCACATTGACAGTTCTAGGTAAGGAATTCATGTTTTATTTGGAGAGTTTGCAAGCGTTTTTGATGTGGTAATATATAAATAGTTTTTTTTTTTCATTTTATTTAATTTAGTTATTAAGAAACATCATGAGAAGATTGTGCATATATTTTAGGGTTAGAACTTTTCAGTAAATTGTAGACCAGCATACAACATATTCCTATATAGTCCCACAGGGAATAAAAGACAGATATCTATATACTCACAATCTTCAATAATGAAAATAAAATGCAGAAAGAAACCTTTAAAAAAGCAGAACACTGCTAATATTAAAGCAGGTACATTTGGATTTATTTTTGTACTGCTGGAAGTTTTTTAAAGGCACCATTGTACCTTTGTCCTCCCATCCATTCATCTGTCTAATGGCTTAGGTTAGGAAACTGCTAGCAAACTCAGAAAAGTACAATTTATCCCATGTCTCAGAAAGGTAGTTTTTTCACAGTCGCTTAACACAGTGTTCTGTAGATGTGCAATACTTCGGTGGAGGCACCAAACTTACAGTTTTAGGTGAGTAGAAAGAAAATGCTGGAGATCAACAGGCACCAGAAGTTAATTAATGAATGTTTCAATATCCACCATATTACAGATATATTAGATTGTGCAAAAATACAGTTCCAAGTAAATTACTGATGGGCAGTATTGAAAGCAAGTAAAATAAATCACTGTATACAACCAACATTGAGCTATCTAGCATCAAATAACATTCTGTGGTCTTGATTAATATATTTAGTTTTTACCAGGTCTCATTTTAGAAATCTTACATTCATTCAAATCCAAATTGTACCGTTCCAAATTACATTGCTTTGCTAAACAGATTCAGAGCTTGATCTAAAGAAAATGTTTTTTTTTTCAATATCTGCTGTTAAGTATAGATTTAAACTTACTTCACTCATGAGGATAGCGTTATTTATGGAATAACTACAGTACAATAACGGTCATGGTGTATTCTCTAGAAATACCACGCATAAACCTATTGTCAGAAGCACCAATGCTTTCTGGTAGGAATTCAGAAATAAACAAGAAATAACTGAAGATTATTGACAAAGCCTACATTAAACAAGTTGGTTATTTAGGATTTGGAAACTTTTGGATGCCTTTTTCCTTTCTGGAAACGTTGTGCCAATGGCTTTTAAGGTTTCATTAAATCATTTTATTCCTGAACAGAAAAAAACACTAATCAATGTCACTGTAATCGAGCTTTTGAATTAAATTCAAAGTTTTATAACTTCACAGTGAGTATTTCTTCTCCTTTCTTTAAAAAAGTGTGCAAATGATACCTAATTAGCTTTGAATGTTTATAATAAAACAATGTCAACTGAATCATTTATCACTCTACTCATAAGGTATGTGTTATGGGATGTGCTACTGCAGTAGATAATGACCAAACCCTTTCCAAATCTAGCCTACAGTATCTAGAAAAATAATCTTAATTCATTTAGTGAACATTGTGTAAAGGGGGTTCGAAATTAAGAACACAAAAAAAATGAAGAACACAAAAATAAAAGTGTATTGTGACTTTTTGTTACTGGTGAAGCAGAATTTTTTTTAAATAAATCTGGAGAAAAACTGCCATGAAAGAAAGGCCTTTTTTCATTGTTTATTACAAAAACAAAAAAACAGGTGAAAATAATTGCAAATAATAGGTTCTGTGAAAGCTCAGAGGTAACAAACAGAAAGCAATGTGATTAACTGCAGAACACACAGCTACTGTGTGAGTTTATTAAACCATTATCTCTCATCTGACCCCATTAAATAGAACACGTATATTGTTATTAAACAGTTTTCTGTTGACTTGAAACCATTTGGCTAAATGTATACACAATGCATTTATTATTAACATAACCCCATCCAACTCATGTCAAATATTGGCTTTTCTTAGTATATTGGTTTACTAAAAAAAGTTTACTAATTGTTGACAGTATGCCATTGATATAATAGGATCATCACTTATCCTTTCTCTATTGTTCTTGCAGCTTGGCTAAGCACTTTGGCTGTAAGAATAATTAGACATCCAGATTATTATTTTTTTAAATCCAGCTTCTTGTTTAATGCATTTTAAACAAAACTAATCCCTAAATAGATACTGCCTTAAGCAAACACTTTGGGTAGTACCTCCGCTAGTGTGTTCAATTCTACTCTCATTTCTCTTTGTCAGAGCATGACATTTCTGGACCATTCAGCACATCAATGTACAGAAGCATTTTCCCCTATTAACAACATTTTAGCTAATGTATTAAAAGTATTGATAAAGCACCCAACCCATATATGCATTTAAAAGGCTCTTGAAATGGTCAAATGACCTCCTGTCATTTAAAACTTTTCCTGTGTTCTCAATGTTTTGTCAACAGAACCATGTTTTTGTTTTTCCTAAACTCTTGGCAAGAATATTGCAGTGTTTTAATTATACTGTCATTTGTCTTGCTTAGAAAAAGACCCAGTTCCCCCTAAACTTCACATCCTCGAGCCGTCGAAGGAAGAGATTGTGCAGAAGAAGCGGGTGACCCTGGTGTGTCTGGCCACTGATTTCTACCCGGATCACATTGAAATCACCTGGAAGATCAATGGCAAGAACAGAGAGGACGGGGTTAAAACAGATGATTATGCTATCAAGGACAATAACACCAACACATACAGCATCAGCAGCCGGCTGAGACTGACTCCGAGACAATGGTTTAACCCCAAGAACACCTTCACCTGCGATGTGAAGTTCTACAAAGAAAATGATAAAGCAATATCTATTGTAGAATATATCAAGGCTAAAGATGGTAAGTATACTAAAACTACAATTAAAATAATAACAAAACATACTCCTTCAATTATTTGTCAGATTACACATATGCGCATTGACTTGTGCTGATCATTCACACACACATTCCTTCATGTGCTGATACGCATGTCAGCTGTTTTACATACAAAAGCCCTGTAGACTTGAGGCTCAGTGTGAGACTCTGTTATTTTGACGCTTCAGTTTTAAGCAGTCTCAAACTGAACGTGCATTAATGGGTTCAATAAAACCCTCTCGCCTGTGACTTTTTTTATGTTCTTATTAAAGAAAATACCTTTCATTGTGTTTCATTTGGCATCTATATTCCGAGTGCCTAACTGGATAATTACACACACTTCAAAGAGGTGCAGTGTTACCAGTGTTCGGGCTCTTATAAAAGTATAACAAAGCCTAGTTAAACCATTTTAAAGCATTTGAATAAAACCAGGGTAAACTATAGCAAATGCATAGTATAAACATGGGAAAAACATGGGAAAACTGCAAAACTACCATGGTACATTTTTATATGGGAAGCACTTAATACATGCATTTTCAAATGTTAAAACATTATTCTCTTGTTGTTTTCTGAATTATAGTCATCTATTTGGAGTGCAGATTTCATGTCATATTACAAATAAGATTTTAAACAAACTTGTAACTTGTATTTTCTGCTTTATTACAGGCTGTGGCATGACTCAAGGTAAACATTTTGTCTTTCAACACATTAGAGTCATGTAACCCTCCTATGTGTTGCATTTTGACTGGAATCACACTGACTCTAAACATAATGGTGTGTACATCAGACTAATGAAATACTAAACTTGGCAGAATTCAGATGTTCTGTATGTTTGCCATAAAAATCCTGGTGAAGAAAATATAACATATTAAATGGGAATCTCAGTCAAAGACCCAGAACCTGCTGTCATTTTATTTAAATAAATAAATAAATACCGCACGTTCACAATGAAAAATCTTTTGTTAAGTTCTGGGTGTAAATTCAGGTTGGATATTGTTCAGAATAAATTGCATTAAACACAAGGCAAGTTGTTGTTTTTTTAAAGCAATGAAGAATAATGCATCATGACCTTACCCTAAAACACCTGGACTTACATTTTATACACCCTCATTACTTCAAACTAATGTAGGAAGAAGTAATGGCCTTAAAAAAAAACACAGTAGCTAATTTATACATCAAAATAAAAAATGATGTCGTATTTTCATAAACTCTAGAAATGTATACAGTAGTCTAGAACTGTGTCTTCTGGTTTTCAATGAGTTCTCAATTATTTAACGGAACCCTTAATTTAACTATGAATTAGCTTAATTGGACCTTTTTAATTGTTTTCAGCTAAAACAATTGGAGATTTCAAGTAAACTATACAATTTTATAAGTAACTTGAAATTGGCAACTTTTAAGGAGCTGAGAACAATTAAAAAGGTCTAATTAAGTACATTGTTAGTTAAATGAAGGGTTTAATTAAGTAATTGAGAACTCGGTTGGAATGAAAACCAGCAGACACAGGGGTCCCCAGGGCCAGGATTGGGAAACCCTGCTCTAGAATACAGTTGCTATTGTAAAACAAAAATGCATTGAACTAAATGCAATAAACAAGGTTTATTTAAAGATCAGATACCTAGGATTCCTTAACTCACAGTTACTTAGATAGCTGACTTGGGCAAGAAGCTGCTCTTGAAATGTCTCTGTCCCAGCTGATGAACCAGTAGGGTCGTAAAATATGTGAGAGCTAAAGGGGTGCCATCCAATGCTTTCAAACCCACTATGTACCTCTTATTAGCTTAATTGCCATTATTACATAGCAATCAGAAAGAAAGAAGACAGTCATTGTGATCTTTTTGATGTCCTAAAGTGAAATCTGTGTACATGGAAAAATCAACCTAGTGGATACTCATTTATACCAATTACCTGGCACACCCCTAAAAAAATATATATATTTTCTTATCTTTTTTTTCAGACTCCTATCAGAAGAGTTCAGCGGCAGCAAAGTTTTCATACACACTGTTCATTGGCAAAAGTGTCCTATATGGGCTGCTGGTGGCAGTTCTTGTGTGGAAATTTAGGGTAAGCATGACTTTAAAAGCTATAATAAACTGGCATCAGAATTTAGATGATAAACAGACTCTGTGTATACAATAAGAAAAAGGAATCATTATTTCTTGAAATAAATGTTATTCAGTTTCCAGTAAATCTTACCTAATATATATTGCCATCATGTCCTAGGTCTCAGATTTTCCTAAATGGAAAATAAGGTGAATTACATTTTTTTTAAGTAGTTAGTAAAGAATATGTATTGCAGATACACTTCCAGTCAACTTTGTAAGGTCGTGTGATGGAAGTTGACATTGAAAACATAAGAAAAGCAGTGATTGGTACTCAAATGCGAGCCAATGCGTATAGCTTCTGGGAGCTTGACGTCTTTTAAAGACAATACATTTAGAATGCTTATTTTTTTCTGGAGAAATATATATTTTTAGAAGGAGTCGTTATTTAAAGAAACACTCTGAATTGTTTTTCCTACAAGGTGCAGCTAACCTGTGTCGGATGTTTTCGATTAATGAAAATTGCAGCATGGAAAAGATTGCAAGAGCCAGTTTTAATGTTTACAAATGCTTTAATAAATACCATTAAAAACCAAATACACATTTAACATAATACATGTGTCTTTATATAGAAAAATGTGAGCTCTACAAAGTGATGTTAACCCATACTGTGCTAGCTAAATGGAGTATGTTCGACTAGAGACGGTGATGGTGGAAAGGGCAACCGTAAACCATAAGGAACCAGGACTAGCATAACCATGAGCACAAAGCTAACAATATCTCATTCTTGATTCTGCAACAGCCTTCACCAAGTAAAAGCATCAACTAGAAGGGAAGGGTGCATTGGAACCAGCGAACCAGAAGAGACACTGCATTGCTTCAGCGCTAAAATAGCATTCTGCTTTGCATTGTTGTTCAGTTCTAGCAGTGATGTTGTTCTTTATAACTAAAGTGCTCATTTTAAGCGACGAGACTCAATAAGGCTCACAGTTGGCTTGCTGGAAAACTCTTAATATTTCTACAGCTGTACTGTACAATTGTTTTCCAGAGTTTTTTTTTTAATTTTATTTTCAAGCCAATACATTTTAAAACATTTGAAACTTGTTTAACTTTAAAATTTCTTCTTACTTTTTTACACTCAATACACATGATAAAAGGTGTATTTGTAATGTTAGCAGTAGCTTTGCTTAAACCTCGCTTTTAAGACTTGGATTTGATATTATCAGGAATTGATTTCCATCCATATTTGTATTATTGAACACAGGAATGAAAATATTCCAGAATGTGCTGTTTAGCTTTCCAGCCTCTACCAATTAAAAGTGCTGGAATTAGTCTTCCATCTAATTAATTGCATCCTTAAATAAATATTGTAATCCTTAATATAAATGTATTTGCTGGAAATAATGCTGCAGAATACATGACTTTTATCTAGATAATACTTTTGTATTCATCCATCCTTTGAATTATACAATGCCTACTGTACTTGCATAATAAAATGGTTTAATGTATTCATGTTTATGTTGGTTTGGTCTATCATAGCTATTTCTGTTTGTATAAAAGTACATATGAAAGAACGTATGAGTTCTAGTCAACTTGTAATAAATAGGACCCATACTCAACTGGCAGCCTGGGCATCAGTTCTGGCCTGCAATGACCGATGAATGGCCCCAAAGGTGACCCACAATTATAAAAACAAAATCTCTATGTAATATCCAAATGAACCTACTCTGAACTGGCCTTCCAGGCTGGCCACAGTCTTTATACACACCTGTATAGTTCACCAAATTGAATGATTTATTGTTTACTTGGTCAACCAATGAAGGTGCCAGTACCCTCCATTCCAGCCACATTCCTACAGGGCTGGAATGGAGGGTGCCAGGGAACAATTTACCCAATATCTGCAACTCGATCTGCACAAACAATGTGACAGGGTAGCCTTGCCCTGCCACTCTGAGCACTAGAGGACATGATTTTAGAGCAGCAGCACATGGTACAGGATGAGTCCAGACAACTCTAAATGGTATTAGCAGATACATGTGCCTGTGGCAGGATAGCGCCGTGGTTCTGGGTAGAAGGAGACTCAGAGACAGAATGCTGCAGTGAAAGCACTGTATGTTCACGTTTATTAACAAACACACAATAAACAAAGCAAAGAATAAAAGAAAATAAATACTTCCTATTATCCAAACAAAACACAGTCCTTTCTTCCAAAATAAATTATTATTTATTTCTTAGCAGACGCCCTTATCCAGGACGACTTACAATTGTTACAAGATATCACATTATTTTTTACATACAATTACCCATTTATATGGTTGAGTTTTTACTGGAGCAATCTAGGTAAAGTACCTTGCTCAAGGGTACAGCAGCAGTGTCCCCCACCTGGGATTGAACCCATAACCCTCCGGTCAAGAGTGCAGAGCCCTAACCACTACTCCACACTTCTGATTGTCCAGGCTGAGCAAAGCCTTCACTGGACGTATGTGAAAATAGTGTATCTCAGAGGGAGTCATAATATTGTATTATAGTTGCTTTATTAATGTCGGGGATTATAAATGAACAATGTCAGTGTGTCTAAAACACCACAGTACAGTTCTGCACCTATGCTATACAAAGTACATCAGTGAAAATTACTGCAAAACAAAGCACAGTAATACAGTCACTGGCAATATAAAGAACAGCACTCCAGTTGCTAGCGTACTTTTTCAGTCCATGCCAAAGTAATCAGACAGCTGTTTGTTTTTTTTTTGTGTGCACTGTAAGCGCATGTGAACCCGATGCAGAAATGCCATTAAAAAAATAAATAAATAACAACAACAACAGTGCACACACAAGCACAAACTCGGGCCTCTTTCTGCTGGAATTATATTCAAACTGTAATCAGGAGAGTTGAGTGGAGACTAAGGACACAGACAGTGGTGGGTTTATTATTATTTGTTTATTTAGCAGATTATTATTTGTTTATTTAGCAGATGCCTTTATCCAAGGCGACTTACAGAGACTAGGGTGTGTGAACTTTGCATCAGCTGCAGGGTCACTTACAATTACGTCTCACCCGAAAGACGGAGCACAAGGAGGTTAAGTGACTTGCTCAGGGTCACACAATGAGTCAGTGGCTAAGGTGGGATTTGAACCGGGGACCGCCTGCTTACAAGCCCGTTTCTTTAACCACTGGACCACAAAGCCTCCTAGGTGTAAATTGCCAAGCCGTATCACTGCTGCTGATTCCTCGGGATCCTTGGATGCACAAGATTATTTTTAGGCTCGGCAGAATTTGATTTTTATTTTTTTTTATCATTTCGACATATAATATCGATGTTTATTTTTAAGGTCTTGTTTTCGATTTTTATCGATTAAAATGTTCGGTTGTGTGAAATGAATGGGGGGAGTTCTTTGGAATGGCCTGACAGCACAGCACGTACAGATCGGGTGGAAAATCCACAGCTGCTTCTTGTGTCTCATTCTTCCCAAACATTCTATTGAAGTCTGGGGTATCTTTGCTTTTTTTCTTTCTTTCAAATGAGACTTACTGCTTACTACTGTTCAGCAATACGATTGACCTGTCGAGTAATTTCTGTGTACAGACTTTTGCACCTTTTTAAATTCGAGGTCAGGGCATTCACTGCAATATTCCTCTAGAGATTTTCTTTTGCGACCCATTATTGAGATAAAACAACACATTTGGTTTTCATTACTGTACAGATGCTCTTCCTCAACGTAATGAATGCTTCATAAATTCCCTGAAGCTCCAGTCCGCTGCAGGAAATTGGTAGACTGTGAAAAAAAGCAGATATCACCTTTACTCCACAGTTGGCATTTTCTATCTGTGAACTTTAATAGTTGAACACAACTGTTTTAAACTTTTAAAATGTCAGATTATTTTTTAAAATCTATATTTTACATTAAAAAATATTTTGCTGATGTACGTTACAGACATAAATCATGTCATAGTAACACTTCTTACTATGACATACCATTAAATTAATTAATATAATAGACTGTATTTTATGTCATTATATCATTTAATCATAGTGGTTAACATTTCCAGCCTGTTTATAAAGGGTAGTAAGGTGAAGTTAAATTTCTAAACACCGGGAACTGTATATTATTTTCCATTGTACAAATATTAAAATAAAATGAATAAATGCATTCTTTTGTATGACTAATCATGCATTTATCGTGCAATTTATTTTTATGTGAAATTATATTCATGTTAAAATGTGTTATCGTAGAACAGGAGTTTGTATGACCCCTTCAAAATACAGTTCAGAGGAAATCATCTCTATTTTTGTAATGTTGTAATATAGTCTATATATGAATATTGAAACTGTATTCATTATTTTCGTTAATATATGTATTACACGTATATTGTATGACAATCAAATTAGCTTATTGGATTTAAAACAAACATGCATGCAAAATAAATACAATCACATTTCATCTGCAGTGCTATTCGCCTCTGCTGAATTATTATTTACTGAACCCTAATCACAATGACAGTTAGTACAGCTCTTATAAATAAGGCCCTGTGAAAATCGAGGATTTTTTTTTTTTTTTTTTTTTTTCACGGCAGTGTCACGGGTAAAGTGCCGCATTTTGCGGAATGTGCACAAATAGATAAATGCAAAGTTCAAAATCAAAGTTATTCAAGCACTTTACAGTATCGTGAAACGGTGTTGTAATTAACAGTCTGTAGGTAAAGTGTACTGCAAGGACAGCTTTCAGTTCTACGTCAGATGCATGTTCACCATTTAGGTCTTGCAAAACAAATACAATGTGTAACCCATACTGATCTTGGGCATCAGTCGACTCGTCAGTGTGACCACTGACAAGCAACCAGACTGTTTTACCAATTCCATAATATCCTGCTTGCGATACTCGATGTCTCAGCTGGGCTGATGAAGGAATCACTCCACCATTTACTACACTCAGCCTGAAGAATTTACGTAACTTTTGGTTGTCCAATTTTTCAAGAGGGATATTTGCGCAAACAAACACGGAAGTCACTGTTTTTTGTTTCTTTTCAGTAAAGCAGTCGCAGTACTGCTCTGGATTTCCGCCTTTCTCTTTTGGTGAATACTTGAATCTAAATGCCTGTCAACAGCCGATTCTCGGTAGTGATCTACAGTAACATTGCAGGACGTACAGAAGAGCTTACCTCCATCGCTGTGTAAAACTCCTTTTTATAGACATCCATTTTTTTAAAGTTTTACAGTGTGTAGTATTTTAATTTCCCACCTAGATTGCATATAGTGACATGACAATCACTGCACAGCACTATGTGCTTGGCGAATAGTACATGCAGGCACACAGCAGAGCTGTACAGTTTTGTTAATGTGATTTTTTTGGGATGAAATACAAATAATAATTATGAAATAATGTATTTTTATTTCTTAAGAATATAGAAAAAATCGTGGTATTGGGCTAATTTCACGATTTCCGTGCAGTCTGTGAAATCACGATTTATACAGGGCCTTACTTATAAATGTTTACCATAGAAAAATGCATTACAAAGTTAACATACAAACATATTGAAGCAGGAAGATATGGTAAAACATATTAAAAACATGGTAAATACACAGGACTTCTATTGGCAAACTGCAAAATCACTGTGCAAATTTACCATGGTAACTTAGTTTAAGGGAGCCTACATAAACACTGAAGTACTTGCTTACCGTTACAGTATGATATGATCGACATTTTTTAAGCAAAAAGTAAACATTTGTCAAGTAGTGATTTCAACCCCATACAAATATAAATTATAACAAAACATTTTGTTTTTTAAATTATATTTATTTTTTGCTAAAAACACATTTAATTAAATATTGTCTTATACAGTTTATAACATCCTGTATAGAGTGTTTATAGATGCATTATTGACTGTTCATAACAGATACTTAAATAAAAATTATCATTTTATAAGCATGTATAATTTCACTTGACAGTTTTTTGCAGTTCATAAAATGTTCAATATTCTGCAATATTCTATAGTATAAAGGGCTATAAATATACAGTCAATTTCTATGAACATCTGTAGATATCAATAAGGTACAAAAAACCCCTAACAAGTAAATAACACCCATGCTGATGTGACACACCTGTTTGTTCAGTTCCAACTCTCACTAAACAAAGATCAAAAGTGTGCTTCAGCTGTGTGCTGTGCTCTCCCCCTCTTCGGAAACTGTAGCGCTTCCTGTCTTTCCAAGCTGCACTCAGAACCAAGGTGCAGAGGAAGTGGTGAGTCTGCTCTGGTGCTTTTGTGCTGCTTGTGTATCGCTATGAGGGGAAAGAAAACCTGCGTTTGAGAAGTAGGTCACCAAACCACAGCACAAGCTGACATGTGTTAAAGATAAATGATATATACTTAAAAATGCATTTAAACAAATACACCCTCTGGCAGTCTTATATTAACAAATGTCAAAATACACTTTAAGTACTGCAGTGGTTTTATTTTGGTAGCAGTCCTCCAGTTGGTAAAAAAATAGCCTTGTGGATAATATGAAAAACATCCCTACGGAATACCAAATATATTGAAGGGCAAACTGCAGGGTGCATTGATTGTACGAGGAGATCTCCCTTTGGATAATATCTGACTCAAGACTTGCAAGGGAGACTGTTGTCTTCCACTTGGTGTGCACTGTAGAAAACTCTTTTAACTGGTTTCACAGACCCTGAAGAACACTAATCTTGGACAATTCAATGTTACTTAGGCTAAGGTGTTCTGAGAATAGGGCTGATCATGGTCTGTGAAACCATCTGTTTAAAAAACATAAAGCAAACATCCTTGAATAACATGCATTACACTTGAAAATTGAAAAGGAGTGTGCAGAGTAATAAGTATAAACAAGTAACCATAACGAGTCTGTCCATTATTTCTTCTTGCTAATTATTCTACCGAAAATTGTCGTTAAGGCAAATGTAGGGGGTGAGCGTTGACTCAGGCAGGGGTGAAATTACAGATGCAGGTCGGTATAAGTTTATGTGTACTCTTCAGAGGAGCCAGCCAGGTTCATGAAGTATATGAGCAATGTCCAAATGAGATTTTTTTTCCTGTATTAATTCTAACAATTAATAACATTACAAGAAACAAGGACCAGGGGTCACAAGTGGAGATTAGATAAAGGGGCATTCAGAACAGAAAATAGGAGGCATGTTTTTTACACAGAGAATTGTGAGGGTCTGGAACCAACTCCCCAGTAATGTTGTTGAAGCTGACACCCTGGGATCCTTCAAAAAGCTGCTTGATGAGATTCTGGGATCAATAATCTACTAACAACCAAACGAGCAAGATGGGCTGAATGGCCTCCTCTTGTTTGTAAACTTTCTTATGTTCTTATTAATAAAATAATCTGAACAGTGCAAATACTGTAACCTGGCCAAAACAATAGAAAATACATTCTAACCTTACACAGGCATTATTGTAGAGGGAACACGTGAACCACGATATTTCCCCTCAGGTATTATTTGTGCATGGTTATTAAAAATGTAAAGGTGAAAGGGGGGTGATCGTTCAAACTGGGGTGTTGACTCGGCTGAATCTGGTAATTGTATTTGTTTTTTTAGGACACATTGTGGTTTTAGCCCTGCCGATATTACTTCTCCAGCACACCCTTGTGTACATCATAACAAAACAAAGAGTGGTGACATGGTATGGAATAAGTTACTGAGCCACAGTGTTGATGCTGAATCAATGGGATCCTTTAACACCCTACCTGACAAAGATCAATCAGCTTATAGAAACTGAATGGTGAATGGCCTCCTCTCGTTTTCATTTCATTTTCTCGTTCATTAATGTTAGTCTCATGTTCTTAAAAGACTTGCTATGGCTTTCTTAAGAACTGCTAAACTTGCTAACCACAGAGTTTTGCAAAGGCAACGTTAAAAACATGTTTTAGTTCCGGCCCAAATATGGTGAAATAACTTTACATGTGGGTGCAGAGAAACCGTTACGCACAGATGTTTGTGTACAATATCTCAGAATTGGTTTGTGACTCATTGCAGTCTTGTTAATCTTTTCTTTAGATCACAATGTTCTTCTAAAAAAACACACACACTGTTTTATTTTACTGAGTCTATTGTTAGAATTTTTTTGTACATTTTATATTTTGTGATGAGAAAGATTCTTGGTAATCCTCTTTGAATATAACTATTTTGCTAAATGATTCGATTTTGATTCTAAAAGCAATACAGTAAAGACAAAGAACTCACAGCTTGAGAGATGTGAATTCATGTTTTAATATAACAACTATAATCAACCATCAGATAGTTCTCTTTTTATGGAATTGTACTGTTAGTCAGCAAGATATGGTAGTAAATTAATGTGGAACTGTCTACAAGGGGACTATATTGACTATGTTGACTATTTTGATTCACAGTTGTGTCAAGTACCCCCTTCTGGAAGCTCATGTTATCACAACCAATTTGATATAACTGGAAATCAGAGCATTCAAACAGGTATTCTCCAGCCAGTTGGCAATGATATTGCATTGCTATTCATATTACTTTATCAATGCATCCTCCAAACAAGGTCTTTGGAACATACACTGATTATTATTATTATTATTATTATTATTATTATTATTATTATTATTATTATAAATTAATGAAAAATGTGTTACATGGTGTTACTTTTCCATGATTGCTAAACCATGATCATGTTTTTACTCTGCATGATGCTGTACTCTTTGATTCCACTGCAGGGTGATGTTGTTATGCTTTTGATGGAGACATTGAAGCAGAAATACATTCAGGAGAGCTGAATGAAGGTTTAGGTTATATTCTTGTTTTTACAATATAATACAATTCACAAGGATCCCAAAGCGCTTCACACAAAACATGAACAATTAAACCATTACATTAAAAACAGTCTAATGCAAAGTAAAGAATAAAATTGAAATAAAAAAGAGGCAAAACATGTGGTTTTAATTGTAAAATTAGAAAAACATAATTTAAAAAAGGCCCTTCCTCCCGTGTTATTGTATTCACCCTTGAATAATCAGCAGCACCGCATCCTGTTTTCTAGAGCCCCTTTCCTACCCGAGTCCCGACTGCCCGGGTCACAATCCTGCGTAGTGTGAAACCACTTACCCGGGGCTTACTCGGGTCGGCACCGACCCACCTCAGGATGTGGGTCAACGCGCTTTGACCCTGGTCGAGTGCAGTGGCATACCATCAGGACCTTCAAGGTATTCTCTGCTGACCAGACAGTGCCAAGTAAACCGTCAATCAAATAACATTACGTTGCTTCACTCCACTTCACTTATACAATGAAGCATACTACTCTAATTATTATTTGTTCATTTGTCTGACGCCTTTCCCCAAGATGACTTACAGGGTTTACTAGAGGTTTTTTAAGTCTAGGGGTTTCCTGAAGGGTATGTGATCAGCCAATAAGAGATCTGCATTTCCTCCTGTGGCAGGATGGCTTGCAGTGGTGAGGTGTGGTGACGTCATGGACCAAGAAGTAACTGAACCAAAACAGTAGATGGGCGAGTGAAAGCTGAAACGCTACTGCGGTCAGCGTATTTATTAACTAAATAAACAAAAACAACAGATTTAAACAAATAACAAAACACAAAGCAAAAATGCGTGATGGCCAAACAAATAAACAGAAACAAGTATATTTTAAGTATAGCAATTGTTTTGCTTTCTTTTGCTTTCGCTCGCTCTCCCGTGTTCTCCCTTATTCCCCTCTGTACACTTTCTACCCCCCAGCACGGACAGCTTATACTCTGGCCGAGGGGTTAACTTGCTGTTAATTATCTTATTACCCCTCGGCCACAGTCTGCATGCGTTTGGTAAGGATGCGTGACTGTCAGCTAGTTAAATAATCAGTAGCTGATCAGTCACGCTTCCTCACAGGGTTTTAAATATAAAAAAACAATAACAAAAGACGCGGCGCTTTTATCTGCGCCGCAAACAAAAATACAAATACAGTGCACAAATATATATAGGGGCGGGACACTCCGCCACACCTCCGCATAAGTCTAAAACAATGACCAGATACAACGACAGTTGAGGGTATTCTCCGTTTCAGTTGAAGGGCTTGAGTGAGTTTAACCAATAGGCGAGTCAAAGAATGTCCTTTTTTTTAGACAGGCGACCAATCAGGAGTGAGCAGAGGCCGGCCATAAATGGATGTGATGACTCTGCTACCCCAGTCCATTTTGTCACGCCACGCCGCTGGTCGAGTGAGACAAAATGCATGATGGGTGTTCCTAAGCGGACGAAGTAACAAACAGCCACGCCTGCTAGAAGGTTTCACTTCTGCAAGGACCATTTTTCTGTTTATTCTGTTTAGAAATATTTCTGTTGATTGAGACACACCATGAGCCAGATTGCAGCAGGGAAGAAGAAACATTTGCACTCATCAACCTTTGGTTAGAGAAGCTGAAAAGATGAAAGGATGGTCATGTGAACATTGCTGCTTCGGGGGCATTGCGTTCGCACATCGTGTACTTGCTTCTGTCACCCAGGTCGACCCTGCTTCTTCAGAAAGCAGTGTGAAATCACATAGCCGCCAACCCTCATGACACTGGGTTGAGACCCGGGTAGAGCATGCCAGTGTAAAATGGGCTTAAGAGTGTGGTTAGGAGTAAACAGGGTCAATCATTCCTATAGGTAACTGGGTGCTAATCCATTCACACTCTTATAAGTTACAAGCAAATCTTAAAATCAATTCTGAACTGCACAACATTGACCAACGTATTTCAACAGTGGAAACACTTCTTCATTTCTTTCATGATTTTGTTAAAGAGTGGTCCTTGACTTGCCCACAATTGCCATGACAACCCATGTGACCACTTACAAGCTTCTCTTCATAGGAATTCCTTTGCACCAGTTTGACTTATATAATGTAGAGGTGCAACATTCAGAATGTATCAGTGTGTGAATCATTGTACAATGTTTCATGATTTCCTATTCTGACATGTATATTCTTTTAAAAAAACGGGTAACTTGTATACTTGGTTATATAGCCTCAGGTCCACATTTTGCTGATTAGATTTTCAAAAGAGTATGAGAAACACACACCCTTTGTGTATCTATAACAGTCTGACTGGTTCTCTCTTCTTATTATTTGTTTATTTAGCAGACGCCTTTATCCAAGGCGACTTACAGAGACTTGGGTGTGTGAACTAATCAGCTGCAGAGTCACTTACAATTACGTCTCACCCGAAAAACAGAGCACAAGGTTAAGTTACTTGCTCAGGGTTACACAATGAGTCAATGGCTGGGATTTGAACCGGTGACCTCCCGGTTACAAGCCCTTTTCTTTAACCACTGGACCACACAGCCTCATCAGATCTGAGTGATGTCAGCAGAGGAAATGACATGTGAGTTTGTGTGTGACAGTGATGCTGTGTGGGCACAGAGAGATCTCTTTATGCTGCCTGTACAAAACCCTCAACAAAGAAACCGGAAACCTGCACTGTCTGAGCAGGAAACCTGTTGATATCTTCAACAATGAGATGATCTCTACAGAACCTTGCTGAGTGTTCATGTTGCCGCTGTGAAGGACTGCATGCACCAGGTGTGGCTCCAGAAGTGGTACCCCAGTGCTATGGGATGTACGTCCAGATCAAACATGTCTATTTGAAAGAAGGTTCCGTGTCATGCCTTGTTGGGAGGTGGCCTCATGCTGTTTCTGTTTCAGGTGGGTTTCCGAGGTCTGGGATCTCTGCTGGCTCACATCCACCCCCCTCCCCCACCCCTCTGGCGAATGTTATCTACAGGACAAAGAACAAATAATCATGTCAAGCAACTTTTGATTGTATTTTTGAAATGTGTGTCCAAAAGAGAAAGCCACAAAAGCTGTGAAATAACGACTTAGCAATATTGTTATAATATATTGTAATATATTTTTTCAAATAACATGTAAGTAAAATTGAAAATAAATATATACTTTATAAATAAAAAATATATATGTATTACAAACCTGTTATACATATATCATATATACAAGTCTTCCTACAGAACTGTAGCTTCAACAATTCTGATCCTTATGTTCGTCTACGAACAGATTTAAAATACATTTAGGGATGGTATGGAATTGAACCTGTTCAACCTGCGCAACCTGCTGTCTTCCTTTTGTTTATTTTTTTAATTACGGTCTGATTCTGTCTTACCTTTTTCAATTAATAGAATCTAATTAATAAAGAATATATACACACTAATCTAACAACTACCTAGTCTATATTTAACTTAATATTTTGTGTTGCCTCTGCTTAACTGCCCCTTGGCTTCTTCCAGTAAGGCCTTTCTAAGCTTTCATTAAATATTATTATTATTAGTTTATTTAGCAGACGCCTTTATCCAAGGTGACTTACAGAGAGACTAGGGTGTGAACCATGCATTGGCTGCAGAGTCACTTACAATTACGTCTCACCCAAAAGACAGAGCACAAGGAGGTTAAGTGACTTGCTCAGGGTCACACAATGAGTCAGTGGCTGAGGTGGGATTTGAACCGGGGACCTCCTGGTTACAAGACCTTTTCTTTAACCACTGGACCACACAGCCTCCTCCCTATTGTAATACAGTGTGGACGGTGGGTCAGTGTTTTTGTAGGGTGCTTTTTATTGTGGGGGTCTATCAATGTGGCCTTTCTGGCATCCTCTGAATGCCTTCATTTTTTAAATTTTGTTTTAAACTATTTAAGGCAAAAAAATAATAAAATAAACATGGAGTAATAGTGTGCGTACACTTAGCAAAAACGTGCCCTTGGGACTGACGCCTGTGGGCCTCGCTATGGTAGTATAGGACAGTACAAATGTCAACAGAGTGAGAGGAAAATTTGCTTCCAATCGTCATTTAAATCATTCAATCCGGATGTTAATTGCCATTGATTGGTAGTCAATTGAAAGGGTGAGAGAAAGGTAACTTTTCTTGATTTGAAATTAGTAATAGGCCTGTTTTAAAGGAAACACAGATATAGGAACACCCTGTTTCCTGGAGGGTGCATGAGTTAGACCTCCTGTCTTTATAATCCAAGGATTTCAATTCATCCTCTGAGAGTTTACACATGCATTTGTAAAATGTAATTTATTTTTATGTTATGTCATTTTTTACTGAGTAAATATTGTTATACATTAAATACATTAAACATTACATATGTTTCTTAATTGTTGAGAGAGTCATTGGTTTCTTCTTGATTGTGAAGAGGGCTGACTACAAGGTAGAAGCAATGTTAGGTGTGTGGGAGTGACAGAGGCTTGTGAGTGTACATGGTGGCATGGTAAAGACTCTTAGGAATTGGTCTTTTAGTAGAGTCTGACTTTGATACGCCACTCAGGCGCGCAGACTTATTTACCAGACCAACAACCACATGACAATACCAGCAATAGAAGAGCACAGGCCGACATACACAAACTGGAGTGTAAACAGAAAGCAAAACGTCAAAACAAAGTATAGTGGGTAAAACGCAGCTAATAAAACAAAAGCTGGCCAAACAGCGTCCGAGCACTGCTCCTGCTATAACAGAGGTCCCGCTCCAGACACACACTCAAACAGACTGTGGCAGGATTAGAAATCCTTTAAACTTATCCCTATTCTTCAGTACCAAGGATCCCGGTATACACACTGTGATCCTCAGTTGCACTCATGACCCCGGTTAGACTCGCGGTGGTCTCACACTTGGTTAACTCACTCTGGATTTACACACAGTCGTGCCGCTTCACAGCCAATCCATTCACTGACCTGCAGCCCGCTGAGAACAAAGAACGGCTCTCCAGCTCCTTTTTAAAGCATGTGGCCTGGGTTTATTGATAATCATGAACTCAATTAATACCTGGTCACATTCCACACTTGTCCTAATTAGAAAGGGGAATCCAACCCCAGCCCTGCCATGTCCAGCATAAACTTACATTCCAAGAAAAGTTATTTATAAAGCCAATAAAAGGGCAGGCCTCAGCCCTGCCACAGAGCACAGAAGGTGTTTGAAGTCAGCTTTAAACCACAGTGTTCATATTCGAGAAGGCACAAAACTGACAGTTTTAGATAAGAACTTTATGTGTTTAAAGTTTCTACATCATAAAATACTGTAGAGCATTGTTACAAATAATAGGTTACTATTTTACAAATAAATATTTGTAGGAAACCTTAACAAATATTTTCTTTGGGACTACAAAACAGTTGTATGCTTCAAAGATAGTTGCCATGAATCTTTGTTGGTTCCAAACCAATCATTACACATTATGCCAAAGCATTATCTTAAAGATATAAAGCAATTGTACTGTAATGGTTTCAAACAAGTAATATAACTTTGACTGCAGGAAGGAACGGTTGTTTCTTGCTATGTTAATACCATTAACCGCTGTGTTCATCTCAAACTTTGCCTTTTGAATAAGGCCCTGTACCAGGCCCCTTAGGGTACATCCCCCTTGACTGGCCCTGTTGCAGATTTTACTATTCTAGCAGATGTGCTGTTTTTGTTAGTGTCTTGCAGTGCAGTGCTCTGGTTATAACCCATTGGTTTTGTTAGTGTCTTGCAGTGCAGTGCTCTGGTTATAACCTGTTGGTTTTGTTAGTGTCTTGCAGTGCAGTGCTCTGGTTATAACCCACTGGTTTTGTTAGTGCTTTGCAGTGCAGTGCTGTGGTTATGACCAATGCAGTTTGGTGGAGGAACAAAACTTACCATTCTAGGTAAAAACCTGAGTATATACTGGAAGACATTTTATTACAAATATTGTTTTGTTGAAAGCTGCGATAGGGTATCCTGTAGTTCATAGTTGTACTGTGTTGGGTTCAGCAGTTTTGTGATAGTCTTGTAAAACTGTGCTCAGCATATGAGCCGTTCTTTGGTAGAGGAACGAAACTGACAGTTCTAGGTAAGAATTACAAAACGTGGTATCATTTTTGCTTATACTGTATATACAATGTACATTATGAAACAGTTTAACACTGGAATCAAAATCATTGTATACTTGTACACTTTTAGTTCACCTCAATATGTAGAAATGAATTCACTGTACAGAGATGCACAGCAACAATACGAAGCAGTGGAATCTGCCTGTAAAGAGAATCTTTACCTCTGCTCATGAGATCTAGTTTAAGTGTTCAACTTTGGCCAAGGAGCAAAACAGTTTGTTTTAGGTGAGTTAAAAAACAGAACACAATTCTATAGAGAATGTATACCTAATGCATTAACATGTGCCAGTTGAAATATTGTGTTTTGATGTTGGCCTTTTATAAGCTATTATTATTATTATTATTATTATTATTATTATTATTATTATTATTATTATTATTATTAAGTTGGGACAAGCAGGAAACTATTTTTTTTTATCTATCTTTTTTTTATTTATTTTTTTTGTATTCCCCCATTTAAGTAAGTTATTTTAAAAGGACATTGCTAAAATAAATGCCATCCAAATAAATCAGGATTTACAAGTACATAAAATAAGAATATAAGAAAAGTTACAAATGCAAGTCCATTCAGCACATCAATGTACAGAAGCATTTCCCCTATTAACAACATTTTAGCTAAAGTATTAAAAGTATTGATAAAGCACCCAACCCATATATGCATTTAAAAGGCTCTTGAAATGGTCAAATGACCTCCTGTCATTTAGAACTTTTTCCTGTGTTCTCAATGTTTTGTCAACAGAACCATGTTTTTGTTTTTCCTAAACTCTTGGCAAGAATATTGCAGTGTATATATATATATATATATATATATATATATATATATATATATATATATATATATATATATATAATTTATTTCTTAGGAGATGCCCTTATCCAGGGCGACTTACAATTGTTACAAGATATCACATTATTTTTATATACAATTTGTATCTCTCTCCTTTGTAGCCTACAGGTGAGAAGTGCTTCAACTAAACAGGGTGCAGAATGTGGAAACTTCACAGTAAAGCCTGATAACAGAAATGTGTTCTTTATTGCTGTATTGCTTTTGCAAAGAAAATTGTGAAATACTGCGTTTAGAAATATTTCTTTTTAAATAACAGTTGATGGAGGACTTAGATGCCGCTGTGTGCAAATTAAAATGTTTAAAACTAGTGCAGGTCTGGCTTAGATCATAAATTATAGGAGTATGGACATCTCAGAGTAGCTCTAGGTGGACTGTAATACGCAACACAACACTGCCACACACATGCAGAGACATTAGCAGTGGACATGTTTTGAATGGAAGTAGCACTTCCTCCAATGCAGGCCAGTTTTACTGCAGTTATTGACATTCCTGATCTGCGGGTAAAGAGAGAACACCGACCAGGAGCTCCAAACTACTCATCTGATTGTACTGTTGCTGTTTTATGGAGTGCCATGTGTAAAAAAATGTATTTTTTTTACAGATTTAACTTAAATCTTGTTTTTTTTCCCCAGATTTCTAAATGTTGTGAAAATAAATAAATGTTTTAAATGTGTACATTCAGATATAATTTATGAATCTAGTTACAAGATTTAACATTTAGCTAAATATTTAACTAAATATTAAATCTCTTAACAAGATTTAACATTTAGCTAAATATTTAATTGGCCAGCTAAATCTGGAGTTTGTATGCAAATGAGCTCAGTCTGCTTTGTGCTTTTGTGCGATTTGATTGGCTCTTGTAATGCTAATCGGGAAATATTTCAGCATTACAAGACCCAATCAAATCGCTTGAAAGCACAAAGCGGAGTTCATTTGCATACAAACTTTAGATTTAGCTGGCCATACCAGATTACCATATTAAATATAGCAATGTGTAATAAAACATATTGAAATCATGGTAAACCATAAGTAAGCATTGTACCTAGAGAGATAATATAAATCACAATTAAAATAATGTCAAACCATGGTACACTACAGTAAACTGTGGCAAATGCATAGCATACGCATGGGAAAAAGCATGGAAAAACTGTCAAATTTACTGTGGTAAACGGAGGTAAAATGAGTGTGGAAAGCCTGTAATGAATATTTAATTTTCTTGTGCTTTCTTTTGTAGCATTACCATGTTTTGTTAATAAACAGCTTGCCAAAAATTTTACTTTTGTCCTTGTGGCTTTTTTTCCTTCTGTTAAGTTTAATTTTTATTTTACTTAAGGTTCAATAAAAAAACTTTTTGTTTACTTGTGACTGCTTAAGCCCTAGTAAATGCTCACAAAGTAGATTTTATCAATTTATTTATGACCAAAAATGATGTACCAGCACTAGAAGGGTAGCTGCTGCAGAAAGCACAGGCTGCTGGGAGATGGGCTCTGTTCTCAGTTACTGTACATTTCCTTAGTACAACAAATTGAACATTCAGCCTCTGGGAGCTGCAGCCATGCATTGACTGAATTGATAGTAGCGTGTATATTACTGATTCAAATGATTTCGGCATCACGACCCACCCATGCAATACTAAGTGCTAATTAGTACCAAAAAGCAAACTGGGCTTGGTTTGTTACATTGTTGCATGCAGTGCAGAAACTAATGTCAGCAAGAGAGCATTCTGGGTATGGTTCCACAGACCCGTGTCACACCTGCAGCAACCCCATCTCCCACATCCTGCATTAGCATTGGGAGTGGGGAGGGGGAAAAAAAAACACATCTATCCAGAATCATTTTGGTGATGAAAAACTAAAACTGTTATCTTTTCTGTGTGTAATTTCAAGATCCTCCTTAAAATTGTGACGCTGTCCCAACATCAGTTTTAAGACGGTGGGTCAGACTAGGCTCTTTCAATTTGGACATAAAATGGTCATTTAGGTAGAGTAATATCAATAGAAAACTCATGCATTCATAATACACTGGACATGTTCCTCCCCTGACAAACACCACAACTTATACTGAAGAAATACATTAAGCTTTGAGACCTATGTCATCTTATGTATGTAAGATGATGCGTGCATAATGCAATAAGCACTGTAGTACACACTTTCTTCTTTATTCTCCATGTTTTTATTCATTTGTGAGGATCTGGAACCAACTCCCCAGTAATGTTGTTGAAGCTGACACCCTGGGATCCTTCAAGAAGCTGCTTGATGAGATTCTGGGATCAATAAGCTACTAACAACCAAACGAGCAAGATGGGCTGAATGGGGCCTCCTCTCGTTTGTAAACTTTCTTATGTTCTTATGTTCTTATTACATATTGCATTGTTCAATGCTTTTTACCATGTAATCCTGTTTGGCAATACAATCATTTGTTACCTACGGTGACAGAGCAGGGGGAGGATGTGTGCAGTGCAGAGACTCTGCACATGGGTGCACGTGTATGTGGGTGTGTGGACATTGTGTTTAAATTGTTGTGACACGATGGCTCGTGTGTTGACGTCAGGCCAGGTAACAGACAGAAATGCATTGTTGCGCAGGTTTATTATAAATAAAACGATTGAAACACAAAACACTGAACAAAACAAAAGGCACGATGGCCAAAACAAAACAGCATGCGTAGCAATTGATGTTATTATTTGTTTTTAATTCTCCTTCTCTCTCCCGTTCCTTTTCCCTGAACACACCAACCCAGAGTGTCCCTGTTTTATGCAGCTGTGCCTTGCTCGATTGCTTGTTAAAATCATTTAATTTGAGCAGGCACAGTCTGCATGTGAACTACATACAAACATACAAACATAAAATACGCACAGGGGCAGGGCACCCCACCACAATTGTGTTTCATTGTTTAAGTGATGACTGGTTAATTGAAAAAAAAGTGTGCAGTGGGATAGCTGCGCTTGGGTGCTGTTTTGTTTTGTGTGTTTAAGTTTGTAGTGTTAGGTTTAAAACCTTCATTTTGTTCCTGTGTTTTGTTTGTTTGTGTTATTAAAAGTGTGCCAAGGCGCTGAACTGCAATACTGTCTGTGGGTGTTTGCTATTTCTGCCGCTGGCCAGACTTGACCGGCAGTCACGTTATCACACTACCAAGATGCAATGGTATTACAAGGGCAGCTCCAGTGGTATGATCCATTGGTACGATGGTACCACAGTGGGAACGTGTTCATATTTTGACATGTCGATGGTATAGCCAGTGCACTCTGTAATTCAGTGTCGTGCTATATCGGTACCAAACTGTGCAGCTAGATTCTTAGGATAAAGTACTGGGATTGTAATGGGATCATAATACGATTGTTCAAACATGTCTATAAAGGGTGTTTTTTTTTAATTATTGAACAGATTTCCTATAGATTACAGTAAAAGGCCTCGGAACGTCTGATTCATGTTTCGAAATCTACCCTGATTCAATGTTTTTCAAGTCTGTAGGTTTAATTTACAGCTAATAAAATAACTGGGAGGTTGCTGTCCCCCAGTCAAGTCTGATTTAACTGCTGTGTTTCAGAATGGGATCAGAACATTTTTCTGTGTAGTTAAAACTTTTAGAACCTTTGTCACAGGCACAACTAATTTAAGACCTGTGTGGGCGGTTGTGTTTTTGTTATTTTCAGTTGGAGCCTTTTCACTGCAGCATTTCTTAGAATAACTAGTCAGACCGGGCTCAGCACATTTTGCTAGGGTGTTGTTTTCATGGTTATGCAGAACAGCAAGTGAGGAGGATGTGGTGGAGCTGATCGCAGCGAGCTGCTTGCCTCTCTGCGTGAGGGGTAGAAATGAGGTGCTCTGAAAGCAGGTCATGAAACCACAGCACATGTTCTGTGGGGTTACAGCTTGAGAGAAGGACGGGGTGGTGAAGATGCTGTCAAAGTTAAGAGTGTAAACAAGGTGTCTTATTTCCAGCACCCTAAAGTGATCTGCAGATACCGCAGCTGTTTTGTTGGTTTAGATTAGGCCAGGGACTTTGATAACAGGTGTTAAGGGTATCACAAACAGGCATGCTCTTATCTTTCATTATTACAAGTCCTTGTTGTTTTTGCAGTTTGCCAGACATCATTTTCTATGTGCTGCTGAAACACAGGAAGTAACATGGGTTTCACCAGAGAAAATTAAAGTCTTGAAAACAAAAAGATAAACCGCAAAATAATAATGAACTTCTGCCATCCTAACGAGAGGTACTTTGTTAAATCAATGACATTTTGACTACAAGTCTTCAATGTCTTATTTGAATTTTAATGTTTATTTTAGTATTTTTAAATGTACTACCACTGAGTGTTTTATTCTGCAGTTACCGGTATAAAATATTTCTAAAAGCCTTGGCTTTAAAACTCTCAAGGTAGATTCATCCAATTGGATCACAGATAGCCATGCGTTTTTTATAACACACCTTTAATGTGTATTTAAAGTCAGGCAGTTATACAGTCAGGGATTATTACATGTGCAGAATCATCACCAAAATGCAATTTGCAACAATGTTAGAGAAAATGCATTTTTAATGTTACGAAACAATTAAACTATGCACAGTCCTCAAAGGATTCAAACTCATGCCTACATTGTTTACTACAGTATTGTACCAATTATTTTACCCCCCATTTAGAATGTCTAATGATGTTCCTTCAGCACAGAAATCCCCACAACAGCTCAGGAGGAGTGAAGGTGTGTAGGGATCCTCTGATCCCACGACCATGCAAACATTAATCCTGAACTAGCTTACCTAAAATAACATTACAAATGTGTGATCACTGCTTAGCAGGTCTGTGAAAATAATTGAGTGGATCTTACTTCTTGCTTTAGTGTGGCAAAAACAAAATCTAAAAAAATACCAAATGTGTTCCGTACAACAGGGAACCCCTAGTTGTTCTTGTTTGTTCATCCATCCCAATCCCTATTGGAGGATACGGTGCAGTATATTGCATCATCGTACTCGTCTTTACAGAGATGATGTTGACTGTAGCAGCACCTACTGGTGGTACTAGACACTGACAGCTGAAGTGGAACATACAGTATTGGTGACAGAGTGCATTTGTTATCTTAAGGTGCGTTTTCACAGTCTAAGACGTTGATTCAAGTTGATCCAATCTATTGGAAGCACTGTTTTTATGTCAAATAAATTGGATCAAACTTGATAGAGTAAGAGTAACTTGGACATGATGCGTCATGTTCCTCCAAAGAAATGGGATTGGTCTAGCAGGTCTGTTTTCACATCAAACTTCAGACATCAGGCTCTATATCCAAAAATATGCAAATCACGATTCTAAAAGAAGTGCTGAACAGCAGAAATATAGCTATCAAAATGCCACTCCACAAACAGCTGTACATATACATGTGGCTTTCTGAGCTTGCTCAGGGAATAGTCAGATGATTATATACTGTATTACTATTGCCAGGTGTGGCTGTTTGGAATTGGGCTAGAGAGGGAAAGAAGACTCACAATGCAGATGTGGTTTTGTACAGAATGGCAGTGTTTGAGCTACTTCTGTGGGTGCTCCCTGCACAGTAATACACAGTTAACCTGTACAGCTATAGCCAAATGTTTTGCATCACCTAGAATTTTAGGATTGAGACATCATTAAAAAAAAAAGTATAAGAACATCATTTTTTATTTAACATCATGTAATCAAAGAAGCTACAAAATGATATCGCACAAGTCTACCGGAAGCCATAGTAGTAGTGTAGTATTTCATGTTAGATTTCGAAATGTCACATTTTTCTATTTTTGCCAGTTTTTCATCAAGTATATTGAAAGCTGCAAGGCAGAATGTAATTCAATATGCTAACGTCACATTATTCAGCAGGTTTCGTTCGACTTAATGAAGCAAAATTAGTTCATTCTATAGCGTGTTGCAAAACGTTTGGCCAGAGCTGTAGATTCCGGAAAGAAAATGGAGCTGGACTGGCACTGGACACACTAGATTGACACTGAACTGACACTAGACTGGCACTGGACTGACACTGGACTGGCACTAGACTGGCACTGGACTGACACTAGACTGGCACTGGACTGACACTAGACTGACACTGGACTGACACTAGACTGGCACTGGACTGACACTGGACTGGCACTGGACTGACACTGGACTGACACTGGACTGACACTGGACTGACACTGGACTGACACTGGACTGACACTGGACTGACACTGGACTGACACTAGACTGACACTGGACTGACACTGGACACACTAGACTGACACTGGACTGACACTAGACTGGCACTGGACTGACACTGGACTGACACTGGACTGACACTGGACTGACACTAGACTGACACTAGACTGGCACTGGACTGACACTAGACTGGCACTAGACTGGCACTAAACTGACACTAGACTGGCACTGGACTGACACTGGACTGGCACTGGACTGACACTGGACTGACACTAGACTGGCACTAGACTGACACTGGACTGACACTGGACTGGCACTGGACTGGCACTAGACTGGCACTGGACTGACACTAGACTGGCACTGGACTGACACTGGACTGACACTAGACTGGCACTGGACTGACACTGAACTGGCACTGGACTGACACTAGACTGGCACTGGACTGACACTAGACTGGCACTAGACTGGCACTGGACTGACACTAGACTGGCACTGGACTGGCACTACACTGGACTGACAGTAGACTGGCACGGGACTGACACTGAACTGACACTAGACTGGCACTGGACTGGCACTAGACTGGCACTAGACTGGCACTGGACTGACACTGGACTGACACTGGACTGACACTGGACTGACACTAGACTGGCACTGGACTGACACTGGACTGACACTAGACTGGCACTGGACTGGCACTGGACTGGCACTACACTGGACTGACAGTAGACTGGCACGGGACTGACACTGAACTGACACTAGACTGGCACTGGACTGACACTAGACTGGCACTAGACTGGCACTGGACTGACACTAGACTGGCACTGGACTGACACTAGACTGGCACTGGACTGACACTAGACTGGCACTGGACTGACACTAGACTGGCACTGGACTGGCACTGGACTGACACTGGACTGACACTGGACTGACACTAGACTGACACTGGACTGACACTAGACTGGCACTGGACTGACACTGGACTGACACTAGACTGACACTGGACTGACACTAGACTGGCACTGGACTGACACTGAACTGACACTAGACTGGCACTGGACTGACACTAGACTGGCACTGGACTGACACTGGACTGACACTAGACTGGCACTGGACTGACACTAGACTGGCACTGGACTGACACTAGACTGGCACTGGACTGACACTGGACTGACACTAGACTGGCACTGGACTGACACTAGACTGGCACTGGACTGACACTGGACTGACACTAGACTGGCACTGGACTGACACTAGACTGGCACTGGACTGACACTGGACTGACACTAGACTGGCACTGGACTGACACTGGACTGACACTAGACTGGCACTGGACTGACACTAGACTGGCACTACACTGGACTGACACTAGACTGGCACTGGACTGACACTAGACTGGCACTGGACTGACACTAGACTGGCACTGGACTGACACTAGACTGGCACTGGACTGGCACTGGACTGACACTGGACTGACACTGGACTGACACTAGACTGACACTGGACTGACACTAGACTGGCACTGGACTGACACTGGACTGACACTAGACTGACACTGGACTGACACTGGACACACTAGACTGACACTGGACTGACACTAGACTGGCACTGGACTGACACTGGACTGACACTGGACTGACACTGGACTGACACTGGACTGGCACTGGACTGACACTAGACTGGCACTGGACTGACACTGGACTGGCACTGGACTGACACTGGACTGGCACTGGACTGACACTGGACTGACACTAGACTGGCACTAGACTGACACTGGACTGACACTGGACTGGCACTGGACTGGCACTAGACTGGCACTGGACTGACACTAGACTGGCACTGGACTGACACTGGACTGACACTAGACTGGCACTGGACTGACACTGGACTGGCACTGGACTGACACTAGACTGGCACTGGACTGACACTAGACTGGCACTGGACTGACACTAGACTGGCACTGGACTGACACTAGACTGGCACTGGACTGACACTAGACTGGCACTGGACTGACACTAGACTGGCACTGGACTGACACTAGACTGGCACTGGACTGACACTGGACTGACACTAGACTGGCACTGGACTGACACTAGACTGGCACTGGACTGACACTAGACTGGCACTGGACTGACACTAGACTGGCACTAGACTGGCACTGGACTGACACTAGACTGGCACTGGACTGGCACTGGACTGACACTAGACTGGCACTGGACTGACACTGGACTGACACTAGACTGGCACTGGACTGACACTAGACTGGCACTGGACTGGCACTGGACTGACACTAGACTGACACTAGACTGGCACTGGACTGACACTGGACTGGCACTGGACTGACACTAGACTGGCACTGGACTGACACTAGACTGGCACTGGACTGGCACTGGACTGGCACTGGACTGACACTGGACTGGCACTGGACTGACACTGGACTGGCACTGGACTGGCACTGGACTGAGCACTAGACTGGCACTGGACTGGACACTGGACTGACACTGGACTGGCACTGGACTGACACTAGGACTGGACACTGGACTGACACTGGACTGACACTGGACTGACACTAGACTGGCACTGGACTGACACTGGACTGACACTAGACTGGCACTGGACTGGCACTGGACTGGCACTACACTGGACTGACACTGGACTGGCACTGGACTGACACTAGACTGGCACTGGACTGACACTAGACTGGCACTAGACTGGCACTGGACTGACACTAGACTGGCACTGGACTGACACTAGACTGGCACTGGACTGACACTAGACTGGCACTGGACTGACACTAGACTGGCACTGGACTGGCACTGGACTGACACTGGACTGACACTGGACTGACACTAGACTGACACTGGACTGACACTAGACTGGCACTGGACTGACACTGGACTGACACTAGACTGACACTGGACTGACACTGGACTGGCACTGGACTGACACTAGACTGGCACTGGACTGACACTAGACTGGCACTGGACTGACACTGGACTGACACTAGACTGGCACTGGACTGACACTAGACTGGCACTGGACTGACACTGGACTGACACTAGACTGGCACTGGACTGACACTAGACTGACAGCTGGCACTGGACTGACACTGGACTGGCACTGGACTGACACTGGACTGACACTAGACTGGCACTGGACTGACACTGGACTGACACTGGACTGGCACTGGACTGACACTGGACTGACACTGGACTGACACTGGACTGGCACTGGACTGACACTAGACTGGCACTGGACTGACACTAGACTGGCACTGGACTGACACTAGACTGGCACTGGACTGGCACTGGACTGACACTGGACTGGCACTGGACTGACACTGGACTGACACTAGACTGACACTGGACTGACACTGGACTGACACTAGACTGACACTGGACTGACACTGGACTGACACTGGACTGACACTGGACTGACACTAGACTGGCACTGGACTGACACTGGACTGACACTGGACTGACACTGGACTGACACTGGACTGACACTAGACTGGCACTGGACTGACACTAGACTGGCACTGGACTGGCACTGGACTGACACTAGACTGGCACTGGACTGACACTGGACTGGCACTGGACTGACACTGGACTGACACTAGACTGGCACTGGACTGACACTGGACGGACTGACACTAGGACTGGCACTGGACGCACTGACTGGCACTAGACTGGCACTGGACTGACACTAGACTGGCACTGGACTGACACTAGACTGGCACTGGACTGACACTAGACTGGCACTGGACTGACACTGGACTGACACTAGACTGGCACTGGACTGACACTAGACTGGCACTGGACTGACACTGGACTGGCACTGGACTGACACTAGACTGGCACTGGACTGACACTAGACTGGCACTGGACTGACACTAGACTGGCACTGGACTGACACTGGACTGACACTAGACTGGCACTGGACTGACACTAGACTGGCACTGGACTGACACTAGACTGGCACTGGACTGACACTAGACTGGCACTGGACTGGCACTGGACTGACACTAGACTGGCACTGGACTGACACTAGACTGGCACTGGACTGACACTAGACTGGCACTGGACTGGCACTAGACTGGCACTGGACTGACACTAGACTGGCACTGGACTGACACTGGACTGACACTAGACTGGCACTGGACTGACACTGGACTGGCACTGGACTGACACTAGACTGGCACTGGACTGACACTAGACTGGCACTGGACTGACACTGGACTGACACTGGACTGGCACTGGACTGACACTAGACTGGCACTGGACTGACACTAGACTGGCACTGGACTGACACTAGACTGGCACTGGACTGACACTAGACTGGCACTGGACTGACACTGGACTGGCACTGGACTGACACTGGACTGACACTAGACTGGCACTGGACTGACACTAGACTGGCACTGGACTGGCACTAGACTGGCACTGGACTGACACTAGACTGGCACTGGACTGGCACTGGACTGACACTAGACTGGCACTGGACTGACACTAGACTGGCACTGGACTGACACTGGACTGACACTAGACTGGCACTGGACTGACACTAGACTGGCACTGGACTGACACTGGACTGACACTAGACTGGCACTGGACTGACACTAGACTGGCACTGGACTGACACTAGACTGGCACTGGACTGACACTAGACTGGCACTGGACTGACACTAGACTGGCACTGGACTGACACTAGACTGGCACTCAGCCAGTAGAACAGAACTGGAGCTGGAACCACTTTCTATTCCAATTCCAATGGAAGCACAGCGTGTCCACAACTGAAACATAGACAAGAATGGATTTGAAATACTGCAAATACTTTTAGAGAATTCTGTTCATGCTGAAGCTTTCCGCAGATCACACTGTTCAATCTTATTATCAACTATTCCTGGTTTTATTCAAATAGCAGTTATATTACATATGTATTTTTGTGCATTAATTACTACAGCTATGCAGGTAAGAAAACTTTCCACTAACGAACATTCCTGAGTAAAAGAGAAGTAATTCCCTGGTTGATTTACCTACGATGTGTGAATACAAAAAAAAAAAAAATCAAAACAATCCGGAATATTTTGAAAAACAAATTGCTGCGATATGGACAGCATGGGATACAGCAAAGGTAAAAAAAAATGTTTTTCTTATAAACACTGCAAGGGGTTCTGGATCACTTTCAGCTAAGGGGGTAGTCAGAGGAAGTGTGACATTGAGAGTTGTTTTTCTTTTGGGAGGGTTGGGGGTGTGTGTTTAGAATTGTGCTGGAGACTGACATAGATAAAACAGCGTGCAGGTGTGGTTTTTGTACAGAGACTGTCAGTGTTTGAGTCGCTGTGGGGTCTGCCTGCACAGTAATACACAGCCGAGTCATTCACTGCAACACCTGTGGACTCCAGAAAGAAATGGGAGCTGTTGGGTCTAGAAGCAGTGAACTGGCCCAGGTTAGAGGGGTCTACACTGGGAGCAGACAAAGAGGAGAAAAGCAGCTGAGGTCCACTGTGAGGGTCCTGTCTGTACCAGTAGACATATGGATCTGTAGAGCCAGAGTCTGTAACTTCACAGCTTAGTTTCATTGAAGCACCAGCTTTTGCAGATAAGAATGCAGGAGACTGCTGGATGGACAGAGTATCCACACCTGAAATAAAAACAAATCAATGTGAGAATTAAAAACAGATAACTGGGGAAATTCTGTTGATGGTGAAACTTTGCATGTATCCCAACCAGCAGACTTCATGATGACAAACAGTAAAATATTTGACAGTTGAGAAATGAAATGGGATGAGATACTCACTGTCAATCAACAGCAGCAGCACACAGTTTAATAGGAACATGGTGCTTTGAGTCACACACTAGGCTCCAGTAGTTAGTCTCTGCTTATTCAATGCTGTTCAGTCGGAGGAAGTGTGACGTTGAGAATTGAGATAGAGAAAGACAGGGACAGGAAAGTGACTGGGAGACAGTGCAGGTGTGGTTTTTGTACAGAGAGTGTCAGTGTTTGAGTCGCTGTGGGGGCTGCCTGCACAGTAATACACAGCTGAGTCATTCACTGCAACACCTGTGGACTCCAGAAAGAAATGGGAGCTGTTGGGTCTAGAAGCAGTGAAATAGCCCAGTCTGGTGGGGTCCACATGGTCAGCACGGACAGAGAGGAACATGAGCTGAGGACCCGTTTGTGGGTGCTGCCTATACCAGAATAAATTGGGGGTGCTGTTGTCCGTAATATAACAGGTGATTTTAATGGGAGTGCTAGTCATTGCAGAAGAAAAAGTAGGAGACTGGTGGACAGACATTGTTTCCACACCTGAAAGATAAAAAAAAAATCATTAAATAATGGTCTTGCAGAATGTACAGTACCTGGATACAAATGCTTGATATTGGAAACCTTTTCCTAGTGATGTACCTCAATAATCCAACTGCTGCTTGAGCCGTAGTGAAGGCTCATTCCTACGGCATCACAGACCCAGATTAGCACTACCTAATGATAAAGGATGTCCAAGAATAGTGTTAATCAGAGTCTGTGAAACAGCCCCATAGTAAAAGAAATTATTATTCTCCAGTTATCTGATTACAGTGGCTCCTGTTTCAGTGTTGCTATCCCTGATAATAGGGGACTAGATTTGTACTTGCCTGTCATTTATCACTGCTACAGAATCTTACAGCAGCTCCATTATTATTAAACACTAGATTAGCAAAGCTATTTGGCACAAATGGTCGTTAGCACAATTGTTCTTATCTTTTATTGGGTGTGTTTTTACACAAATTATGCTGATAACAATTTCTAATTTATGTTTGGATTTGTTTACTGTACTGTTGAACTGGACAATAAATCAATTCAAACATAACATGTTTAAGTGTTAAAGGCTTTCCTCTAATATGTATGTATGTATGTATGTATGTATGAATGTATGCATGTATGTATGAATGTATGTATGTATGTGTATGTATGTATGTATGCATGTATGCATGTATGCATGTATGCATGTATGCATGTGTGTATGTGTGTATGTGTGTGTATGTATGTATGTATGTATGTATGTATGTATGTATGTATGTATGTATGCATGTATGTATGTGTTTATGTATGTATGTATGTATGAATACATTTAAATAAATGAATAGAATACAGTGTTATCCAATTGCACAGATTACAGAGGAACTACAAATGCAGCTAAAACTAAATAGTAATAATAATAATTAAACTTAATATTCACATTTATTATAATGAGAGAAAGCATCATTTTCAATACCTTTGATAAGTTGTAATAAGAATACTCACTTTTAACCAGAAGAAATAACACACAATTAAAAAGCATGGTGCTTGCAGTCACACAGAGGCTCCAGGAGTTGCTGTTTGTTATTCAGGTTACTGAGTTCTACTGACAGCTCTGACATTATGATCTGTGATTTTGGTTCCGGTGTTGTGGACGGATACAAAGACAACAAAAAATATAGCAACATTCTACTGGCGAGAGCCTTGTATTATAATAATAATAATAATAATAATAATAAGAGCATAATGTGAAAAATGTTGTTAAGTAGGGTAGTCTGTTGTAGATTTACTACCAGTATTTTGAGAGTGTACTGTACTAGATATTTTGACTGAATAATATTTATCTCCGTTAGTAGACTACCATAAGAATCAGAATTGCTCAAGCTACCTTATATATGTACATGTATTATATATATATATATATATATATATATATATATATATATATATATATATATATATATATATATACAGTACTGTGCAAAAGTTTTAGGCAGGTGTGAAAAAAATGCTGTAAAGTAAGAATGCTTTCAAAAATAGACATGTTAATAGATTATATTTATCAATTAACAAAATGCAAAGTGAGTGAACAGAAGAAAAATCTAAATCAAATCCATATTTGGTGTGACCACCCTTTGCCTTCAAAACAGCATCAAGCATCAATTCTTCTAGGTACATTTGCACACAGTTTTTGAAGGAACTCGGCAGGTAGGTTGGCCCAAACATCTTGGAGAACTAACCACGTTCTTCTGTGGATTTAGGCAGCAGCAGTTGCTTCTTTCTCTTCATGTAATCCCAGACAGACTCGATGATGTTGAGATCAGGGCTCTGTGGGGGCCATACCATCACTTCCAGGACTCCTTGTTCTTCTTTACGCTGAAGATAGTTCTTAATGACTTTCGCTGTATGTTTGGGGTCGTTGTCATGCTGCAGAATAAATTTGGGGCCAATCAGATACCTCCCTGATGGTATTGCATGATGGATAAGTATCTGCCTGTACTTCTCAGCATTGAGGAGACCATTAATTCTGACCAAATCCCCAACTCCATTTGCAGAAATGCAGCCCCAAACTTGCAAGGAACCTCCACCATGCTTCACTGTTGCCTGCAGACACTCATTCGTGTACGCTCTCCAGCCCTTCGGCGAACAAACTGCCTTCTGCTACAGCCATATATTTCAAATTTTGACTCATCAGTCCAGAGCACCTGCTGCCATTTTTCTGCACCCCAGTTCCTGTGTTTTCGTGCATAGTTGAGTCGCTTCGCCTTGTTTCCACGTTGGAGGTATGGCTTTTTGGCCGCAAGTCTTCCATGAAGGCCACTTCTGACCAGACTTCTCCAGACAGTAGATGGGTGTACCAGGGTCCCACTGTTTTCTGCCAGTTCTGAGCTGATGGCACTGCTGGACATCTTCCGATTGCGAAGGGAAGTAAGCATGATGCGTCTTTCATCTGCTGCAGTAAGTTTCCTTGGCCGACCACTGCGTCTACGGTCCTCAACGTTGCCCGTTTCTTTGTGCTTCTTCAAAAGAGCTTGGACAGCACATCTTGAAACCCCTGTCTGCCTTGAAATTTCTGCTTGGGAGAGACCTTGCTGATGGAGTATAACTACCTTGTGTCTTGTTGCTGTGCTCAGTCTTGCCATGGTGTATGACTTTTGACAGTAAACTGTCTTCAGCAACCTCACCTTGTTAGCTGAGTTTGGCTGTTCCTCACCCAGTTTTATTCCTCCTACACAGCTGTTTCTGTTTCAGTTAATGATTGTGTTTCAACCTACATATTGAATTGATGATCATTAGCACCTGTTTGGTATAATTGTTTAATCATACACCTGACTACATGCCTACAAAATCCCTGACTTTGTGCAAGTGTACCTAGAAGAATTGATGCTGTTTTGAAGGCAAAGGGTTGTCACACCAAATATGGATTTGATTTAGATTTTTCTTCTGTTCACTCACTTTGCATTTAGTTAATTGATAAATATAATCTATTAACATGTCTATTTTTGAAAGCATTCTTACTTTACAGCATTTTTTCACACCTGCCTAAAACTTTTGCACAGTACTGTATATATATGCAGTCAAAAGATGTTAAGCAGATAATGCATGGATAGTACAGAGCACTCTCTTATGGAATGTCAGGAATTGCTCAAGATCAAATTGACAGACAGAAACATTTAAATATACCCTCCCATATTTTAATATTAACTGTGAAGGATCATTTCTCTCCCTAAAAGAAAACTACATGTAAACCGAAATTGCCCAAACGATACTACCAAAAAGGTGAGACTTAATTTTTATTTTGGCATGTAAACCATTTCTCAAGAAAGGGTACCAGGATCAAGACTATATCACATGAAGAATATAAAGAATATTCAAGAATATTTCACATCACATCAGCATTTCCCTGCTGAAAAAAAATTGGAAAACACACTTACTGGTTACTAGATTAATAAATGCTATTTCAATTTGACAGTAAAGGGTAAAGCTCTTGTAAGATGGCTGTCTCTTGAACCCACTGACTCACTGTGTGACCCAAGCTCTATTACCTGGTGAATTTGCAGCTGGGATTCACTGGACACACCTCTTACAGGTGGGATCCCTCCAGGCATGATGTTTACATAGCAGCATCATCACAGCTTCATCACTGTTCTGTTGTGCTTTAGTTTTTAAAAAGGCTGGTCTGTCCTAAGACATTGGCTTACAGTGCCATCTAGTGGTACAAGAGGAAACAGCATGCTAAAGAAGAAGCCACACCTCACAAATCACTCAACACTTTTTTCAGTATAATTCAACTTTCAGGCTTTTTTAATAACACTTTGATTTAGTGTTTGAAAATCAAGCTATTATTTAGAAATTAGGAATTAATAAACACTGATTATGTGGTAAATATATTGTCTTGGACAGTCAGGTTCTATGGTAGATGCACATTTAGAATCTAGTATCTCTTACTCTTGCAGTGGTAAATTGTCAACAGCTAAATATTATCCTATAAAATAAACCCTATACAACACACCTTATAAAATAAACCCTATACAACACACCTTATAAAATAAACCCTATACAACACACCTTATAAAATAAACCCTATACAACACACCTTATAAAATAAACCCTATACAGCACATCTTATAAAATAAACCCTATACAACACACCTTATAAAATAAACCCTATACAACACACCTTATAAAATAAACCCTATACAACACACCTTATAAAATAAACCCTATACAACACACCTTATAAAATAAACCCTATACAGCACATCTTATAAAATAAACCCTATACAACACACCTTATAAAATAAACCCTATACAACACACCTTATAAAATAAACCCTATACAGCACACCTTATAAAATAAACCCTATACAGCACATCTTATAAAATAAACCCTATACAACACATCTTATAAAATAAACCCTATACAACACACCTTATAAAATAAACCCTATACAGCACATCTTATAAAATAAACCCTATACAACACATCTTATAAAATAAACCCTATACAACACACCTTATAAAATAAACCCTATACAACACATCTTATAAAATAAACCCTATACAACACACCTTATAAAATAAACCCTATACAATACACCTTATAAAATAAACCCTATACAACACACCTTATAAAATAAACCCTATACAACACACCTTATAAAATAAACCCTATACAGCACACCTTATAAAATAAACCCTATACAGAACATCTTATACAATAAACCTTAAACAGCACACCTTTTAAAATAAACCTTAAACAGCACACCTTTTAAAATAAACCCTATACAACACACCTTATAAAATAAACCCTATACAACACACCTTATAAAACAAACCCTATACAACACAATGAAGAGTTTGTACTTGATGCTGGCAGGAATGAACAACTCCAGTCCTTGAGGGACATTCTGCTCCAGTGCCACTGCAGTGCCAGGTATAATGAGAAAACTGCAGTAATATCAACTATAAGCCTAACTTATTGAAATGACCACCTAATTAAGGACATCATTGTTTAACAGGGTTAATGAGATCAATAACTGTTTGGGGACCTGGAGGTTTAATTAACGGTTCAATTAAACATTTTAACAGCAGCTTGGAAGTCGTACTGCTGACAAGGCTTTAAACAGAAATAAGAACATAAGAAAGTTTACAAACGAGAGGAGGCCATTCAGCCCATCTTGCTTGTTTGGTTGTTAGTAGCTTATTGATCCCAGAATCTCATCAAGCAGCTTTTTGAAGGATCCCAGGGTGTCAGCTTCAACAACATTACTGGGGAGTTGGTTCCAGACCCTCACAATTCTCTGTGTAAAAAAGTACCTCCTATTTTCTGTTCTGAATGCCCCTTTATCTAATCTCCATTTGTGACCCCTGGTCCTTGTTTCTTGTGAAATGAACATGTTGTGTAACAAGCAAATGCCACTGATTCATCAGGTACACATGAGAATCCTCTACTGGTGCATTCTGGGAGATGTAGTTGTTTGGTGAGTTTAATCAAAGGTCAAATCCACTACAATAACACGAATGCGCATGAAGACTAATTTCTGTGGAAACGAGGGAAAGTGAAAATCAGGAACTGAAATAAAATTTATTTTATATCAAAGTGAATATAAGAAATGTAAGTATCTGGATTGTTTTAGCTGGTTTGATCAGCACTCGTCCTGGTATTGCAGTACAAATGTCAGTGCCCTAGATGAAAGGAACATTTGTTTCCAAATTACTTTTAAATCACTCAGTGTGGAAGGTTATTACCATTGATTGGACTCAGCTGTGCAAATGAGGGAAATTCAACTTTTTTTGTTGTAAAATGAACACATTTTAATAGGTTTCATGACGACGAAAACAGAAAATCTGCAGTGACAAGTATGTTGGGTCCACTAAAATGCAGGGGGTGGGGGTGGGGGTGGGGGTGGGGGTGGTTGAGTGGGTAACCTTTCAAAAAAGTCATAAGCTCAACTTTTTTGGAAACAAATACCTTTCTGAAGAAGTGGTTCAATTACATTTCTTTTAGATAGTTTTGTCAATAGGACAGAAACTTTCCCAATTTTTATTTTCAACATTGGTAACAACCTTCTTAAACATATAGAAACTATACCCTTCACTCCAAGCACACATCACTTTGAGCCCCAGCTGAGCTGCTCTGAGGTTTTTGTTGAGGGTCCCTGTCTGCCTCAATCACCGTGACTACTCCATGCACAGTAATACACAGCGCTGTGGTTCAGAGACAGACTCTCTGTTTGCAGAGTGAAGCTCTCACTGTCTGTTCTCTGAGCTGTGAAATCTTTGATTGGAGACTCATCAACCATTCCAGCTGCTATGGAGAGGAACAGCATCTCTATCCCTCCACTGGAGTCCTGTCTGTACCAGTACATGTTGGGGCTGGAGGTACCCTTTACAGAACAATCCATTTTGACTGTGTCTCTTGGAAACTTGGAGATAAACAGTGGGGTCTGGTGAATTGTCTGAGAGAATATACCTGGAAGAGAAGAGTGATAGACTGTGAGAGCAGAGCCCATGAGTCCACAATACAAAAAAGGCATTGAGAGTTCAGAGATGAGCAACCAGACTAACCCCAGGTCTAAAGGATATGAGTTGATGGAACTCCTAAACAGCCTAGACTGAAATATTAAATTAAGTGCAGACAGTTTACTCCTGTTAGTCAGCATTAAACTATAATTTCAGTTCAAATGTAGCAGGCGTTTCAATTGTTCAGGCAGAGGGCAGTCTGTATGCCATTAGTAATTTCATCAAGTTGCTAGCTAGTCTAAGGAGCCCTCTTTAAGCCCCAGCTCATTTCCACTGAGGTTTTTGTTAAGGGGCCCTATGCAACTCAATCACCGTGTGTACTCCATGCGCAATAATAGACACCCTTGTCGTTAACAGATAGGCTTTTCATTTCCAGACTGTAACTGCTGCCATTGTGTCTTTTTGCTGTAAAGTCTTTAGAGGGATCTCCATGTGAATCGGGTCCTACAGAAACAACCAGCATCTTTATCCCTCCACTGGAGTCCTGTCTGTACCAGTACATGTACGGGTTACTAGTACCCTGCACAGTGCAAGCCAGCCTGGCTTCGGTTCCAGCAAACTGGACTATAGAAGGAGGAGACTGGAGAATAGTCTGAAGTCTCACACCTGGAATACAAACCAGAAAACTAGCTAAGAAACAGCAGGGAATGAAAACTGAGGGAGAGAGAGGAGTGAGGATGGAAGAAAGATAAAGAGACAATTGTTTAAGATCCTTTAGTAGGAGATGGTGTAAACTTGGATTTATTTGCTTACAAATAGGTTAATATATCTATGTGTAGTTTCAAATGTATTAGAAAGTTATTGAATAACAGTTACTCAAAAAAGTGAACAACTATTAATGAAATTGAAAAACAGAATATTAGTTAGATATTAATACAATTAATAGAAATGTGACCATAATATGAATTTACAATAACTAAAACATGACATTGCATAGAAAGAAAGAAAGAAAGAAAGAAAGAGAGAAAGAAAGAACGAAAGGTAATGTTGATAATACAATGTGCAATGTTTTACATTACAAAATAGGATTCTATCACTTACAGTGTATCAAAGATGAAAAAGTGAGTATTATGAAAATCATTCTCCAGCAGTAACTGAGGTAATATGTGGGTGAAAGTCTTGGTTCCGAGCCAGCCTGCTTTCCAATCCGATCTGGAGACGACTGCCGTCTAGAAAGAGAAGAGCTCGTCTCTCATTGCAGCGCTGAGCTCACGATCAGACAGGAAGTGATGACGCTTTGATAAGGACTGTCAAAAAATGGTTACATCTGGATCTAGTTTGAGAGACATGAATTGAAATGCAGATTAAAATGAACTTACTTATTTTCAAATTCCAGATCAGTTACTTCATTCCTGTTGAAATTCCACACAGTTTTCAAAGAGATTGTTTAAATATGAAAAATATATTTTGATATCTTCAGTATTCCCTACTCTTTCATAATTTATTTTGAAGGTTGAGTATTCAATCATTTTACCATTTTACTGTTCTCTCCCCAATTTGAAAAGTCACCTCCCTGCAACCCAAATACTGATTCAGGAGGACTGAAGATCAAGCGCAGCACAGAACCAGGACCTGAGCACAGAGCTGAAATGAACTGCAGATAGACTAAGACTGAGGTAGGAGACACTTCTTCACAATTAGTGCTCATTTATTTCTATTAAATAAGGAAATCTAAGAAAAATACATCAGGAACAGTATAAAACATGCATTTTTCAATAGATTGCCTTTCGATAAACTAAGCTCAACATATTTGTTGAAAATTAATAGAAAATTATTATTATAAGTTGATGTATTTATTATGAAGTTATATCAGAAATGCAATATTGAATATGCACAGTGAGTATTAAAGGAGACTGAAAATAAAACACACCCTTAAAAAGTAATTAACATGTCGTTTATTTTCAATGGGTATTGCTTGTTAGCCTGCTAAATACTTCAACTGCAGTGTAAAGTTTTAGTCAATAGGTGGCAGCAGCAGCGCTAGCATCACATAGAAAGGCCCATTAGAAAACTCCTGAGTGCTGCAGTAGAGATAACCACTGCACAGCAGCGTCATGCATAGTGCAGGACACTGGAAATAAAAGGATGCATCTTTGATTTCTGCAGAAATATTCAATTCCTGTGTTGTACCTGAAATGGACCGTGCCTCATCCTTTTAGAAGTGCAACACTTGCACCCCCAACTAAAAACAAATCTAGCCCAGAATGTACTTAATAAAAAATATGACTTTTGTAATTTTAAGAGGACAATACAGGTCTACGAATGATAGAAGGAGCTCTCTGTGGTGTTTCTACACGTCTCTGTTGCATGTGTAGATGTAACAGGTTTCAGATATTTAGTGGGCAGGGCGAGAGATGAACCTGTCTCTCCTCCTCCCCCGTGTCTTGCCTGTGCACTCAGACATATAGATAGATATCATTCATATATACCAGCACAGTCATGACCAATGGCAGGTCTGTTTGTTAGTTCCAGTGTAGAGCTGCTGAAACACGGCACAGTGCAGCATGTCTCAGGTGTATCTCCTCCTGTTTCTGTCCTGGCTTTACAACAGCCGTAAGTAACCATTCAGGGACTATTAACTTATAGCATGAAATATATTGGACACATAATCAGAAAACTGTCAAAGGAAGTATTATTTATTAAAATATTAAATATTATTTTGTTTTGAATGATCTAAATGCCATTTAAAAATTTTGTTTTAGGAAATAACATGGTAATTGTTTCCTTTAAATTGCTTTTTAAGCAGCTTAGTTTGTTTTTGACAGCACTAAGGCAACACTAGGGCAGCAGTGTGGAGTAGTGGTTAGGGCTCTGGGCTCTGGACTCTTGACTGGAGGGTTGTGGGTTTAATCCCAGGTAGGGGACACTGCTGCTGTACCCTTAAACAAGGTACTTTACCTAGATTGTTCCAGTAAAAACCCAACTGTATAAATGGGTAATTGCATGTAAAAATAATGTGATATCTTGTAACAATGGTAAGTCACCCTGGATAAGGTTGTCTGCTAAGAAATAAATAATACTATGAAATACATTTAAAAAGACTTTTCATTTAAACATTTGTCTAATGTTATAACACATTTATTTTAGTACTGCTATACAGGGTGTCCCATAAGTCTGGTATCATAGGCAATATAATTATTATGCTGATTAGGATATTCTGTGTTAAATTGGGCAGCCGCATCAAAATGATTTGATTGTTCTTCTTTGCTTAAAGGCAAATGGAATAGCTGTTGAAGCACAACTGTTAACACGTCTATGTTTGTTCCTTTAGAGACTGCAAAGGCCACTCTAATCACCCAGCGTCCTCTCCTTATCATGAAGAAAGGGGACTCTGCTGTTCTAGACTGTGAGCAGGATGGCTCAGATAATACCATGTCCTGGTACAGACAGGCCCCTGACAAGGGCCTGGAGCTCATCTACTATTCAGCTGCTCCTAGATCAGAGGAGAGGCAGCAATCCACCCCAGACAGATTCTCAGCTAAGAGATCTGTCTTAAAGACTTTCCCCCTGAATATCAATACCCTGCAGGCTGGAGACTCTGCTGTTTATTTCTGTGCGAGCAGCCACAGTGTGAGAAAGTAACCCTACACCCGTTCAAAAACCTTATTACAGAACAAAGCCCTGTTAGACTACAGAACATGAAAGCAATCTGTCTATGAAGAGATGCGGTTTTATTCTTTATTTGTATAGTTTGCACTACATTTTAAACCTGTTAAAGATGCCAAACAGGTGCTCTGCAAACCAGTGATGGTAACTGTGGCTTGTCATTTCTCATTCGGACACAGCACTTTCTGTTTGTACTCTTTGAGAAGATGAACAGAATCAGAAACACATTTTGCACCTGTACACATGCTTTGTAAATCTCACTCTACACAGCACAGAACATTATTCTCCAATACAGTTCATTTTTTACTGCATATAACTGTTTCACATTTGAAATGTCCTCATAACACCAATGTTTCTACATAAGACCAAGGCTGAGATCATTTTATCTATAGTCCTCATTTATGAGTGTTAAATGGTCCTTGCCAAACTAGGTGCATGGCCACTGTTTAAAATACAGCACATGGTGCAATGAACATACAAGCACAAGAACCAGAGGAGGCCATTCATCATAATGATTCAGCATCAACAACATAACCTGGTCACCCATTTCATACCCTCACCACTCTCTGTGTGACATGTATGATTACATTTCCTGTACGTTTCAGTAAAATCCCTGTGTGTCATTTAAATCCCTTTGGGTATCCTGGGTCACATAGGACCTATTTATCGTCTATTTATTTAATCAGTTTACTCATTTGCATTTCCAGTTCAGTGTGTGATTTACCCAGCACTGCCCCCTAGTGTTGAGTGTGGGATACAGAACCCTTTGTGTTGAGGTTTTTGTATTGAGGTTACATGACTCTCACATGCTGTGTGCTGCTAGCACAGTAATACACAGCAGAGTCTTTAGTGTGCAGATCTGTGATATTCAGAGGGAAGCTCTGCCTGTTGGGTCTGGTAGCTGAAAACCTGTCGTCAGTGGACTATTTTTCTAAATCCATGTTTTCCCGCCTAGAGTACAAAATCAGTTCCAGTCCCTTATGAGGATATTGCCTGTACCAGTACATGCATTCATCAGAGCCCTCTTGTGTACATGTTAAGAGAGCTGTTTCTCCCTGTTTCACTGTAGAAAACTGTTTCTGTGTCACCACAGTTACACCCACAGCCTCTGAAATAAAAACAAAAGGATATTTTAATCAGAAATATATAAAGAAGTACTTTATAACAATTCACTGGTATAAAAAAAAAAACAAAAAAAACTTTTTTTACTTTCCTTAGGCCCTAAAATCAACGCTTCTTTTGGTATGGATAATAACCTATTACCTTTAAACAACACCTATAGAATGGAATTGTAGACAATTTATAGTCCAATATTGCAGCTGAAACTGTTTCCCATCTTCTTGTGAATCTTCAACAATGATAAGTAAGTGTGAAGCTACTCAGTTAGAAATTTCTAAATGACATAAACGCAGTTCAGCAAAGCCTATAAAAGCTGGCACTTACTTGACAATGACAGAAACAGAACTAATACAAGAACTAACATTGTGAGTCCTAATGAGAGCTGCTGAGTGTCACTGACGGGGGTTTGTTTCACAGTGTTAAGTGTATCAGTGCTCATGATGTCATTGTGTACAGAGCACAGGAACCCATTTCCTGTTAGTGGAGACGAGGCTGGTGAGAAGAGCTCAGCTCCTGGAATGTGCTTCTATACAACCTGCAGCAGCTCCTGCAGGGAGCATTCAATCACAGCACTCCAGCTCTAGTGTGGGGCTACGCACTACCAGGGGTATTACTGGGAACAGAAGCTACAATGTACTTCCAATGACAAAACTAGCTTCAGCTATGAAGCATAACCACCAAACACTGAACTACAACACTGTATTATTCAATAATCCTCAAGCCTACACCTGCTTCAGTTCAGCAATAAGCAAACCCTCTTTATGACCCTGTTCTACTTGCTGTAATATCAGCACTGTGTATCTTATCCAGCACTGCCCCCATGTGTCTGTGTGTGGGATACAGAACCCTTTAGTGTTGAGGTTTTGTATTGAGGTTACATGACTCTCATATTCTGTGCGCTGCTAGCACAGTAATACACAGCAGAGTCGATAGTGTGCAGATCTGTGATATTCAGAGGGAAGCTCTGCCTGTTGGGTCTGGTAGCTGAAAATCTTTCAGGGACTGATAGTCTTTCCACTTCTGTGCCGTCAACATTAGAGAAGAATATCAGGTCCAGTCCCCCATTCTTGGTGGTAAATCTCCCTCTCGACCTGTGATGGCGCTAAGTAACGGGAACAGAGTACTCTGGACTGCTTGGCCTTACACTTCATTCCGAGGGTTAAAAGGAAGCTGGTCATTTAGAAGAGACGGAGCTTCGGTATACAAACTCATTGACCCAGAGGGGAAATGATGTGGCAGCTGCAGATCATAAAAAGCAGCTGCAATCGTTTACCAAGGGGTCATGAGTGACGGTATAAATAGGGGTTGAAGCAATGTTATCTGTTCCTTCATTTTGGTTATTTAAGAAGTGACCTGGAAGGACCTGTTTTCGGTGAAATAATCGTGAGTGCTTGTTTTGTTCTGTCTATTTGTTTGTTTGTATTCACTAGACAGCTAACACGTTCCGGAGCTGTCACCAGAGGCCAGCAAAAACCCAGAACAGCACTGCACTCATATCACTATAACTGTATTTGCACCACTAGCACTAATTCACACACTAACAGACTTGTGTATGTGTTTTGTGTTTTGTGTGGGTGTATAATAAAAACAGGACTATTATTTGCGGGGCAAACCCGGGGATTATAAATGAAGTGATACTCGCTGCTGTATTACTTAACTTCATTATTGTTTACTGTTTGTTTCACCGTCAGGCACTGGACAAAAACAAATAAAACAAACCTTTGCACATGGATTACAATTGTCTGTCTGTTCTTTAATCAACCTGCACCTGTACACTATTAACCACTTTGCCACAGCCATGCACAAGCAAGTCAGTGTTTAATACAAATGCATTTGATTTGAATATTATCTATAATGTCAAGATTTTCTTGAAAAAGGTGAAATGATACTGTGACAGGACAGTGTCACAGCCCAGTTATTATTGGCACGGAAGAGAGACTCAGACACAAAAAGCTTGCAGTTTCAAAGCGCTAATGCACATTTTAATACTAAAACAAATGAATAAACAAAACACTAAACATTAGACCAAACAAAACACACTTACAAAATAAATGGCACAAGGGCAAAAACAAAAGGTCTACAAAAAATACTTACGAAAATGTAAACAAAGGATGGGACACATACCTTCACCAACATTAACTCCAACAAACGATTCTAACACCCATCATCACACAATTTATACACCTGTGGCCACAGTACCACATGTTTTTGCAGGGAGGATTTTAACTCCCTCACTGCCACCCAATATTCCCTCCACACACATATACCCATGCCATCAGGTGTTTTAATGTACAATTTATTTTAGAAAAATCACTACTGTGGTAGTCAAACATGAAGGCCTTTTTCTTAGTGAAGTGTACTTAATTGAGAAGCTTGTCCTGGAATTCTTATAATATTAGGTCTCTTGAATTTAAAAAAGCAAGTGTCTAAAATGCTCATTTTGAGCTATGTGCTGCCATACTACAGGGGTAATAAATGTTCTCTGCTCCAGTGAAATGCACTTGCTTCTCACTCCTGGGGGCAGAGATGAGTGACGGAACTTGTTTGTAAGCCTGGAGGCCTGCAGGTAGATTAACAGAGCATTGACTGGAAAATCGGAAGGATGTTTCTCACAAGCACAGCTTTCCAAAGAATGCGGGTTTTGTTTGTTCAGGTTTTTTTTAACACTGATTCAGATTTTATTTTAAAGAAAGGTTAAGATGTTCAGTCACCTGATCCTAGCCTTCGAGGGTTTAATTCATTTGAGTGTAATTTTTCACTACCAGGAAGACAGATCTTGTGATCTCAATATTACCATTCTGTTATCTCGTGATCACAAGATAATTTATCTCAGGATTTCAAGAGTACAAGTCATTTTGTTGCGATCACAAAATGATCATTGACTGTTGATCTGCACATAGACGCAAGCAACACGGCAAAGACTTGGGTGGTGTTTACTGAAAAGACCAAGCCTTGCAGGTATACGTCTAATGTGGAGTACACAGATGTGGAATCCATGAATTACTAACAGACATGAAACAATTTTCAGCTGTGTTAAGCCTTGATCAAAATAAAACTGAATATGTTCACCTAGCTCTGCCTCTGTCATGTAACATGTTCTTGTTTACAAAGTCACTGTGCAAGTAGCAATTTACATTTTTTCATGATCTCAATAAATTATCTTGTACTGTAGAAATCCTGAGATAAATGATCTTGTGATCTTGACATAAGGAAGATTTGTTTTCCCCCGATGTCCTCAATGAGTCACCATAATATATGTATGTTTTGGGTCATCTTCTTTTAACCTTTTTAACTGTTGAACCTGCTCCAGACCTGTTCTCATACTGGCCTGATTTCTATGTGTTAAATGATGGCAATAAAAGCAGATTAAAGTAAATACAATTATTTATTAACTGGAAAAGAAAAACATTTTTGGATCAAATGGTGTTAGATTCAAGGCCATTTGGATTGCATTTTAACCAAGTTAATGATAAATTACATTAATGGCACATCGTCTGTTAACTGGAAATTCAAAGGAGTTTTATCTTCAATTCAATGGACGTTGTGCAAGTGTGTGTAATAGGCATCCTCATTGATAACAATCTTAAAGAGGATATTTGCATACATTTCTTCACTCTCCTTCCTTCTGCAGAACTGCTGAACGTTAACAGAGAAACAGAGGCAAAAATATGTTTATGAAATGAAGTTGTTGAGACATGTTTACATCATTCTTGATAAAAGTTCTGATATTCTGCTCATATCTTTCCTTAATTTGTATTTTTTCTAACTACTGAATAAACAAAATAATTGTATTTTTTCAAATAGTCTTGTTTCTTGTTTATCTCTTCTATAAGCACAATCAAGTATTCTAAATCAGGGCTCTTCAACTCATTTTTTAAGGGGGCCAGATTGGAAAAAAGTCAGGAGTAGCCAGACCAGAAGCATTTTATTCTGCACATTTATAAGCAATATAATACATATTCTATAATGTAATGTTAGTACGCTGAACAAGACTTACAAATGTTACAATATGAATATTACTTTAATAATAGAACAATATGAACATTTTACGAAGTATCCTTAAAAACATTTTAAAATGTATGTGACATATTAATAGTATAATTGTTATACTATAAAATTTACTATTGCATACTATAATATACAGTCTGAAGAAAGCGAGAACTGTGCAACAATGTGGTTGTAAGGTAATGATGTGACTGACAAAAAGAGTAATAATGTATGCAAAAAACTTTCATCACACAATATGTGAGTGTGCCACTTTGGCAAAGTGCTAAGTGGTACATGAAGGTGCAGGGGTGATGCAGTGCAGTAATGAAACACACAGAGTTATAATCCAGTTCGGAAATTTTTTTATTTATATCTAGGTCTGGTGACCAAATAATGAATCATTATAACATTGCAGTCCTAAATTATAAACATAAATATCTGTCCCACAACATACTAACACGATCACCAGTCCTGGGTGCGTGCAGTGGTGCTCGTGGTGGGTGATACAAGTTTATTTTGTGACAGTGGTGAAGTGATGTTCCAGTTCAGTGGTGGTCCTTGGCGACAGCTCCGGAAACGTGTTTTAGCCGTCTAACAATGTACAAGACAAGACAAGACAATTACAAAACAAACAAAACACAACACTCACGTTTACAGTCCCTGTATTATTTTACCGTCCTTCTCGGTTCTACTCACAAAACCAAGCAAAGGAAAAGATTGCGATTCTCCGTCCCCTTTAAGCTATCACGCATGACCCCTTGGTAAACGAGTGCAGCTGTCTCTACTATCTGGGTCAATACTTTCCTGCAACGGAGTCTCACCTTCTTCCAGACTAACCGACTTCCCGGCCTGGGGAAAGAACTGTCAGGCCAGCCCGTCCAAAGACTTCTACTTTCGCTGCTTAGCGCCCTCACAGGTTGGGAGGGAGATTTACAACCAATACTCATTGTATTTCTGTCACAGCCACTTAAAACAAATACACTTGTGTCTTTGTTTCTATTCCATCTCTGACACAAAAATGAAAACCTGAATAAGTTAAAAACAAACAGATTAGTCCCATGGAAAGGGATGAAATCATGTTTCTAAGTTTTGGTTAATTTCCCAACTAATGACATTTCATATTTCTGACCAAACTGTTAGTCTCCTTTGTATGGTATACTGTTTAAGGAAACTAAACGAGATCTGCTTTCTCTCCTGGGGCATTTAAATTTTACAATGCCTATAATTCAACTTGTTTGTAAGCCTGGAGGCCTGCAGGTAGATTAAGATTAAGGATGTTTCTCACAAGCACAGCTTTCCAAAGAATGCTGTTTTTGTTTGTTCAGGTTTCTTTTTAACACTGCTTCAGAAGTCATTTTAAAGAAAGGTTAAGATGTTCAGTTACCTGATCCTAGTCTAGCCTTCCAGGGTTTAATTCATTTGAGTGTAATTTTTCACTACCAGGAAGACAGATCTTGGACATGAAAGAGAGAGAGAGAGAGAGATTTTTTCAAAATTACAGCAATATAGCTTTAAGGTTTATGCTTTTTTTGCACACTTTTCTTCCCAGTTATTTGTTTTATGAGTGCGATTATAGGTTTGCGCGGACATCCAGGCAATTTGGTGCGCACACACATAGTAAGAACATAAGAACATAAGAAAGTTTACAAACAAGAGGAGGCCATTCAGCCCATCTTGCTCGTTTGGTTGTTAGTAGCTTATTGATCCCAGAATCTCATCAAGCAGCTTCTTGAAGGATCCCAGGGTGTCAGCTTCAACAACATTACTGGGGAGTTAGTTCCAGACCCTTACAATTCTCTGTGTAAAAAAGTGCCTCCTATTTTCTGTTCTGAATGCCCCATTATCTAATCTCCATTTGTGACCCCTTGTCCTTGTTTCTTTTTTCAGGTCGAAAAAGTCCCTTGGGTCGACATTGTCAATACCTTTTAGAATTTTAATTGCTTGAATCAGATTGCTGCCTCGTCCTCTTTGTTGAAGACTGAATAGATTCAATTCTTTAAGCCTGTCTGCATATGACATGCCTTTTAAACCCTGAATAATTCTGGTTGCTTATCTTTGCACTCTTTCTAGAGCACCAATATCTTTTTGTAACGAGGTGACCAGAACTGAACACAATATTCTAGATGAGGTCTTATTAATGCATTGTAAAGTTTAAACATTACTTCCCTTGATTTAAATTCAACACTTTTCACAATATATCCGAGCATCTTGTTGGCCTTTTTTATAGCTTCCCCACATTGTCTAGAGTCAACATAAACTCCTAGGTCTTTTTCATAGATTCCTTCTTCAATTTCAGTATCTCCCATATGATATTTATAATTCACATTTTATTGCCTGCGTGCAGTACCTTACACTTTTATCATTTGTCATGCGTCTGCCCAGTTCTGAATGCTGTCCACATCATTTTGAATGACCTTTGCTGCTGCAAAGGTGTTTATCACTACACCTATTTTTGTGTCATCTGCAAATTTAACAAGTTTGCTTACTATACCAGAATCTAAATCATTAATGTAGATTAGGAACAGCAGAGGACCTAATACTGATCCCTCTGGTACTCCACTGGTTACCTCGCTCCATTTTGAGGTTTCTCCTCTAATCAGTACTTTCTGTTTCTTACATGTTAACCACTCCTTAATCCATGTGCATGCATTTCCTTGAATTCCTACTGCGTTCAATTTGAGAATTAATCTTTTATGTGGGACTTTGTCAAAAGCTTTCTGGAAATCAAAATAAACCATGTCATATGCTTTGCAATTATCCATTGTCGATGTTGCATCCTCAAAAAAGTCAAGTAGGTTAGTAAGACATGATCTCCCTTTCCTAAAACCATGCTGACTGTCTCCCAGGATATTGTTACCATGTAGGTAATTTTCCATTTTGGATCTTATTATAGTTTCCATAAGTTTACACATAATAGAAGTCAGGCTTATTGGTCTGTAGTTACCTGGTTTGGTTTTGTCTCCCTTTTTGTGGATCGGTATTACGTTTGCTATTTTCCAGTCTGTCGGTACAACCCCTGTGTCAAGAGACTGTTGCATGATCTTGGTTAGCGGTTTGTAAATAACTTCTTTCATTTCTTTGAGTACTATTGGGAGGAGTCCACCAGACTCGAGAACTATCTGCAGTGAATATTTTATTAATGGTAAACATAGTTATACTTAAAGTATAAATTACAGTAATACACAATTATAACTTATACTTAAAAAATAATAAACACAATATTGTAACACGTTAGTAGTTCAGAGATTATTTTAGTAATAAGAGCATTATGCATACATTTTCTCAATGCCTTTTTAGTACTAAGTACTAGTTTATCTACATTAACATCAGGAAGTCCAAGATTAGTGATAATCACGGTCCGTGACCCAGGTTCGTAGTTTAACAGGTACATACCCAAATAAAAGAAATTACGGTAAAACACAGCTGAAAACAACGTTAATGAGGGGGGGCAGTGCTAACCTACTATCGCTAGCCAACCCTCTCGGGGTGCGGTGTCGAAACTGGACACACTAGGGCAGGGGTTCCCAAACTGTGGTCCGCGGCCCAAAGGTGGGCCGTGACACCGTCCCAGGTGGGCCGCGGGAGCAATGACATTCTATGTGTTTTTTTCTATTAATAGCGTGAAGCAGGCATCGGCGGCAGCTGGGAAGTATTGGCGTACTGTCAATCAAAGCAGAAATTTACAAATCAGAGCTAACAGAGTTCCTACCTGTAGGCGGGATGTAGAGCGAGAGCTCTGACAATAGGGCGGTGTTAAGGTCACGTGATCGCTCTGCTGGTAGATGTAAAAAGTGTTTAGTATTAATAAAATTACAATATGTCGAATCCGCTACAAAAGGAATATGTTTTGCAAAGTATAAAGAACAAAAAAGGCAGCTGCAGGAGTTTGAATGCATTTGTACCGTGGGCTCAGTTTTGAGTTGCTGGAATGTTTTTTTTTTTCTTTTGTAGAAACGGTTTCATACTAACTTTTGTAATAATATTCATTTAAAAATTCAATTGATGCCTATGATGAATACGTTTTTGTCACTAAGTAGCTATTAACATTTAAAATATTGAGTACTTTGATGTATGTTTCAATATTAAACTAAATCAAGTTATTAATCAAACTGATAAATACATACCGGTAATTGATTTATTAAAATGTTTGGATATACTGCTATTTTATTGATTACTGGCTCGTTCAAGGACGTCTTAAAATAACGCTAGAATATGTTTTGTTGGATAATAATAATAATAATAATAATAATAATAATAATAATAATAATAATAATACTTAAATTATAAAAGGGGCGGGCATCTTGCCACAAGTATACAGTGGACCTACTAAAGAAATATAATTAAATTGGTGGCCTTGCCTTTATCTGCTTGTAACAGAGTGGTGCTGGGCATGGAAAGTGCTTTTTGGCAGTCCAAGTGAGACTCACTGGTCGTTATCAGTTTAAATTCAAAGTCTTTCTATAATTAGCAATCGTTTTAAAAATTAACTAAAATAAATTAACAAAAAATTAACTTTTGGCAACAGAATAAGGGCGTAATATGGTGTACATTTAAAACTAAAAAAGCCACAGTATTGCATTTATTTAAGTTTTATTGTAGTTAATAAACAGAATTATTTATTTATACAGGGAGACTGTAGAGTTTACAAGTGAAAGAATTGAAAGTCTGTCTCAGACACACAGTAGAATTCTGGAAGGGCATTAGACCTTCAAGAGATAAGGACTAGTTTCTGTCACCTCAAAACAGGATTCATTGTTGGCTCTTTGTTGGTTGGGATTTGTATTTGCTGTGTATCAATCTTGAATGATAACCAAAGGAAGGTGCTTTAAGAAAGACAGGAGTATGTACCTCATTATATTATGAAAATTAGAATGTAAGCTCATCTCTTGTAAGGCGTCTCTTGAAACCGGCCAAAAAATGACTTCATGCGGTGAATTTGGAAAAGCACTTACAGTAGAGTTTCATACTAATTAAAAAACTAGCCTTGGCAGGTAAACAGGGTGTCTGAAACCTGCTTGCATAGGGGATATTTTAGAAACAGAGAGAGGTCAGGCTTAGTCCAAGCATGGTACAGTTAATATGAGACTATTATATTTAACATGTTCATTATAGCCTGAATTTAAATGAAAATAATTGGATCAACACTTGCAGACTTGGAGGTTTGTAATGAACCTTTTAACAGTCTTTATCCAATATTATTTTGTTGACACACATCTATACATGAAGCAAATCCAACCTATTGAGGGAAATATATTTTAAACCCAGGTTGGAATGGTTAAACAGAGTGGGTGTTGTATATTAAAAAAATCTCTCTATATGTATTCTCTGTATTCAGGAAAAAATATATTTTAACCTAAACTATAGAGAGTCAACATTTCTAAATTAAGAGCAAATTTGGATGCTGAGAGACATGTGCTTACAGTACTAGCAGTGCCAGATGGTGATCTGGCCCTGGAGGAGCATTCTTTTATTTTTATTTTTACAAAGGGAAAAGCAAGCCTCCCTTCTCCCGTTAAACACAGTGTTAGCAGTGGCAGATCACGTGACCTGAGCACAGGTTTGAATTGGAGGAGACCAGAGTTTTGTTTGTTTTTACCAGAGGAGTCTTTGCCTCAGATGACGAACTCCTGTCTGGAGCGACCCACATCCTCCAGCCCCTTCTAAAATGTGCATTTAATGTGGGAGCGAGGATTCGAATTGCTTCGTCGTTCTGCTACGGCGCTACGTCGAAGGGGTATAATACTACAATTTTTATTAAATAAATAAATTATGGATTTATGAAATATTATTTCAATACCATGTGTGTTTTCCTGTTTATTTTTTTAATGAATTAATGGTTCTTAAATAATACTGTATTTCACTGACAGTTTATTGTGGCATTTTTTCATGGCTTTTTTCACGGTTTAGCCAATGATGTTGAACTACCTCGGTCGCCTTACTATGTAATGTAGTCGTTCACACTTTCAGTTTTTTCAGAGCTTTTAATTGATTTAAACATACATGCAGGTGCAACTGTCCTGCCCGATTTAGTCAACCTGCAGCTGCATTTTTCAAGCAAAGTATGTCAGCATAGCTGAGAAAGAAGTGTTTGTGAGGCCATTCTACTGTTTGAAGACAACTGTGTAGCACAGCGTGAATACCATGCTTACTACGAAATTGTCAGTGAAATAAAATGTCGTTTGTCTGGAAAAACATGGAAACGAGATTCCCAGCTCTTGCTGCAATCATTTTCTGCATACAAAAATGTGCTTAGGGATGACCGGCGCTCCAGAAAGGTATCAAATGTACAACATGTTGTATCAGAATAATATTATAACGTGTGAAAGACAGATGGAGACAGGGCTTGCAGTTTTCCTTAAGACCTACTGGATTAACACTGTCTTTGGCTCCTCTCTCTCAAGCATCAAACCTTTCTGCCCTTTTTACTGTTGCCAGCACGAGCTACCTTATTTGAGTCTTTAAGACTGGAGTGTTTGCCTGCCCCATGCTGCTTAACACTCTCCCCGTGTCTGAACAGCAAACAAGTCCTTTGAGTTAATGCAGACTGCTAGGTCATTACACAGCTCCTCCCTCAGAGTCCCTCGTCCCGAGGGAGCCAACAAAGTTCGGAAAACAACCTGGGAGTCTGCGCCGGCATTGGGGCCTTGGTAGTGCTGGTGGCCCTGGGCTCCCAGCAGCCGTGTCTGTCAGACTGTCAGCCCTGCTAGAACTGGAACCTCCTGGTAGGGGAGAAACAGGGATGAAAGGGGGAGCAAGTGGGGAAAGGGGACTGTCAGGTAAGTGGGGTCCTGTCCTCTGTAGGGGGCCAGCCGCTCTCGGTGGAGGGCCACCCATCGCCCTCTGGGAGGTAGTTGAACCCGGTAGACCACCTCCCTGATCCTCTCCAGAACCCGGCATGGCCCAAGCCAGTGGCTGTCGAGTTTGGGATAGTGGCCCCTCTTCCGCTGGGGGCTGTAGACCCACACAAGCTCCCCGTCTTCAAAATGTCTCCCCCGTGCCTGGGTGTCATAGTTCCGCTTCTGCCGGGAACCTGCAGCCATCAGTTGGTTTCCTCTGTTCGACCACGGGAATGGCCCCAGGATATCGAAAGAAACAAAAGAAAATAATAATAAAACTGGGCACCAGGGAGGTGTTTCAATTACAACCTTCTGTCTCCCGTGTCAGTGAATACCCACACCCTTCTGCAATATATATGTAAAAAACAAGTAACTTTCCAGTTAAGGGAAATGAAAGCAATGAATAGAGAACAACGGGTAATCAGGAAATACGCAAATTTCAGCATTACAAGAGCCGTTTTAAAAGTCAAAGCACAGTATCTGCAGACGTGTATTGCCCTGTCTGGGACTCATCAGTGCAGCGCAACTGTACTTTGACTTCTGAAAAGCTCAGGAGAGCAAGTAAAAACAAGTAGTTTCGAGTTAAGGGGAATAAAAGCAATGAATCGAGAACAATGGGTAATGTATAATATATATATATATATATATATATATATATATATATATATATATATATATATATATATATATATATATACAGTACTGTGCAAAAGTTTTAGGCAGGTGTGAAAAAATGCTGTAAAGTAAGAATGCTTTCAAAAATAGACATATTTTATTATTTTTTTATTAATAGATTATATTTATCAATTAACTAAATGCAAAGTGAGTGAACAGAAGAAAAATCTAAATCAAATCCATATTTGGTGTGACCACCCTTTGCCTTCAAAACAGCATCAAGCATCAATTCTTCTAGGTACACTTGCACACAGTTTTTGAAGGAACTCGGCAGGTAGGTTGGCCCAAACATCTTGGAGAACTAACCACAGTTCTTCTGTGGATTTAGGCAGCCTCAGTTGCTTCTCTCTCTTCATGTAATCCCAGACAGACTCGATGATGTTGAGATCAGGGCTCTGTGGGGCCATACCATCACTTCCAGGACTCCTTATTCTTCTTTACGCTGAAGATTGTTCTTAATGACTTTCACTGTATTTTTGGGGTCGTTGTCATGCTGCAGAATAAATTTGGGGCCAATAAGATGCCTCCCTGATGGTATTGCATGATGGATAAGTATCCGCCTGCACTTCTCAGCATTGAGGAGACCATTAATTCTGACCAAATCCCCAACTCCATTTGCAGAAATGCAGCCCCAAACTTGCAAGGAACCTCCACCATGTTTCACTGTTGCCTGCAGACACTCATACGTGTACGCTGTCCAGCCCTTCGGCGAACAAACTGCCTTCTGCTACAGCCAAATATTTCAAATTTTGACTCATCAGTCCAGAGCACCTGCTGCCATTTTTCTGCACCCCAGTTCTTGTGTTTTCGTGCATAGTTGAGTCGCTTGGCCTTGTTTCCACGTCGGAGGTATGGCTTTTTGGTCGCAAGTCTTCCATGAATGCCACTTCTGACCAGACTTCTCCAGACAGTAGATGGGTGTACCAGGGTCCCACTGTTTTCTGCCAGTTCTGAGCTGATGGCACTGCTGGACATCTTCCGATTGCGAAGGGAAGTAAGCATGATGTGTCTTTCATCTGCTGCAGTAAGTTTCCTTGGCCGACCACTGCGTCTACGGTCCTCAACGTTGCCCGTTTCTTTGTGCTTCTTCAAAGAGCTTGGACAGCATATCTAGAAACCCTGTCTGCCTTGAAATTTCTGCCTGGGAGAGACCTTGCTGATGCAGTATAACTACCTTGTGTCTTGTTGCTGTGCTCAGTCTTGCCATGGTGTATGACTTTTGACAGTAAACTGTCTTCAGCAACCTCACCTTGTTAGCTGAGTTTGGCTGTTCCTCACCCAGTTTTATTCCTCCTACACAGCTGTTTCTGTTTCAGTTAATGATTGTGTTTCAACCTACATATTGAATTGATGATCATTAGCACCTGTTTGGTATAATTGTTTAATCATACACCTGACTATATGCCTACAAAATCCCTGACTTTGTGCAAGTGTACCTAGAAGAATTGATGCTGTTTTGAAGGCAAAGGGTTGTCACACCAAATATGGATTTGATTTAGAGTTTTCTTCTGTTCACTCACTTTGCATTTAGTTAATTGATAAATATAATCTATTAACATGTCTATTTTTGAAAGCATTCTTACTTTACAGCATTTTTCACACCTGCCTAAAACTTTTGCACAGTATATATATATATATATATATATATATATATATATATATATATATATATATATATATATATATATATATATATATATACAGTATATATGCTGGATCTTATCCTGAAGTCATCTCAGAGTCAGTAGTTTCACAACTACAAGGACATGTTTTCCCTTGTGAAAGATATTACTGAAGCTCTACACTCAGAATTGAGTCAATATATAGCAGCACCCTCTCCAGAACTATCAGCAGTGAGATTTGGAAGGATGCCTCATCCAGATACCTGTTTGTCAGCAGCAGCATTGATTCTACTTTGCATTCCAGCAAATGATGATGTTAATGGGCATCTGTAACCTACAATGCTGCCACCTTAAACTGCTGCTTATGTGAGGCAATCCATTGATAAATTATGTGTATCCCTGAGTGAGAAATGGAAAGAACATGTCTGTAAAGAAGCTATATATATGCAATTGCAGTAAAATGTCAGAAAATACTACTGAACAGCAAATGATGCTATGTTAATGGGCATCTGTAACCTAGTTAGTGTAGTGCAACTGTTTATTGTTTTGTTTTTTCCCACTTTCTGAAGCATTTATGTTTATTGCTTTGGTGATTAAGATTAACAACCTTGGAGTATTGTGTTTATATTTTATTCAGTAAGTGTAGGATGTATAAAAATAAGATGAAGTTTTTTTTTTTACATTTCGATAGAGCTCTCCGTGAGAGCCACATAGGTTCAGAATAGTCTGAAATTGCAATTACAGTTGGAACAGTGCAGTGAAGTCTGTCAAACTTGATTTTTAATTTGATCAACCTTCTACATGAGCAGTCCTGTACATCCCAAGCCTTTTCCATGTGCATTGTTTTTGTGAGCTCTAGTTTCAAAACTGCAAGTTTGACTAAAAAGCCCCAAGTTGTAAAATGCTTGAACACTGAAGCACTAAGCACAACATTGCTGCGCAAGTCATTAGGAAGCTTGGTTGGTGGTCTTCAGATGCTCATATTTACATAAGTAACAGCGGGAGACCTGTACTGACTCTTCTGATGTGTTCGAAGTGCTGCAGGAAGAAGGCAGCAGCCCGTCAATATTCGCCTGTCAGTCATGGCAGTGACACGGAGAGGTGGGAGAGTGGGTGTGTAGGCTTTCCTTCTCTCTGAATGGCTGAAAGGCAGGTCTTGGGGAGATTGCTGACACTATAAAATAACATTCTGCTGTTCCCTCAGGTCTGCCCTTTTGAGAGAAAAAAGACGTGCGGACGCTGTGGTCCAGGTCCAAGACACGGCCGGGGAGGAAAACCCCAAAAGAAACAAAAGACAAAAGAAAGAAAACAGAGTTAGCGGGGAAAACCGTGGGTAGACCCCATCAGTATTTGTTTTAGCAGTCTGAGGGAGCGGCGAGGGTAGGACGGAGACCCGGACCGTGCGGTTAGCGACGGTCGGGGTGAAGCTGCCGAGTGCAGCACCTTTTATTTGCAGTTTTTCTCCTTTTGCTTAGTCTTTTGTTTGAGCACCTGCGAGTGCGCCTGTACTTCGGAACGGTACCGCCTCTGGTATCTCTGTGGCTCTGCATATCATTGTTGACAGGCAGACCACAGACAAAAGTGGAACTGCCCCACCAATAATAAAACTGGGCACCTGTGCGGTGTTTTCCAAGTTCACTTGTGTCTCCCGTGTGTCAGTGAATTACCCACCACCCTTCCACAGAACAATATTAATGACATTCTCGTTGCCCAACATTATCTGGAACTGGCATAAAGAAGGATTTTATTCCAGGTCTAACCCCACCATATCCTTTGTCATATTTGAAAGAAAAAAACCCCAAAAACTGCATTTTGCGATATGATGCAAACTATTAATATGTATAATTATGCTATTAATATGTATAATTATGCTATTAATATGTATAATTATGCTATTAATATGTATAATTATGCTATGTTCCAGTTGTTTTTTTAGGCTTGGAGGAGGTGGCTGAAGGTCTAGGGCCTCTGGAGATTTCTTTTTCCTTCCCTCCATTATGTGACATTTTTTGGGGGGAGTTCACTGTTTTTATTTTTTATATTTTTCACATTCAACAAAATGTGTGATGTGGTGTAAGTGGCCACAATTATATATGTATTTACGTATTTTTTGATTTTTGATTTTTGTTCACCGGGATGACCACATTTTAGCAAATAGGGATTCTCCGCGAATCTCTCATCCTCTCTTTCTTTTGGGGGAGGTTACGATACTTTTCTGCCTAATCATTTTTGTTCACCGGGAAGAGCATGTCACATAGATTTATTATTATAGTGCTTGTTTATTAGCAGGCGGGGCCAACTGTAATAGAAAAGATTTGCATATCATGCCTTTTATGAGGATGACATCATCTAGTAAGAGTAAATAAATAAATGCCTTGAGTTGCTTTTCTTAGCAGATGACTCCTTCTTTCCAACTTGAAAACAGTAAGTACTTTAATCAGAGTTCTATTTAAACAAATTTCTATGCTCTGTGTGTGTGTGTGTGTTTGTGTTACTTTTAATATATTTTTTAATAGAACGTAAGAAAAGTTTGAGAACAAGAAACGACCATTTGACCCATCAAGGCTCATACCTTGTTAGCACTCCATTCCCCGCTACTGGGGGGAACTAATTTAAAAGCACATAATCAAGTCTTTTTTAAAATGTTCCCAGTGTTTTAGATCCTACTACTTCACCTGCTAGGCTATTCCATGCATTTGGAACTCTCTGTGTAAAAAAGTGCTTCCTACCTTCTGTTCTAAACTTACTTTCACTCGGCTTCCATTTCTGCCCTCTTGTTCTTCTCTCTGTGCTGAATTTCAAGTCGTGTCCTGAGTTAACTTTATCTTTTTTTGTTCTTTTATTTTTTATTTTATTTTAAAGGACAACAATCTTAATCCTGTCTTCTGGTATATAGTTAAAAAAAATCTGCAAATGAAATGTTGATAAAAAATGTGTTTTTTTTGTGTTACTTTTATTTTGTAATATTCCATTTATTGAGAAATATTATTGCACAAGTCATTTTCAGGAGTTGACAATCAAAAGACTTCCCTATGGACAGAGGTTTCAGTTTGTAGAAGTGATACCCCATTCATTTTAATAAGGATTTGGTCACAATTATTATTTTTGTTACTTAGAAATGCTATTTTTTAATGCAAACTGTTTGTACACACAACTGGGGATATTGTGTGACATACATGTATTTCCTTTATTGTTCTATTTTTTTTATTTGTCAAGGACAACATACAAGTATAATTGACGTCATGTAAACTTGACCTAGGATGCACTGTTGACTCAATTTAGCTAATTTTCATTGACTAGTCCCCTAAGCAGGTGTACAGGAATATGATGATCATGTATACCAAGTGGACTGTCAACTGGAGTGAGAGTTTTTATAGCTCTAAGTGATAAAGAACTGTCTGTGTATGTCTTTAAACTCACTGTAAAGGTGAGCTCATGTAGGAGAAGTTAGTGATAAGGACATTTCTTACTTGAGTACTCTTCTGTTGTAATCTCTTGTAGTAGTATATCTCATTAGCAGGGTGTGTGTGTGTAACATGCATGAACTGTAAGCATGTCTGTTGGAAGGCCCAAGGGGATGCTGTGGTTGTAAGGGAAAAAAGCTGCAAAATGCATTGTGTGGACTGAGGGGGTACCAGGCTAGACCAGAAAACAAGGTTCAAGGAAGGGTTTCAACAGATGTATATGTTCTTGCCAAAGCTTGATGTAATACATGTACATGAGTTTCTGAGTTGCAATTTTTAACACCTCCAGATCCTCTCTTTTGAAAGGGGCATATACCAAGCGCTCTCAGTAGACGGCCATTATCTTAAACATGCTGCTTGATGCTAGTGACCGCCTTACATAACTAAATGTAACAGAGTTTAATATATATAAGTTTGTGCTTTGGAATCAAATCAAATTTAATCTGGTTAAGTTTTAATTATGAGTCATTCAAGTCTCGATTTATACTTTATCAATAATAATTGACAATGGAATAATAAAATGAATGTTACAGAAATATAAAAAAATATCCACAGTCCATACACACGCATTGCATATGCTACATACAGGGCAGCAGTGTGGAGTAGTGGTTAGGGCTCTGCACTCTTGACCGGAGGGTCGTGGGTTCAATCCCAGGTGGGGGACACTGCTGCTGTACCCTTGAGCAAGGTACTTTACCTAGATTGCTCCAGTAAAAACCCAACTGTATAAATGGGTAATTGTATGTAAAAATAATGTGATATCTTGTAACAATTGTAAGTCGCCCTGGATAAGGGCGTCTGCTAAGAAATAAAAAAATAAAAAATAAATACAGCACAGAGAGTGTGTCGAACACAAGAAAAAAGGCAGAGTATGTAAAGTGCAAAACTAGTTTAGACAATATTCATCATCCATATTGTAAAACACAAACTTTATTCTATTAAAAAAGAATAATTCACCATTGTCTGTCTTTCAACCAGACTTTTAATTTCTTAAGTACTGATTTCATTGACACTTTAATCTCACCTGACCTTGTCAATATAGGCAAATTATGGATTGTCTAATTATATTGATGACTTTAATATCCCATACATGCAATTTCAAAAATGGTAAAATGCATGAGACTTTTTAGAAGTTATTTAAGATGCCTAATTAAAGCACAAACTTGTCTAACACTTTCACATGACTGACTGATAATTGAAATTCTCACACCCTGAAGTTTTCATGCAGGTCGGTACAGTATATAAAGGATGACTTCATTGCTAAATAGAGTTTAGTACAGCTAACAGTTTGGTGATACCTGTTTAGTGATACCATTAAAATGCACAAAAAAATAACTCATTTCTTTGAATAATTATTTTATTTGTGTGCAAAGCTCAATAAATGACAAATCTTTAGGTGTTCTACTGTGCACACTACTGTATATAATTTCAATTAAAATACAAGAAATATGCTGCTTGTAATAATATGCCTAGGGTTCTTCTGGGAAACTTGGTGCTTAGAGAACAGAAACAAAGAAACTAGACCATTTTAAAACGTATTATTTTGTTTATTCAGAAGTTATTAAAAATACTAATGAAGAAAAGATATGAGCACAATATGAGAACTTTTATCAAGAACGATCTAAACATGGCTAGATAATACATTTCATCATAAGCATTTAATCAACATATTATTTGTTTGTGAGCAAAGCTCAATAAATGACAGGTCTTGCAGTTTTCTGATACATTTGCACACGACTGTAAGCACAGTACAAAATTGTAAATGTTTATGTTGAAAGTTTTAAATTATTCTCACATAATTTATCTGAATATGACACTAAACAATGAACAATGAATTAAAAATTAATTAACCTATCTTAAATCTCTTTAATTAGTACTGTTGAAGCGCTACTGATATTTGAAAATGAGTTACAAAAGTGTATTTACTTTATTCACAGATCTACTCACACATCTCAACACACTTGAAGAAATCTTTTCTATATTTCTCCAGTCCAAATTTGTAGTGAGCTCATCTTCAGAATGTCTGTTTCAAAAGTAGATATCTCATTAAACGAAAATGAAGAGAAAGTTCTGCTTCAGAAGAACTACACCAAAATTGATGTTGATCTCAACAAGAATGCAAAAGGAAATTACATTTACCTCTGGTATAAAAAGGAATGCAATCCATGCGCAGCCATAACAAGAATCCAGTTTTCTTTTAAACCAGAGATGGAGGCAGGTCTAATGCAAGCAGGTTACACAAAAATCGATAAAGATCTTAATGCAGGAGCTGGGGGAGACTTCATCTACCTGTGGTATTTTTGTGGCAACACAAAGTTTGACCAACCGATCACTGCCCTTCAGGTAACTGTTGATGCCGCTGAAGAAAAACTGCAGTTCTCTCAGAAAGGATGGGAAAAATCTTCCTGTGATCTGAACAGAGGATGCAAGGGTAACTGGATCTACTTATGGATGAAAAGAGAAAAGGAAGCCTTTGTTCAAGACCTGGCAGTCACTACAGACTTCGGAGAAGACCAGTACCTGCTGAGTGAAGGTTACACCCGAGTGGATGAAGACCTTAATCGTGGGGCTGGAGGAGCATACGTCTTTCTCTGGTGGCGCAAATCAACAGAAAAAAACAAATCTGTCACAGGCATCGATGTTTCCACTGATCCAGAACAAGAATTGTATTTACAGCGGCAAGGTTACACCAAGATCCCTGTTGATTGCAACAAGGGAGCAGGAGGCAACTACATCTACATCTGGCATCACAAGAGCTCATGCGATATCCCACTTACAACCGTGACCGTCTCCGTGAACAAGGAATCCGAGGGGGCATTTGGAGAAGCCGGTCTGACCAAGATAAACAAAAATCTCAATACAGGCACAAATGGCGAATGTATCTATCTTTGGTACAAGTAATGAAGCATTAAGAAAAGGGATACTGTTGCCTTGGAAAGGGGGGGCAGTGTATATGTAAACTGCTAAAAGGTATTTTTCAATAGTTTTTTTTACATTTTTTGTCCCTTCAATGGGTTTTATCTAGGCTTGCTACTATGACTTTTATTTCTGTCCTTTTTACTTGCCTTTAAAGCTGTAATTGGTATCGCTAAAACATCTCTATTTCTTAATTAGCTACATCATGGATATTGAACGATGATGAAACGACCTAAAACTAGCTCTACATTCCTTGAACAAAACTGATTGCTTTACACTCACTGTAAGGAAGATGTAGTCACTACACTGCACACCGCTTGTTTCATAACATAAATACATTCTGCCTGGAGAAGCACATAACAAATGCAGAATTAGCAAGAAACAACAGGGGGATAATTATGTGTTAAAAAGGGCATTATACTTAAATCTGCTAATACAGAACCTTTTTATGTGCATCATTTTCTGGGGTGAAAATAAAGGCTTATTAAAGTCAATCTGGCTGTTAATTGATTAGATTTTTTTTAAAAGTCAGAAATAAACATCATAGTAGCAAGCCTAGATTTAAAAAAAGCCTTTGTCTATACAGTCAAGCAGTATTAAAATATGTCCATCATAGTTAAAATCTTAGCTGCAGTTTCTTTATACAAATCATTCAGTTTCTGTTGGTTGCTATCGTGTGATTAGGCTGATTTTAGACAACTTTAGTGTAATCAATGATTTCCTTTCTGTATATTCAATATAAGTAATTAATCATTAAGGTGATGAATTGCTGGAGGGTTGTCCAGAACTAAATAATAATTGTATTACTGTTATGTGATTGTTGGAATTATTATTATGAGTTAATACATGTCATTTTTTTGTTTCTTGTTCTTCAATAAAGCTTGACTGCCAAACCAATATATATATTTACAATAACAAATGTACAGTCTATTTGAGACCATTTGACTCACTGCAAATTTAATAAACCTGATCACAGTTTCAAACAACAAGCAAGCTAGTTTACACTGTATAAGCACACAACATGGACATCAGCTCATATCCCCTTAAATGACAGATATCCCATTTGGATTCAAACACAGAATACCAGACTCTTTGAGAACATAAGAACATAAGAAAAGTTTGAGAACAAGAAAAAGCCATTTGGCCCTTGTCAGTACACCATTTCTTCCTACTGGGGGGGGGGTGGGGCGGATTAATTTAAAAGCACAGAATCTTGTCTTTTTTAAATGTTCCCAGTGTTTTAGATCCTATTACTTCACCTGCTAGGATGCCATGCATTTATAACTCTGTGTAAAAAAGTGCTTCCTACCTTCTGTTCCAAACTTCCTTTTACTCATCTTCCATTTATGCCCTCTTGCTCCTCTCGCTGTGCTAAATTTGAAGTTATGTCCTGGGTTAACATTATCTATACCATTTGTGATTTTAAAGACGTCAATCAAGTGCCCTCTTTCTTTCCTTTTTCTTGGCTGAAGAGATTTCATTATTTTAACCTGTCCTCCTAGCTCATGTCATTAAGTCCTGGGATCAGCCTAGTTGCCCTTCTCTGTACCTTTGTACATCATTGCAGTGATGTCTTTTTTGTAGTGATGTGACCAAAACTGCACACAGTGTTCTAGGTGGGGTCTAACTAGGGCATTGTATAATCTTAGCATAACCTCGCTAGACTTGTATTCCACGCTTTCTGCACTACAACCTAACATTCTATTTGCCTTTTTAACTGGCTCACCACATTAATGATAACTTTTACAAAGTCCTCATCTCTTATTTCCATTATACTTTCGCATTTAACTTCCTTTCAATTACGTTTATCTTTACTTTATTTCCCTTGCTCTCTGGGAAACATGAGGAATCATTGACCTGGCCATATCAGTGCCAACAACACCCATTCAACATTAAAATATACTTGCATGATTATTTTACCATTGTACTTCAAAATAAAGATTTCCTTCGCTCTGATTGGAAACAGTATCCCTCCACCAGTTTTATTTGTAACAGTCTGTGACAGGGTGGCTGAGGGTGGTAACGTCAGACCAGAGACAAACAACAATACAGGCAGTACTCTGGTGCAAAGCACAAAAATAAAAGATTAGAACAAAACACTGCTCGCAGAGCAAAATAAAGAAGTTAAATTAAACAAGTCACAAACACAAAAACAAAACAGACCTAAGGTCAGGCTGGGCAGTGACCTTCACTGATCCTTACTCTTTTCTTTTTATGTTTGGTTTTGTTCTCTTCTCTCGCACTCATTCTCTTCTCTTGAATACCCACACCTCGAATACAGAAAGCTGCAGGCTTTTATAGTGGTGACTGAGGAATTAACTAGCTAATAATCACATTTTGCACAGGTTTTTATTATGACTGCCAGCTAATTCAATATTTACTTGCTGACAGACATGCATTCCCACAAGATCATTTAAAAACAAACACAACCCAGCTTTTCGCCATCATATATACTATAAAGTAATAATATGTAATAATAAAACAAAACAAATACATTTACAGCAGGGCCTCCTTAATGTGCAGGGCTTCCTTCTGCCCTGCCACATATCCCCCCCCCCAATGGCCACCTCCTCCCCTCCCTTGAAAGTCATTCACCCTCCCTCAAGTCCCCTATTGTTTTTCTTCTCCCCTTCTTGAGGGAGGATTAGTTGATAGTCCGACACCTTTCCAGGCAGGACAGAGACACTGCGACAGGGGACCCAGACGCAGTAGATGGGGCATCGGGAGCGCAGGCAGGCAACCAGTCGGCTGCAGCCCCAGGCAGAGTTGCAAGCCCTGGCGACCGTGGAGTGACATCTGGGTTACCAGGGGGAGCAGAACAGGAGACCAGGGAACCAACTGTGCCTGGCGGTGCCGCGACCTAGGAGTCAGGCCAAGTGACCAGAGGTCCAGACATGCAGCCTGGCTGTCTGGGAGCCCAGGTCAAGGGCTCTAACCCCCAGGTGCTGGGCTGTGGCACAGGGGTGGTGGAGGTGGTCTCCTCATCTCCCCACTTTCTCTGTAGCCAGCAGCTTCCTGTTCTGGGGCTCCGGCCATCGTATTCCCTATAGCAAAACTTCTCCGGGCGGTGTCATGCAGGCAACCCCGGGCTGTGACGTTGTGACGTGCAGGCATCCCCGGGCGGTGCAAAGCTGGCGACCCCAGGGGGTGCAAAGCTGGTGACCCCAGACGAAGTAGAGCTGGTGACCCCAGGCAAAGCAGAGCTGGCAACCCCAGGCGAAGCAGAGCTGGCAACCTCAGGCAAAGCAGAGCTGGCCACCCCAGGCGAAGCAAAGCAGGTGGCAACCCCAGGCGATGTAGAGCAGGCGACAATCCCGCCGAAGGTGATGGCCAGTGCGGACCCTCGGGAGGCGACGGCAGGTGCAGACCCTCGGGGGACGACGACGGGAGGGTGAGCCCCCAGCCAAGAAGGTGGCAGCGGCAGCTCTCCTTCTTCCCCTGGTGATGGAGGCGGGAGCAGCAGGTAGTCTTCCTTCTGCGCTGGAGACAGCGACGGGGCTTCTCCATCTTGTGGGAGGGGACAGTTGAGTGGGAAATGCCCCCAGCTCCCAGCTGCTCTCCTTTTCCACTGCTGCAGCTGGTACCTCCTGCTTCTGGGGTCTTTCCCGGCTTCTCCTGGGTGCCTGGTGTCAGATTTTGAACATACTCTTTTTATTAATATACAGTGCCGTGAAAAAGTATTTTGCCCCTGTCTGATTTTCTGCATTTTTGCATATTTTTGACACTGAATGTTATCAGATCTTCAACCAAAACCTAATATTAGATAAAAGGGACCGTGAGTGAACAAATGACACAAAAATGTGATACATATTTCATTTATTTATTAAAGAAAGTTATGCAACACCCAATGCCCCGTGTGAAATAGTAATCGCCCCCTTAGACTCAATAACTGGTTACGCCACCTTTAGCAGCAATAACTGCAACCAAACGCTTCCTGTAGTTATTGATTAGTCTCTCACAGCCCCGTGGAGGAATTTTGGCCCACTCCTCCATGCAGAACTGCTTCAACTCAGTGACATTTGTGGGCTTTCGAGCATGAACTGCTCGTTTCAGGTCCTGCCACAACATCTCAATGGGGTTTAGGTCTGGACTTTGACTAGGCTAATCCAAAACTTTAAATTTCTTGTTCTTCAACCATTCTGATGTAGACTTGCTTGTGTGTTTCGGATCATTGTCTTGCTGCATGACCCAGCTGCACTTCAGCTTCAGCTCACGGATGGATGGCCTGACATTCTCCTGTATAATTCTCTGATACAGAGCAGAATTCATGGTTCCTTCAATGATGGCAAGGCATCCAGGTCCTGATGCAGCAAAGCATCCCCAAACCATGACACTACCACCACCATGCTTGACCGTTGGTATGAGGTTCTTACTGTAGAATGCAGTGTTTGGTTTTCCCCAGACATAACAGGGCCCATGTCGGCCAAAAAGTTCCACTTTTGACTCATCTGTCCATAGAACATTGTTCCAGAACTCTTGAGGATCATCCAGGTGCTTTTTGGCAAACTTGAGATGAGCATTCATATTCTTCTTAGTGAGCAATGGTTTCCGCCTTGCTACTCTGCCATGAATGCCATTTTTGCCCAGTGTCTTTCTGATGGTGGAGTCATGAACACTGACCTTAGCTGAGGCTAGAGAGGCCTGCAGATCCCTGGATGGTGTTCTAGGGCTCTTTGTGACTTCCTGGACGATTTTACGCCTTACTCTTGGAGAGATTTTGCCAGGACGGCCACTCCTGGGAAGATTCACTACTGTCCCAAACTTTCTCCATTTGGACAATATAGCTCTGACTGTGGTTTGGTGGAGCTCCAGAGCCTTAGAAATGGCTTTGTAACCCTTTCCAGATTCACAGGCATAAACAACTTTTTTCCCGGAGGTCTTCAGGAATTTCTTTTGTTCATGGCATGATGTGCCTCTAGAACCTGTGTGCTGACAACTTCACCCTGATGGTAAGGGGAAAAGTTAGTCAGATTTATATTGGACAGGGCTGGCCCAAATCAGGCCTGGTTGTTAACCAAAGTGCTCAAACAGCTGACCCTAATTATCCCTTTAATTGGGTTGAGTTAACTAGGGGGGGCAATAACTTTCTCACACCTGAAGATTGCATGTTTGATTACCTTGCACACCAAACAAATGAAAGAAGCATCAAACTTTGGTGTTATTTTTTCTCTCAGACTCCCTTTATATACTACTACAACTCACAAAAAAATCTGACCAAATACAATATGAAAAATGTGTAAAAATGCAGAAAATCAGACAGGGGGCAAATACTTTTTCATGGCACTGTATATGCTCTGAACACACTCTTAAACCCAGGGGAGACGTTTAAGGAGGACAGAGATGTTCAGTCCTGTAAGTGGTTTTGTTCGTGCACTGGGAATACTATATGTCCAGACAACTTTTTAATATTCAAGAAAATCACACAGACTCATTTAATTTGAAGTTTTAACGAATCAGGGCAGTAGTAGTGACCCTTCGGTTTATTAAATGCTTTTGTTAAATATTGTAATGTCTAAAAGATTTTTTGTTTAGTTGGAGACAGAAACCGAACTAATTCTTAAACGGATTCTTGAAATGTATTTGTTTATGACTGTAAGTCGCTCTGGATAAGGGCGTCTGCTGAGAAATAAACAATAATAATAAATAATAAATGAAATAAATGAAATGGTCGCTCCTGCTTTTTTTCTATTTATATTACAGTAGAGCCTTACACAAGCAAAAACACTTGTTAGTTTAACACTTGTTAGTTATAAGAACACTCTATTGTTTTGTCACTCTATTGTTAGATCAGAATACTTTTTTAAAAACCTCTATGCTTAGTAACAACACAATCAAATAAACTCAAATAGGTCTTTTTAGTTTCAAATATCGTTCTGTCTAAAAAGGGTTACCCTTTTGTTTTTGCTAATTTGCAATACCTAACCTCCTTTCAAGGTTACAGACTTCCACGAGTGTATGTGCACTAATAACAAAGGCACATAGACAAGCTTTTTTTCTAACATTGCCACTTATTCAGTTTTCTTAGTTCAAAGCATTGTAACCTGTTCATAATTTGCTGCAATATTAATTATGCTGGTTTTATATGATTTAAAAAACAGTACAATTGTTACAATATTCTGACAGTGTCAGTTAGTACTGGACTTCTTTTGTTTTTAACTGTAATATGTTCTTTCAACAACAATACTGTTATTTGTATAACAGTTTAAATGATTTTAAAACATGTATTTCTAATTCAGTTACTTCAGTATAACAGTTGCTAATATTATTTTACTGAATTAAGTCTGACCCCTTTCTCTGTTCATACAAAATCCAGTCAAAGCTGGTTTTAAGACAACCTAGCCCTTTGCCAATTTTTTGGTGCTGATTAGTATGAGACACTACTGTAAGCATTTTCTAATACTCCTACCTTGTGTTATCCGAAAGTAATGAAAGTAAAGTAACGAAAGAAATTGGCTACTTTTTCTCATAAAACTGGAATGCACTAACAAGGCCTTATGATAAGAGCCTGCCGAGTCTGACTCCTTCCAGCAGGTGCTTTCACAGACTGCACACAACATCTATCCATTGTTTTCTATTGAGTATACAGATCTTTTTGAAAGGAACATATACAGTATTATTATAATTATTGACAAAGTGTATATATTATTATTTCAATCAATACAGGTTAGTTTAAATCATCCAATTCATGTCTAATAACTCAGAACGATCCCAACAGGATTCAAACTCTGCACCAGGCTCAGCTCGGACTGGTTCTGCAAACACCACGACAGGCCTGTGCATCCAGCGTTTTACATTGCAAGTATGGGGAACCAGGGTCTTCACTTGATACCTGCAAGACACTTGTACACGTTTGGCAGGAACACCCTCTTCACATTCTAGCTTACCCAAATGAGACCATGTCACTGGATGACCACTGTCACAACCCACACATTCACTTCTCTTTACATCCTGTGGGTCTACATTCAAATGTGAAAATGGCATCCCTTCAGGACTATCACATTCAAACAGAATTCGACAGTGTCTGACTAAGTGACTACAGGCTGGGCAGGGTTTGGACCTGGTCAGGGGTAATTCACCTCGGCCCTTATCACATCTGCACTTGTCACATCCACACTTTAAAAAGGATTGCGTTCAACTGCTCTGTTCAGAGTTAGTTCTGTACCATGAACAATGGTCCTGGCTCGATAACTGTTCTCTTGATACATTTCATGTTGCTCACAGAGGGTAATTTTAGGAGGCACTCCCTCCATCCAAAATACAGGAGTGGGCCAGAAATCACTATTTTTCATATAATTTGGTTTCCAACCTAGTTTCTCTTGCACATCATCAGTGGGCAGACTCATTGTAACTGAATCTGGGTCCATAAAAGAACCATTTACCTTGGCAACTGAGGCCTGCCATGCAAAGGGTCCCAGTGATTTATAGCACAAAAGATCTATGCCAAAGCTCGGTGTGACAAGACGGAGGTAATGTCTTTTTTTAGATAATTAGAAAAAGAGATGAATGTGATCTTAACAGAAAGGAGAAGAGGCTGCTTGCACTCTGCCGTGCTGAACTCACTGTGAGATTAACAGGAAGTTCTAACTCTATTATAAGGTACTGTGAAAATGGGTAATGCTGGGATCTAGTTTGAAGTGTTATGGCTTAGAATGTGTACCTTATAGAAGTCCATTCATTTCTATGCTAAATAGTTACTATGTCTACTATTACATGCATTGTGATATTGTGTATCCCTGTTTTTGGCTAGTATACTAATATTCACTTTTTATCATAGCATCCAGATGTGCAGAAGATACCATACTGTATTTATTGACTTATGTCTCCATCTAGTGGTGAAAGGAAGCATTCATTCCCAGCAGAAAAAGAGCTCCTTTTTCATTGTGCACCCCTGAGCTAAAATAGAGCCCACACTTTCTATGCATACCCTTGCTGCTACACATACTGGCAGGAGGATGGCTGTTGGTGTTTAGTTCACACAGCGACACAGTGGCCAGAAAGCTTCAAGAAGCTTGTATGCCTACCTGCAGACTCAGTGTAGGTCATGTAAACAAACTGGTAAATCAACAACATATTCAGTTTCTGATGAAGCAGAGCGCACATGCTAAACTGTGGTAGAATATTATAAACATTAACCCCAGAGTAACACTGACATGAGTGTGGGACACTGCAGGTTTAACTAACAATAAAACGTGGTTCAGATTTGTGTTTATTGTACAGTTACAAGGTTTGTAGAAAGACATGTAAGACTAACACAATATAGGCTGAAAAAAAGATTGATATGATTATAAAACTGGGAATGGAAGAAAGAAATAACAAATATAGCAAGAAGAAAGAATTAATGAAATAAAAAAAAAAATCATTAAGATTTCAAAATTGTAGATAATATCACTTACATTGTATCAACGTTGAAAAGGTGAGCAAAATAAAAATCATCCTGTAGAACATGGAAAGCGTGTACAGCTGGGGGTAATGTTTGGGGTGAGGATCATATCCACACACAGCCTGCTTTGTAATTAGACCAGGAGACACACAAGATCTTAAAGAAAGGAGAGCAGTCTGT